>CAOKZL010002543.1:0-186158 GCA_948472985.1 Iguana delicatissima | reverse complement strand
CCTCCAATTGTACCCATGCATAAAGCACTGAAGCTGACATTGACCTCGTGGAGTATGCCCTTACATTTACTGGCAACTTTCTTTTAGCAATCTCATAACACAACTTTATTGCAGAAACAACCCATCTAGGTATCGTTTGGGAAGAAAACAGGCTCCCCTAGTTTCTGACTTGAATAACAGACAAATAACCACTTAGTTTTCCTTATAGCTGCAGTGTGTTGAACATAGAAAGCTAACGCTCTTCTGACATCAAGGCAATGCAACTTTTGCTCCAGATCGGTTTCTGGATTCTGCATGTAAGCTGGCAAAACAATGTCCTGGTTCAGATGGAAGAATGACACCACCTTTGGTAAGAAGGTGATATCTAGTCTTAGTACTACCTTCCCTTTATGAAATCTCAAAAAGGATGCATCTACTCTTAAAGCTGCCAACTCACTCGCCCTTCTTGCAGAAGTTATGGCTACCAGGAACAGTGTTTTCCAAGATGACAACCTCATATCACAGGTTGCCATTGGTTCAAATGGTCTATGTGTGAGTTGCAACAACACAAAATGTAAATCCAAACCCAGTACCAGAGACTGAGTTGGAGGGTACACATGTTTATAGCCCCGTAAAAATCTTTTAACAGTTGGACTCAGAAACAGGAAGGTCTTCCTTTAATCTGTAGGTACCAGGAGATTGCTGCAAGATAACATTTGACTGAGGATAATGACAGTCCCTCGGTACCAAGATGTGTCAAGAAAGTATCTCTGTGGTACCGCAGTTCTGAGGCTGGGTACCACAATCCCTCAGGTACCTGCAAAATTTGTCCCATTTGTAGGCATATGACTTAACAGTCAACGATTTGTGAGTTGCTCTTAATATGTGGTTAAACTTCCTCTGGGAAAGCAGAAACTACAGTATCTTCCATGCAGACAGTCAAAGTTGCTGCACATCCACATGAAACACGGTACCATTGTGTATTGTCAACAAGTTCGGTATCGACGGTAACCTCCAGTGCCAATGTTTCGACAAAGCAAGGAGAGACAAGAACCATGGCTGTCTTGGCCACCAAGGTGTTATCAATATGACCCTTGCATGGTCCCGTCTTATCTTTGAGATCACCTTCATTATGAGAGGGAATGGTGGAAAAGTGTAGGAGTGGTTCTGTCCATTTGTACAGGAAAGCATCCCCCAGACTTGTTCAGTCTGTCTTTTGATGAGAGCAGTACCTCTTGCATTTTTTGTTGTCCTTGGATGCAAACAAGTCTATTGACGGTACTGCCCATAGATTGAACAAATTGTCGGTTATGGTGTCATCCAGCTCCGACTCGTGACAGGACATCAGAGCACCATTTAAAGCATCTGCTCACGTATTGTCTGCTCCTGGTACATGTATTGCTGATGGCGTTATCCCCCTGGAGAGGCACCAGTTCCAGAACCTGATTGTTACTTTCAGAAGAACAGTGGAGTGAGTCCCTCCTTGTTTGTTGGTATAATACATTACAGTTGTATTGTTTGTTCTCACTTGCACTGTGAGACCGCACAAGTGCACTTGAAAAGCTCTGAATGTCTTGATGACAGCAAAAAACTCCAGAACATTTATGTGTTGATGTTTTTCCAACAATGTCCAGTGTTCTTTTACAGATACTTTCTGCTTATGTGCTCCCCAACCGTCCACTCAAGCATCTGTTTTGACAGATACCACCGGTGGATCTGGTAAAAACAGCATACCCCTTAGGACATTTTCTGCCTTCAGCCACCAGACGAGAGACAGACGCACCTGCTTTGGAATCATTATGTACTTGTTTTGATGGTGCAGAAGTGGATTGAAATTCCTTATGAACCAGTGTTGTAGAGGTCTCATTCCCAATCTTGCGTTTGGAGTCACCACAGTGGTCGAAGCCATCAGCCCTAAGGCCACTTGTATGGCTCTGGCTCTCATCCATCATGTTATCAATAACTGCCTTAGAGCGTGGTGCATTTTTTGTCACCTGTCATCTGGCAGAAAAACCAACTCTCTGGTCAAATCCAGTACAGCTCTAATGAACTTCACTATTGTTTGTGGTACAAGGTGAGACTTCTTGAAACTTATCATCCATACTAGTGCATTCAGTAAGCTTATGATAGTCTTCAGGTGTTACAAAGCCTTTTCTCTTGTCGAAGCAGCTATAAGCCAGTTGTCTTATGTATGGAAACAGTACGACACCTCTCTGCCGCAGATATGCTGCCACCATGGACATACACTTCGTGAACACCCTCAGTGCTGTGCTTATGCCAAGGGGGAGTACTTTGAATCGATAAGCTTGTTTCCCCAACACAAAGGCCAGGTATCTTCTGTGCTCTTTTCTTATCAATACGTGGAAGCAGGCAACTTTTAAATCCTATGTCACAAACCAGCCCCCCTTCTTCAGCAGTGGCACTATTGATGCCAGGGTTACCATTTGAAACCAGTTTGTTGTTATATAATAGTTGACACCTCTCAGGTCTAAAATGGGTTGAAGGCCCCCGTCTCTTTTCGGTACCAGGAAGTATTTGGAAGAGAAACTCATTCTTAGTTGGGCATATGAGATCTTTTCAATTGCCCCTTTTCCAACAATGTTGCAATTTCCTCTTCCAGTTCTGGGGATGAAGGTGTGATATGAATTCATCCTACCAGTGGCAGTCGATGGAATTCTATCATTTAGCCCAATCTCACTACATCCAGCACCCGAGTCTGTTGTTATCAAAGTCCATGTGTGGATGAATTTTGACAGTCTATTTCCAAAGGGCTCTTTCTCTGTCCCACAACTTCCAATAGCTTCATTGGTACCGATGCTGGCAATGATGTCGATAGAGGTGATGGTATTTAACATCGCCATGCCATTGATACCAGCAGAACAGATGGTATTGATGACGGTACGGACATTTGAAGTTTGAGCAAAGAGATCTGGATCTTCAACAGTAGCAATGACAGAAAGATGATGGTGCGTGAGTGAGGTATTGTTCAGTTGGTTGTCAAAGTTGCTGTTTTTGTTGGTCTTGCTGTTTATTTTTATATTGAGGTTGTCTGAATTTAGACATCGGAAATTTTCTTGAAAGTTGTTGCTGTCCTGATGTGAGAAGTTGCTGCTGTGTGGAAGTCAGACTTCTTGTTCTCACCGTGTATGGTTGGTAACAGCAGTATTGATACCTGGAATATGATGATGATGGTACAGGGAACTCATACTTTTTGGCAGTAGTGCGCAATTTGCTGTCTGTACCTTCATTGAATAGACTTGCGGAGTCGAAAGGGAGGTCTTCATCATACTCTTCGCTTGTTGAGACAGACCCAATGATCTCAACCAAGCGTGTCTCCTCAAGGCTACTGCTCCAGCAATAGCCTTCCCACTACAGTCAGTAATATGTTTCAAAGTTGTGACTTGTTGGGAAGACAAACGATAGGCTTCACCATACAGAGAAGTAACAGTCTTTCTCTCATCTTCAGGCAGCATATCTATGAACCTTTTCATCCTAGTCCACAAGAACTGCTGATAGGCATCCATACATGCTGCATAGTTCGAGATTTTAAACAGCAAGGCAGCATTCGAATATGCCATCTTCCCCAAATTGTCTAATTTCCTTCCCTGTCTATCAGTAGGTGACACATGAAGCTTCTGGGATTGTCTATATTGAGCTGCATCAACAATTATTGAGTTTGGCTTTGGACGTTGAGTAAGTCATTCTTGATCACTCTCAATCAGACGGTACAGTGCGTCTACTTTCTTCAATGTTGAAGGAAGAGAAGATGGGGAATCCCATGATTTTTTAACAGTCTTTAACAAATAAGGCAACGACTCAATGATAGATGGTACAGGTGCTCTATCATGCAGTTCCTGAAAAGTAGGATCTTGGAGATCTTCTTTGTCTATCTCAACCTGAAGATTTAATGATCTGAATATTCACAGTACAAGATCAGAGAAAGAATGGACATCATCAGTAGGTGATATACGTTCTGCTGTTGACACAAAGTTCGTTTTAGACTGCTCAGGCACATAAGATACGTGAGATCCCTCAGACTCCGACACAGAAGGAGATCTAACCATATGGTACCAAGGACAGTTGTGGACAGCCATCCAGGAGAGACCAGACTATGAAGTGAATGTTGCTGGACTCTCTCTGAATCTTTGTCATGTCTTGATCCAGACACTGCAGGCAACACTCTGCGACAAGACAGAGTTGGAGACTTACAAGATGACCTTGGAACATGAGGTCGTCGACTAGTCTCCTCTCTATACCGATGGCAAGCCGGTAAGTCTTCCTCTCGGTATCGAGAATGCCTGTGTACCCAATGAACATCATCAGTGCAAGGGGAAACATCCTTGGAGTCACTAGAAAACTCCTCTTCAGGATACCATTGACAACGGTATGGAGGTGTTTAACATAATGGTACCAATGAGTGATCTCATGTGTGAACATGACCGCCAAGGGCAGTGGTTCTCAACCTGTGAGTCCCCAGATGTTTGTGGACTTCAGCTCACAGAAGCCCCAGCCACTATGGTCAATGCTCAGGGCTTCTGGGAGCTGAAGTCCAAAAACATCTGGGGACCCACAGGTTGAGAACCACTGGCCTAGGGAGAGACCTCAGAGGTGATGGCGGAGTTTTATGCCGATGCCTCAGTGGTGAAGTCAACTCAACAAAATCACATCTTGATCTCGAGTGTCCACCACCAGGAGATCTTGACTCTTAGCAAAGCGTTACAGACCCCACCAAAAGAATTGGAGATGAATCCATGATCTCCCCCTCAGAAGCAACACAGACTTCTTCAATCTCACTAGATGGTACCGTATCTCTATACACATCTTGAGCAATCATATGATGAATATCCCCCGTCGTTTTGTCAATGGAGGTGCACGGTACCGTTGGAGATGGAGATTGGATTGGAGCAGACAGACTGGGCTGTTCAACATTTTTAGGTTTCTTTGAAGGCTCTTCTTGTGGCGAGTCCTTTAATTTTCTCTTTTTCACTTGTCTTTCTCACCTCAAACTGTTTTCCTTGATAGTGAGGTGGAGACATGCTGTTTTGGATCATCTTTTTTCTTTGTTGACACCGAGGGTTGGACAGGTTGCTCTCGATCCTGAGATTCTCCTGAATTGTGTCAACCTGTGGAGGGTGTCGGTGACATTTGGGCCATTTTAGCAGGCTGAACAGATTTTCCCAAAGTTGTGGGTTCAGAGGCTGACAGAACCTGCTCCCACAAAAGTGCCTTCAAACGGGCCACTCTATTCCTTCTCATCTGAGAAGTAAACAATTGGCAATGCTCACAATTTGCCATGTTATGGCCCTTACCCACACAAAGGAGACACTTGGAATGATCATCTTTGTAGGGGTTTTCCCTCCACAGGTTTTGCAACGTTTAAAAGTTGCCATATAAGAGTAGAGTCCAAATCGCAAAACACACTTGTAGTCCAAAACCGCACACTGTGTCTGACCAACCGCCAAAAAACTGCCAAAGAGATAATCAGAAGCAAATTCAGTCCAAGATCAAAAAAACTTTAAATCTATCCGTCAGTATGAGAACGGCTCCTCACTTGCTGCTACCATGGCAGAAGAAAAGGAACTGACCGTTACTCGGGGCCCCCTTATGGGCTAACTGCCAAAACGCCTGATTTTAGGCTTCGAGAAGGTTCGAAATGCTGTATCACACAGGCACAAAATATCCCATTGTGTGATTCACAGACACCACGAAGAAGAATCAATGTTCACCTGTGCACTGTTGTAAGGTCCCGCTTTGGGGGTGCCTGATATTAGTATGGTTTGGATGGGCACCATACCTAATTGGCATCATATGTACTTGGCAACACATTTTATTGGCTCTGATATCAAATTCAAGCCTGAAAGGTGACAGAGAGGTCAAACTGAGTGAGAGAAAGAATTTGACTGTAAATGTGAGAAGGATAGGTCAACTCCAAAATTCCTCCAGGTAAGACTGAGTCATGTGTCATGCAAATACACACCATTCCTGTGGATAATAGGCTTAAATAAAAGCTGGAATTTTCCAAAGAATCCAACTGTGAGGAGCCCACCAGGACACTGATTGACAGATATCCATCCCTTGTACACTTGGATCCTTTCCTTTTTCCTCACAGCACCCACGATAGACAGCTATTACAACATCTATCATGCCTTTGTCAATCAAAGCACTAAGCCTATCAACAGGCAAAAGACCCATCGTCCACAATAGGTTCCCTTTGTCTTGCATCTGGAAACTTCACAGCCACAAGCCATTTTCAGGGTACAAATACCCCTGATTTCAGGATGTCCAGTGCAGTCTCTCGAAGGTCTACCCATCACTCTGTCCGTCTGGCTCCTGAATGAAAACTGCCCTTAGCTCCTACTTAAGCCAAAATATATTTCTGCTCTTCACTACTCTTCTGGACTGGTAATTATAAATCCTCCCAAACCCCTCAGCCTCTCTATAATTTTTTCTGTCTTAGTCTTTCAGTTAGCTCTTGTGTGAATGTGTGATTGTGTGTATCTTGTGTGAGTGAATTCCCCTCAATAAAACACATTTTTAGCTAACTTCTGAATTTCTGGCTGGTTCTTTTCCTGCATGTGCCCGTAAACACTGGTAGGAAAGATCTCGCTAAGTTGCACCCCTCTCGCAGCCTCCTGATTTTGAACTAATTAATTCCCCATTTTTTCAAGGAGGTATTTGGCATTGAAGGGTGGCCCTTGTGGCACCTATGTTTTGGGGTAACATTGTCACCTTGCAAATGACAGAGAAGTGACATCACACCATTTCATGTTAAGGTTGATTTCATAGTAGCAGTGATAGAAGCTCTGGAAACCTATTACCCTGATTTCTGGGGTCCCTTGCGGGACACCTCAATGTGCTCCATGTGATAGGGAATGGAAACTAGCCAGAGCACGAGCAATAGCAATGTGAGAGGCAGGGTAACCTAGCAGGGTCTTTACCCAGTTTTTACGGGATCAGGCCAAGCCAAAAATGAAACAAAAATGTCCAATAAATGATTTATTGAATGAAAGTCTCATGCAGCAACACACTCACTCACACACTCACTCAAGACCTATTAAAATGCAAAAGAGAGGAAACTGGATAGGGGAATATTGAAGAAGTTGTAGCTGGGATAATGCTGCACCTTTTCCTGAAGTCCTTGGTCTGGGAAAAACAGCGAAGAAGTGGAGCTCAGCACGGAGAGGGCTGAGGGGATTACTCAATGGACGGAGCAATGGTCTGCTGGGATGACCGGGAGTGATCCAAAGAACTGCTCAAAAACTGGGGCTACTTGTAGGGGAAAAAGAACCTGGAGGGCTAATCCTTTCCCAGGGAGAACAATAGGTGTTGCAATGAGAAAGAAGCTCCACAATGGTAACTTCCTTTGCGTGATGAGATTACAAGGTGTTGCCCAAGTCTCAGGATTTTCGGCTGCATTTGGTTGTGGTGTGACTTCATGTAAATGGTCCTCCCCTGATAGGATATTTGCTCAACTTGGGGCAAACATGCTAATCCCCTCAAGTCGGCTTCTCAGGGGCTACAGACCCTTTGTTTATTGTGGGTTTGCCGAGCTTGAGGTCTTCTGGGGCTACGTGACTGGGGATTTTACTGGCCTGACCTGGTTTTTGATCATTCAACCGTTGCTGCCTACATGTCCATCCAGGCGACCTCTCAGGCACACGGAATCATATTTAATATCAAAATTACAGACTCCAGGATAGAGTTTTTCCAGTGGAATAACAAACGTCTCCAAAGACCCTGCACTTTTTGACTCAGTCTCCTTATCCCACATTAACCACTACTCAGTGATCAGATTGGCACATGGTGTTTGTAATGCTCTTTCTTTTAATTCTCCTCTCTCACTCAGCCTAGTCAAGTGGAACTTTTTATTGAGATGACAACATACTTACATAAATTATATATTCATATCTAAGAAAAAGATTTTGCTATTATATACTTGCTATTATATACTTGTAGTACTTGTATACTTGTTACTCAGGTTGGAGTCTTATGAAGTTTGGACAGTAAAGGAACTCTATCTGTCAGGAACAGATTCATGCTCACACATAGTCAATAAACTGGATCGATATTTTATTGAAACATAGTGGGTGATGCTGTCTTACAGACGTTAAAGCTCGAGAATGGGATTTGTTTCCCACACTTTACGCTTAAAACAGGCAGCTTCACAGGACATGACGATCAAAGGGCAAGAGGCCCTAAATCACTATGACCACTATCTGATCTATCTGTTCCTGTGAAATTCTAACCGGAATGAATGTTTTGCATCTGTAAACACCCTAGCAGATTACTATCACTATTCCTTCAGTCCGTTGCTATACTAAATCAATTAATATATGGAGGGCTCCCGACACTATCAGCCTGTTTGCTCATAGATACTGTGCCACTTTTTTAACTCCTTAGAAAAGCCTATGGAAAAACTACTGTCTTTGTCTATGTTTTGCAACAGAAACTCTTTTTGGTAGACTTAAAGTGGGGGAGGGAAAGAGAGTATATTGGATGTACTGAATAACAGAAGAGTATGAAATATCAACCTTGAAGGAACAGAGAAACTGCCTGTATTGATTCTTCTTTTCTTCCTTATGAAATACTTATGGCCTCAATAATGAAACAGAAGACATAAACCAGAAAAGACTCTGCTGAGGAAGGTAAACTGCCTGATTACTTTGCCAGATTTGTGGTAGAATTTAGGCAATTTAAAGCTTCTTCTGAAAAAAGATTGATCAACTGAAAGACAAATGACAGGAGAATTGAAAAAACTTCAACAGATGATGGAAAAGACAACTGCTGAAATTCAGGAGAATAAGAAAGCAATAGGAATTTTGTGAAAAAAACTCAAGATTTGGAAATTAAAATTACCCCAATAGGCACAAGAACTCTTCAAGAGTTAGAGAAACAACTGGATAGAATGGTGCTTTTCAACAAAGAGAGAAAGAAAATTAAATGAGAATACAGGTGTTTCAGAACAGAATGGGAAAAACCTGCATACAACATATAACTGAAATGTTATTGACATATATGGGAAAAGATAAACACTATATTGACCATAATATAATACAGAGAGAGAGTATAGAGTCAGTTCTGCATATGCAAGAAGGCTGAAAGTATCAAGAGAGGTGGTAATTCAGTTTTCAACTGGAAAGTAGAGAGATGAAATCTTGGAGCTATATTGGAAGATATCACGACTCCAAACCTGCTGGACACTTTGGCTTCCTTAAAACTCTCCACACTATCAGAAAACTTTTCCACTGGCCGGGTTTCACCAAACATGTCCAAGTTCTTTATAAAGAACTGTCCTATTTGCAACACACGCAAATCACCCACTTCCAAGCCACATGGACTTCTCCATTCCCTTCCTGTACCATCTTCCCCTTGGGATGTTATTTCTTGGGACTTCATTGTTGGTCTCTCCAACTCCCACGGTTTCCATACCTTTTGGGTTGTAATTGACCACTTCTCCAAGCAACCACACTTCATTCCTCTTAAAAAAGTGCCTACTGCTGAAAAGTTTGCCGACCTCTTCGTACACAGCATTTGGAAAATACACGGGCTACCTTCAACAATAATCTCCGACAGAGAACCCATCTTCACATCCAAGTTCTGGACTTCCCTGCTTAAAACTCTCAGCATTACCCAAAAGCTCAGCAGCTCCCATCATTCTCAAATGGATGGACAAACCAAACATGTCAATCAAACCTTGGAACAATACCTTCTCTGCTTTGTCAATTCTAACCAGAACAACTGGATCCCCCTTCTACCATTTGTCGAATTTGCTTACAACTCTGTTCTACACTCTTCCACTAATAAAACTCCTTTTGAAGTGGTCTACGGGACCAACCAAGACCATTTCCTCCGCTCCCGGACACACTCACCTCCAATTCCCCTCTGTCAATTGCTTCCTGTACTCAAAAAGTCTCATCTACTTGGACTGCTGTTTGTACCACTCTTGAAATTTCCAAAGCCTCTCACAAACACTTTGCAGATAAAAAACGCCACGCCAACCATTCCTACAAATCTGGTGATCTTGTCTACCTTTCCACAAAGCACATTACCTCAGATGGCCCCCCCAGAAAACTTTCCCCTAAATACATTGGTCCTTTCCCAGTCAAACAGGCCATTAATGATGTCAGTTTTGAACTTTCCTTACCTGACACCTATAAACTTATCCACTCTGTTTTTCATTCCAGCTTACTGAAACCAGCTCCTTTGAATTCTTCTTCGGGGACTGACACTGTTTCACCTGATGACTCCAACAAAACAACCTCTCCAGGGTTTTCATCCTCATCTCCTAAACACTTGCATTGCATTGATTCCCCATACTAATCCTCCCTTTCCCATATTCTTGTGCATTTGTTTCTGTTCTGGTAAAAAGAAATTTCTCAGGACAGGCAGGATGTCGGGTAGCCCTCCACATTTTGCTAATGAGATATGTAGTAGGTTTTAAGCTACTACATTGCTTGTAACAAAGCTGCTTGCTTGTAACAAAGGGATGGGAACCAGAGACCATTAGATAAACAAAAGCTAGGGATGCAATGATGAGCGCTGCCAGGCTGCCACGACTTCAAGGTCTCTTGCGAGTGAGAGTGAATCTTCTTGGTATTTTATGCTTTGAAACTTGCTAATTGTCTTTAGTCAACTCACTGAAGTCCTGTACGATGTATTTCACTCCAAATAAATAGTATTTATGCATTGTACTATTTGTGTGTGTGGATTCAGTTCCTGACACTTACAGCTATCTAACTAGAGCCTGTTACTATCTCTGCCCACGCTCAGGGCCACCAGAAATCCCAGGTGAGGAAGTGTACTATTTTGTACAGCCTGAAGAACCCTGCATGTTGGCTTTCTTGCATAGCTGCAAGACCTTCTTCAGACAGTCCTGCAGGCACGTAGAGGCATCTCCTATGATGCAGGAATGGTCTGCTGGGTGGTACGCAGCGGGGAGGCTGCTCCCTCTTCATTATGAGCCTGTACGCCCGGATCCTGCTGTTGATGCTTACAGATTTGGTCCAGCAAGGTGGGTGGCACATGGGTGGCTGAGAAGTATGCTAGGAGGAGGATGGCCAAAAAGAGCTTCCTTCTCTGGTGATAAAGCATAGTCAGGTTTCTGGGACAGATCATCTGCCTGCCCGTTCCAGGAGTGTGGAACATAAGACAGCCGGAAATTGAACCTGGTAAAGAACAAGGAACATTGCTTCTGCTGCTGGTATATTTTTTGAGCCGTATGCAAATACTCCATGTTGCGATGGTCTGTGTGCACCTCCACCAGGTGTGCATCCTGTTCCAGAAGATGCCTCTAGACCTTACAAGCTGTCTTGGTGGTCAGGAGCAATTTCTCTCACATCATATAATTTCTCTCTGGTGGGGTCAGCTGGCGAGAGTAGAAGGCTCATGGTAGGAGGTGTAACCCCATCAATGCAGGCTGGAGGACAAATGCCCTGATGCTGACATCTGAAACATCTGCCTCCACCATGAAGGGGGTTCAGGGGTTTCAAGGCTGCAGGATGCGCTCAGATGTGAACCATTCCTTCAGCTTCTGGAACGTCTGTTGGGCTGCAGGAGTCCACTGAAATGGGGCCTTTCCCTGCAGAAGATTGGTGATGGGAGTGTCCAGAGCTGCAAAGGTGGGGATGAACCACTCGTAGAAGTTTGCAAAGCCCAGGAAACACTGAACCTCCTTCCAATTCCTAGAAGATTACCAGGAGGTGACTGCCTCAACCTTGGTTGGGTCCATCTCTATCCCACTGGCTGATATGCACTACCCCAGAAAGTCTACTGCCAACAGGACAACTTTCCAGTTTGGTGCATAGCTGGTGCTCTTAGAAGCACTGGAGGATGGTTATCCCATGGGCATCACGAGTCTTCCGGTTCAGGCAGTAAATGAGAAAGTCATCTGGATAAGTGATAACAAAGCAATCTAAGTAGTCCTGGAAGACATTGTTGGCAGAGCGCTGGAAGACCACAGGGAAGTTACAGACTCCAAAAGGTATCGCCGTGTATTCATAGTGCCCATACTGGGCCTGGAATGCAATCTTCCCTTCGTCTCCAGCCCGGATCTAAAAGAGATTATAGGCCCCCTGCAGATCCAACTTGATAAACACTTCACACACACTGCAGCCAACAGTGCAACCTCTCCAGCAGCCCTGGAATCAAGGGCAAAGGGTGGCAGTTGCAGATGGTGATCTGGTTCAGGGCTCTATAGTTGTTGCGAGTCTCAGTCCTCCATCCTTCTTGTGGACAAGAAGGCAAACAGCACCGCCTAACAAAGTCATGGTTTAAGTTTTATTCCGGGAAGTCCTGCAAAGTGACCAACTCTAGCTCTGACAAGTAGTACAAGTGACCTGCTGGAATTGATGCTCATGGGGCGAGGTTGATGGGACAATCACAAGCCTGATGGTGAGGCAGTTGGTCCACCTCCTTCCTGTCAATAACATCTGCAAAGTCCTGGTATTTGGCCGGTAGTACCACTGAAGGCTCTGTGGAGTCTGACTCTGGGGCAGCATGCATGCACTGTGGCCAACAGTGCTCTTGGCAGTACTCTGAAGCAAAAAGCACCTCGCCTCAGGACCAGGAGAAGTGAGGTTCCTGTTGGGCCAGCCAAGGGATCCCCAGGACCACAGGGAAGTGGGGCACAGTCACCAAGTAGAACTGGACCTGCTCCACATGGCTCTGGATCTCCAAAGTTTTGGGGGAAGTCTGGTAAGTCACCAGCTCAGAACGCAAGAGCTGATCAGCGATTATCTCTACTGGCCAATGCCTTGCAGCTGCTGCACTAGAATGTGGTGTGCTGGGTGCCAAAAGTAATTGTCATAAAGTTGATGGAAGTGTTACCCTGTTTACTGGGGGTCCCATGAGGGACTCCAATCGTGCTCCAATATTGGTGGGGAAAATTAGCTCAGAGCATAAGTTGGCAAAATGAGAGGCAGGGCAATGCAGCGGAATCTTTAAACCAACGTCTACGGGGTCTGGTCAGTCAAGCAGTCAGACAGTTTTAAAATAGCAAAATGATGTTTTATTAAGACAGACAAACACTTAAGACAACACAACCACACAGCTAACTAAGAAATAGGAAATAAGGGGTTTTCGGGGAAAATGGGTGATACGACACCTTTCTCGTAGTCCTGAAGAAGTTGAAGATGGGGGGAGAAGCTCAGCGTGGTTTGCTGAGGGGAGCTCGCCAAGCACAGCAGCAGCAAGGCTTGATGGAAGTTCGGAGCGATCCGAGGAAGCTCTTGGAGCTGGGGGGTTTTATAGGGAAAATATGACCGTAGGCTAGTCTGTACTTTGGAAAGAATAATGAGGTTTGGGCGCGAGACAATGTCTCTGAAAGGTCAGAATTTAGCATGATTGAGTTAAGTCTGAATCGACAATGGAATGGCCAGTATGCAGATGCAGCTTGGCTGGGTGGTTAAGCATTTAGCTCGTCAAGTTACCTGCTCAGGGCAGGGGGCTCTTTATATTAGCGTGCATCTTTAGTGAGGTGTTTGTCAAGGGAGGTCTCCTAAAGCAAGATCTGGCTGAGTCTGGCTTGCCTGGGTGGAGAAAGGAATGTTCAGCAATTAAGGCCCATGCCTAGTTCTATGCTTGTTTGGGGGCCTCACAGACACTTGGCCGAGGGTGGCAAAATGGGGCTGAATTGTGATATCAAACAATATCTAATATCTTCCAAAGTAAGGCTAGTAAAAGGTGATAACAGAAGCCTCAGAGTCAATCATGGCTCCCACTTGGACAGCCTGACCTTGCTTGTCTCATACAATGGCAGACACAAGCAGAGGATTCTGCATGGGCTTGCTAGGGTTCCTAGGTGGACTCAGATACCTCTCTCTCAAACTCAGGAGCCCGTTCAAGCCTAGGAGAGCCCTTTTCCTAGTTGGGCAGGGCCGTATCCCTTTGCAGGGAAACTCCTTGCAAAGTGGCCAGCAACGGCACAATGCAAGCATAATCTAGCCTGTCTTCAACGCTCTTTCTCCTCTGATGAGAGATGAGGTCATGCTCCACCCAGCTGCATTGGTTCCTCTAAAGAAGTTTGACTGGATGCTACTGGTGTGGAAGTCACAGGAGATGGGCTAGATGGATGATAGAGGTTGTGTAAGTTCCAAAAAGCAGTGGTGTAAGTTCCACAGACCCCTTTCCCTGCTGCAGACGCCTGATGTGACGATTTGCAGTCTCTGCCTGCAGCAGGTCTTTAGATTCCCCTCATTTCCCTCATGAAGCTGGCAAAGTTAAAGAGGAGATGACTGTCCTGGAGGAGGTAAGGGTTTGCCCATTTGGCTGCTGGTTGAGACAAGAGACTCACCACAAAGGCAACCTTTGTATGAGCATCATGGAAATCCTCAGGCTGGACAGTGGCAGTCGGCCAGGAATACCTCAAGCTGGTTGAGGGGGTCTGTGATTTTCTCTGGCCAGGAAACAGGGCATTTCTGCTGAGGAGGAGCCGGGGGGAGTTAGTTGCCACTGGAGCTGATTGGTTCAAGCTTCCAGGCCTGCTACAGCCATATTCAGCTGGGTGACTTGATTCATAAGAGCTTGGTTCTGATGCTACAGCTCTTCCATGGCCATAGCAGTTATAAATTAAAGGTTGTAGCCATGCTCCAAATCTTGAAGCTCCAAGTTATCTGTATGAAAGAGAAAAGCAGAAAAGGGACATTGAATCCTAGTGGCCTATCTAAATTTTTATCAACTTAGAAAGGGTCCAAACTGTTTGGTTTCCTCTCTTTTAAGGAATTTGGCCTTCTTTGATGAACTGGGGTGTCCAGTCCAAATGGGAAGGAGCAGCAAGCTTTCTTCCAAATTGGGACATTTTCAAGAGGAGGAGGTGAAAATGTAGACACTGCTCAGAGGTGGGAAGGCTCGTTCCAAAAATAGACACCTTTTCTATAGTGTAGTAAACTGGATCGTGCCTGTTCTTGCTTCCTTGCACAGGGCTTTTGGGTGTGTGTGGAGGAAATGAAATACTAGCTACTTGCTGGCCTACTCCAAAGGCTGTTCTTCCCATTGAGTATCTCCATTCCATGGGGTGTTTTATGACATGGGCATTTCAACTTTGGCCAAGGAGCAAGACAGCAAGATCCAGAGAAGACATAGCTGATGCACCTCTTGGACAAACACAGTAAAGAAAACCGAACAAACATATCCTTGTTCTTGGTCTGTATAGAAATTCCGGGTGTTCAGGCATTTGGCAGAGCTTTTACCTTCAACAAGGACGAGGCTTCACAGTCCACTGGGGACCTCATTCAGCTGCTGCAGTCTGAACTGTCGTTCTGTGATAACAGAAGCCCCTGTCAGAGCTGCTGATGACGAGCAGCAGCTGTTGGTCCCTGTTGCTCAGGGTGGAGATGACGAGCAGCAGCTGTGCATCCCTGTGGCTCTGGCTGGAAATGAGTCCTGCAGCTCAAGAGCTCCCCCTGCTGCCATGGACCAAGCAGGCTCGGACGTTCCTCCACCTGCTCCTTTAGGGTAACAGGGATCCAGCTGTGATCCCGAGGAAGCCCTGGAGCCTGCGTCAATCAGCCCACAAACAAGGCGGAGACTCAAGACAGCTGAGCAAAGGGAGGCTTCCTTGATTTTCAAGAAGCGGTGACTGGCCACACCTGTGCCTGGGCTATATAACTGCCTGCCTGGAAGCTTTCCTTTGCTTGTGGCAAACTTTCTACAAGCTCTCTTCTTGCTTGTTCCTTGCTTCTAGCACCTGATACCTTGGACTGATCTCTTGGCTCCTGACTCCTGGATTTTGGATTCTGACTATGGTTTTCACTTGTTGCTCAGGCTTAGGTAAATGGACTGCCTATGAGTAATTGCTTGCTTTGACTCCTGCTGGTGGGACTCTGCTATCCTCTCTCTCCCTTCACTGGGGTGGCTCGCTGCCCAGATCTCCAACCTTGACATGTTCCTTGGCCCTCTTCTCCACTACCTCTGGCTAAAAAGGTAGGAATTCCAACCCATCAGACTTGGCAATGTGCTGCTTTGTCTTTCTGTGGTGGGGTGTATTTGAACTCTATATATCCCAGGGAAGACCTTCAGAACCTTCTTGGGGTTGGGGCCTGGAACTTCAAAACATTTGTCACATGCTTTCCCTTTCCCTTCCCTCCATGTGATGTGCCTCCCAACATCCTAATGAACTGCTCCATTTCAGATTGGCATCACACAACATATCAGTCACCCTAGCTGTATTTCTAGGAAGCATCCAAAAGGGCAGGACACAGGTTTGATCCACAGGAAGAAACCAGTTTTAGCAGATTCCATCTGCAGAAGGAGTAGGTCTTTTGTTGAGCTACTAGATCTTAATCACTGACTCAAAACCAAGCCGCCACAAAAGCTGTTTGTTCTGGGGAGAGGGAAATTGAAGGGGAGCAGCAGAGGAGACATCCCTGCTCATGAAAGGTCCTGGGAGCCCTAACTACACTGCCTCACTGAATCTGAGAAGGAAACAGGACCTGCAGTTCTTCCCTTTAAGTCTATGTGAGTTCCTGACTTACCCATCCATCCAATAAAAAAATATAGGACTTTCCAAGGTATCCATAGAGAAGGAGAAGTCCCAGCAGACTGATGGTTGTCAAAGAGTTGTACATAGCCAGCCAAGCAGCCTGGGCCATCTTATTGCTCTCCTCCCTCAGAATTTTTCCAAATACGTAAAAGAAAAAAGGGGTTTCATTCCTGGAAAAGTGTTCCTGGAGGAGAGTCCAACAGGTGGGGACACAAAGGACCCAGTGCTACAGGTATGTTTCTCTTCTGGAGGCCTGCCAGTAAAAACAGCAGGGACCTTGCAGTACTTTGGGAGGGGGGTTTCAGGAAGATGAGGCAGGGGCGAAATCAATTTTGCAAGAAGAGCAAACTTTCTTCTAGACTTGGAATAAAAGTTTCCCTTTCAAGGATGGCCCTGTCTTTATTGCGGGTAATAA
Organism: Iguana delicatissima; assembly: GCA_948472985.1. Lineage (NCBI taxonomy): Eukaryota > Metazoa > Chordata > Lepidosauria > Squamata > Iguanidae > Iguana > Iguana delicatissima. The sequence continues at coordinate 169,287 of CAOKZL010002543.1, read as the reverse complement.
ATCAAGTTGGTTAAGTCACAGCAAAGCGAGCCATCTCTAACACAACAGAAAACAGAAGTCAGACAAAAACCATTCAGTGACCGTTGTTAAGTAGGCATGTACAGTGACATGAACACACAGGATGCATAACAAGTCAGAGACACAACACACGATCACAGCTGCATGTTCCAGAAGATCAGATAACATATAGTCACTACACAGCGTTACAGAACAACATTCTCATGGGAAAAGCTTTAGCCTGCTAGCCTAAACAATTTCTACCAGCAGTTTACTTTCTCACACACTGGCACTGGGAAATGCGAAGCAAGGAGTCCACAACATGTTTCATACATTGTGACAGGCCCTCACTGAGACTCCCCAATATGAGGAAGAAGGGAAGCAGGTACTTGTCAGTGAGAAAATGGAATGACCTTTCTTTCTCTTCTACTGCTGTTCCTTTGCTCCCTTCTCCTTGCCTGTTTCCACAGATGCTCTTTTTGAAGGGCAACAGAATATCCTCCTCCTCAAGCCTGCCCTTGCCATGTCACCCAGATCAGGAAAAGCCCCAGATTTTACCCTTCCTTCTGGCTCCAGGCCCACTGAGCCCTGAACCGCTATCTATAGTGGGCCGCTGGTGGTGGTGGTCTGGGAAGTGGGAAGGGGAAAAGTTATCCACTCCCTTCTTCTTTCCAGTGCAGAAAAGGCCACGAGAAAAACTATAAGCACTTTCCCCTCAGTGCAGAAAAGGGGCAGCTCTGAGACCCTTTGCATTCTCCCAACCTTGGGTCCTCCTCCATTATACTAGGAGGGAGGAAGACTCAAACCATCCAATTCCCTGATCCATATTTTTTCTTTTTATTTTGTTATACCAACAGGGCATTTCTACATGTCAGGGGGGTCTCTCAAGGAGGCAGAAACTGTGCCTCTCTTGCATGAAATTTCTTAGGCAGGCTGCCTATAGTTTCTTTCTCAAAGGAATATTTGGCAATAAAAGGAAAGTAGATATACCTACCTACCAACCCTGCATGTGTCAGTGTAATCTGCCATGCTCTTTATTTGTTCCTCTTGGCATCAGAGATCTTTTGCTGGATGTTTGGCCCAACAGCCTGAGAGAAAGAAAAAAGACAATTGTTTTAAAGCAACTCTTGGGAGTCTAGGTCTCTCTGTTTCTTCATTGCAAGAGTGCTGGCACCCTCCTCTCCAGTTTCTTTACCCCTACAGTGCAGGAGGAACGTGAGGAGGCACCAAAATGCCACCCTGGTTTGGCAGCTCACAGCTGGTCAGCACAATGTGATGTGCAGGGCATAGGTGGTCACAAGGCATCCCAAGATGGGGAAGGTTTCTGAGGTCTGACGGAAAAGAAACCAAGACATCTTACTGCTCTGTAAGTCTCTGTCCAATTCTCCTTCAGCTTTAATTTCTCTCTGTTCTGAAAATTAGAGTCAAGAAGTCAGACAAGTACATGGGGTTGTTACCTGATTTCTGGGGTCCCATGAGGGACACCTCAATGTGCTCCAAATATCAGGGAATGGGAATTAGCAAGAGCACAAGCTAAGCAATGCAAGAGACAGGGCAACTTAGCGAGATCTTGGACCCAATGTTTACGGGGTCAGGCTGAGTCAATAATCAAGCAGAAGTAAATTAAAATTGTTTTCTTTATTTTGAACTACAGTCAATACGTATGTATGCAATCACTCACAGAGACCTAGCGAAGGAAAGGTAAGAGTTTGATAGAGGATTTTAAGAGGAATTTTTCAGGGGAAATACTACACCTGATCCTGAAGCCCGGGTGGTTAGAAGAAAAGTCAGTTGGAGTGGAGATTCTCAGCATGTGGAAGCTGAGGGGAAGGCTCGGTGAACGGAGCAGCAACAAGGTGGGATGGAAGCCAGGAGCGATCCGAAGAAGCACTCAAAATCAGGGGAAAACAATGGGTTTTGGGTTTGAGACAAAGACTCTGAAAGGTCAAATTTAGAATGATTGGAGTTTGATGGCGCTGTCAATAGTGCAGACAGTATGCAAATGGGGAGTGCTTGACAGTTGGTTATTCGGAAGCGCTAATCTCATCAAGCTGCCTGTTTGGGGCAGAGAATCTTTTATATGCCTTGTGCATATTTAATGTAGTTTTAAAGTGTACTTGCCTGGAGGTCTCCTGAAGCTGCATTCCGGCAACTTACTGGTCTCCCTGGATTTATCTTGTCAGCTATTTCGGCCGTGCCTATGTGTGTGCTTGTCCGGGGGCCTTGCAAGCACATGGAGAGGAACGGTTTGTGATGGTCAATTTCCTGATATCAAATGATATCTAATATACCACAGGCCCGGACTAGAAACTACAGCAACATTTGACTTTCACGGATTTGATTGTTTGCAAATTTGTCCAAGCCCTGCCCCACCACATCACGTACTTCTTTTCCTGGGGAACCTTGCCTCTCTGGAGTTTCAATCAGGCCACACAGCCTTTTAAAAACCCTCCTCTGGTCCTCTTCCTCCTCCACCAGCAGCTGCCTGGCCAACTAAGGGCAACTCACAGCCCAGTTTCTCAGCACCACAAGCCCTCTTCTGATGTCCCACCCCCACACTGAAGAAAGGAGATGGGTGAGAGAAAGGAAATATAGGGCCACCTATGCCATCCCACCTCCTTTCCTTCTCCTTCATCTGATCTGGTTTCGATTCTGGGTGCCCTTTCTCCCCAACATGCCTTGGCCACCTCCCCCCCGCCACACACACATTTTGATATTTGTGATTTTTCCACTTTTACGGGGCTCCAGTGCTCCTAATCTTAGGGAGACTCCACCACTCTCCAAGGCAGTGCATTCCACTGTCAAACTTCTCCTACCATCAGAAAGTTTTTCCTGTGTTTAGATGTTCTTTTCTTGAAGTGTGAAGCAATTTCTCTGCTTCCTAGAGCAGCTGTGTCCTTTGTGTTTGGAGCAGCAAAAAACAGGCTTGTTCCATCCTCCATATGACATCACTTCAAATAACTTAAACATAGTTATCATATTGCCTCTTCACTTTCTCTTCCCTGAGCTAAATGTACCCAGCTCCCTAAGCCGCTCATCACAGGGCATGGTTTCCAGGCTTTCTACCTTTTGATTGCCCTTCTCTGGACATGTTCCAGCTTGTCAATATCCTCCCTATGGTGCCCAGAAGTAGACATAGTATTCCACATGGGGTCTGACAAAAGCAGAATAGAGTGGTACCATCAGTTCCCTTGGCCTAGACACTATACTCCTATTGATGCAGCCCAGAATTTCATTGGCTTTTTCACCTGCTGCTGCCACTCAACAAAGTACATCTCATGTAGTGATTATTAAAATCTGCATTCACTTTGACTTTTTTGTACGACAAATAACCATGCCATCCAAACCTCAGTTCACACCTTTCTAAATCCAACACTCTCTAGTTTGTTATCAAAATCTAGTCCTTTAGCCAAAGCAAACAGCATGTGGAAAAATACAGTTTCAGACCTGGTATCCCAATCTCCCTCTTTGCTTAGCATCTTGTAAAATTTTATATTTCACTATAGGGTTCTTCTCTTGCCATATATACTTAGATAAGTTGTTATGCCATTGCTTGAATAAGACATTGTCAGTTGGTATAGTCTGAAACAAAAACATTCTCAGTAAAACATTCATTTTGATCACAGAAATTTTGCCTCAATAATGATAGTTTAAGCTTTGCGCATCTTTACAAATCCATCTTATAATTCTATGGCTCGATATAATTATTTTTCAACAACATACAATATGTGTTTGTCATAGGCCATTTCCGCACGAGGCAAGGGGATCGCTCCATGCCATTACTCACTGGATCTTCTGGCTCCTTGGTCTGGTCCAGAGTGAATCGGAGTAGTGTGAGGTCTTAGATCCGCACTGCTCACCAAGCCTAAAGCCTGCCCTCTGCAGATCACAGGCTCGCATTGGTGCGAGCCTGTGATTCTGTACAAGGGAGCACGTATGCAATGGCGTGCTCTGGAAAAATGAGAAACCTCTTTTTTCCGGTCTTTAAAAAGCACGCTGGAGGACCAGTTGGGGGCATTTCGGAGCAGACCGAGGTGTGGGTTTCTCGTAAGTAGTCCGAACCTAGTCTGCTCCAAGGTGCAGACGTCCTCCGTGGAGGACGCACTGCACCATTTTAATTCCCCCCTGCGGAAATGGCCATAGTAATACCTAGGTAGTTCACTTTTTTCTCAATTTTAAACCCTGACTTGTCCATCAACTCAAAAAGGAGTATTTCCTTCTCTTATGTAAGTTCCTGGTGGGCATCTAATTGAATACCATGGCCTCAACACCACTGACCTTCATTCTGTTCTTTGACAGTACAACAGTTTCCAGTGATACCAATGGCAGAGAAAAGTCTCGCTCACTTCAGCTCCAGATAAGGGCTGAGGGGAAAAAATGCTGCATGACTTCTTCACATCCCCAAATCAAGGGAAACATTTGAATTAATCCCCTAGATCAAAGGGAACATGGACAATTAGTCAAACAAGTTTCCGGGACCCCTTCTAGCAAATCAGTTCCCCCCAAAAGAGGAAACTGTGTAACTGCAGTCTAGGCCTATTTGGCGATAGCAACCCAATATCACTTTGATATCATAATTCGGCCTTACCATACCACCCTTCTCCACATGTTTGTGAGGCCTCCGGACAAGCACGAAACTAGGCTCGGCACTTGACAGCTGAAATATTCTCAAACAATACAGGCAAGCCAGAAATAGCCAGATCACAGCTTCAGGGACCTCCCCGGCAAACACCACATTATGTATGCGCACTACCTACAAAAGGCTCCCTGCCCCGAGCAGGTAACTTGACAAAGGCTGAACCATCCACTGCCAAGCGTTGCACATTTACATACTGGATACACCATTGTTAATTCGGCTCTGATTCCATCATGCTAAATTGTGACCTTTCGGAGACATTGTCTCGCACCCAAAACTCATTGTTGTCCCCGAGTAAGGCATAGCCTGCAGTCACACTTCTCCCTATAAAAACCCCTGACTCCGACACCTTCCTCGGATCGCTCCCAAGTTCCAGACCGCCTTGCTGCTGCTTTGCTTGGCGAGCCTCCCCTCAGCTCCACGTGCTGAGCCACACCGAACCCCAGGATCGCTCTCTATCTTCTTCCAGGCTTCAGGAACAGGTTTCGTATCACCTGAATCAACTATCCCCCTGAAAATCCCGCTATCTTACTCACACCTTTATTTTCCTTAGTTATGTGTGTGCGTGTGTTGCTTACATTGTGTGCCTGTATTTAATAAAGATCATTCATTGCTTTCAAACCGGTCTGTTCCTTGACTTGGCCTGACCCCGTAAACACTGGGTTACAAGATCCTGCTAAGTTACCCTGCCTCTTGTAACGCTAAAGGAGTGCTCGGAGCTAATTTTCCCCACCTATAGTTGAGCACATTTTGGTTTCCCTCACGGGACCCCCAGTAAACAGGGTAACAACTAATTATGGTAGGAGGGAGCACAGTTTTCCAGCCTGCCCAATTGTGTGGGTCCACTTGCTTACAAAGAGCCCTCAACTCTGGATGCCCATCTGTTTACTAATTTGAGTTCTACATTTTAAAATACAAGGGGAAGAAAACCTCTCCTAGCACAAGACTGCAACTTTTCTTTTGTTTGGATACTTCCTGCAAAACCCAGAGTTAGTAACCTGAAAATGAAATGGATTTAAGCATACTTTTTCTTGTTGGTCTGTTTCTATTTGTATCAAAGATACGGAACCCATAAAAATAAGAATAAACAAGAACCCAACTCATAAAAACTATGAACTTTATGAAATATAATAATATAAGCAGGAAAGCCTTGACTACAGATTGTTCATAACATGAGTGCTGAAAAAGTAAAGATGTGCTTTAACAGATGTTGGGAACTTAGACATTATTTTTTAAAGTTGTTGAAGGAGAAATTAAAATACTTCAGAATTGCAAGCATTAAAAATATAAAGAACATAAGAGGCAAAAGTATAATTTACTGGAGGATGAGCTGCTCCTGAGAATGGTCTTGAGAGTATTATAACTAGTCTGGCTCGGAGGAATATGAGAAAACATGTTGGATAGTCTTTTAAGAGAGAAGTTAACAGCGCCTTCTGGTGTCCAAAAGAAGTAAAAAAACAAAACCAAGTATTTTCTAATATAATGAATAGTGAGTAGTGTAATTTCTAATAGACCACATAGTGTCTGAAGAATATAGGGAACTTAAAAGCAACACTCTGTGGCAAATGCTCAGAAAACAGAATGTTGCCTATTTTGAACAGCTGAGAATTGAGTAAAGATACTGAAAACATTGATTAGCTGATTCTATATCTACAAAAGAGAAGTAAGGTCTAAGCCTGGAAAAACAATGGATAAACGAGAAGCGGATCTATGAATATACTTAGCAAGACTTCAGAAATGGCTTAGAAATATACAGATGAGTTCTAGTCCCTAAAAGCAGCAGATGTCACAGATGACAATGCAGATGATGAAATTCAGAACTCATAATAGATGGGGAAAATATATTGCCAAGTAGAAGAGATGAAAGAAATAAAAACAGAGATAAAAGCATCTCAGCACCAACAATGTTATGTATGTCAATTCTAATTTTGATATTTGAAGACCAAGAGGGTAGATATGTGGGAGTATAAACTGAGAGTAATGGATCTCAAATTCTTGTAAGAGTTTATGCTCCAAGAGAAAATAAAGCAAGTTTTTATGAAAAGTTATTATTGAAATTCCAAAATCATCCTGTGGAGTATCTGATAATGACTGGAGACTGGAATTGAGTTATTAACCTACAATGTGATAGACACTCAGAGAAAGATATCAAGATTCCCCAAGAAAAACTCTCTCCCTTTTTTGGAGATGTTAGAAAATTTAAGCACAATGCACAAAGATTCAAATACTAAGGACTACACATTTTTTCAGATAGACAAAAGTCATTTCCAAGAATTGGCATGATTCTGATTTCAAAATGACAGGCTATGGATATAAAGAAAATATTTTACTCAGAATTTTCTCAGATTCATGAACCTTAAAGCTGAAATGAAAACAGACAAGAAGTTGTTGGAGACTTATTGATTCATTACTTCAAAGTGAAAAGGTGGTAAAAGACTAAAAACACATTGACTAACTTTTTTGAGAACAACTTAGAAAAGTGGACCAAGACTGGAATAGTTTGCCAGTAAAGCATTTATGAAAGGGTGCTTAATTCAACAAAATGCAGGAACTAAAAAAGATATGCCAGGAAAAAATATGTCAGCTATTCAATGAGATAAAGAGAAAAAGAAATTATCTAATCAGATTAAATTTTTACAGAAGTACTGAATAGAGGAATAAGGCAACATGAATTAATCAAGTGAATAAGAGTCAAAAGAAGAATATAAAGTAAAGAGCATTTGGAAATGATTTGTTTGTTTGTTTACAAGATCCTAATGTTTGTATAGATGCTTTGCTAGATAGAACAAAATAATTTGGGAACATAGCAGGGCTTAAGAAAAACAATAAAAAAGATGATGCTAACAAAAATATGAAGAAAACAGATCAAAATATTCTGATTCAAAATCTAACTCTAAAATTTTAAAGAACTGAAATGTCTGGGCATATTTTTGACAAACATGAAGTGTATGTTATTGAAGATTAATTATATGAAATGAAATGAAAAGAGACTTACAAAAACGGGGCAAGCTTAATATATCAGTAATGAAAAGGATTTTGGTGATAAAAATGAATGTCTTGCCCAGGGTTTTTATTCCAGACAACACTGATTTTGACACATGACTTAATATTTAAGCAATGTCAGTGTGACTTATCAAATTTTGTTTGGCAAGCAAAGAAACCTAGAGTTAAATGTAAAAATTTACAGGATGCTGAACAAAGAGGAGGTCTGGGGTCACCAGATCTGAAATTATATTTTGCCTCTTGGAATTACAGGCACATGATTTAAGATTTGGCTGGCATGTATATTTTTGTTATGACAAAAGTAGAGTGAATGCTGCTTTTAATAACCATTATGTGAAGGGAGCTTTGCCAACTATATGGAGTAAATATAAACAGAGGCTTATCCAAAAATGTCATTATCCAAGAAGCTTTTTACAAGATGGTTAACTGGCTATGACTTATTGGAAATCAAACTTACTGACACTTATTTGAAATTGAACCAATACTACAGAATTAACTCAACTGAACAGTTAATGCAGGAAGAGTTTGGATTCCAATGCTTTTCATACAAATAAACTGTAGGGAAATACAAGAATACAGAGGTATATTATTTTGAAATAAGTGAGAATGAATTTGAAAAATTACTCTGTTGAGATGGACAACATTTAGGCCACCAAATGTAACTGTTTGTTTAACTTTCTCTATGCAGACATTGTTTATAGCATACAGTGACATACATAAGAGTCTGCCTGATTTTCATTTTAATTGTACAGAAGTGACCTTACTGCTAGCAAAAACAATGCAAGTTCAAAGAAGAACATCAGTGGAGCAACCTAGTGAGATGGAATTAAATCAGATGATGCTGGAGGAGATGAGAAGAATGAGGGAGGAAATGTCTCAGATGAGGGATGATGTAAGTCAGCTAATAAAACAAGATCTGAAAGTGGAACCAAGAAGATAAGCCTTTCCTTGGCTCAGATACATAATGAGATGAAAGAGATGAATGACAGAATGAAAGTTACAGGGGAAAAAGACACAGAAACTGGAGGAGGTTACTGAGAAATTGACTGTTGATCAAGAAAAAAAAATCTGGACATGATAGCACTTTTGGAAATGAGAAAGAAAGAAAAATGCTTGAGAATAAAGAGCATTCTAAAGACTTAAAATGAGAATATGCATGAAAAGTATGCAAAGCTTGAGTGGACTTTTTAGAGATACAAAGGAATTAATTTATTGGGAAACTGCATTAAGTGTATCAGACTGATTCTCAGATAGCCAGACAAAGCAAAATAAAGCTGATTTAATTTTTTTTTAAATCTGCTTCAAAAAATTTTGGAATTCTCATATGATAAATGTGTCTTTTGGGAGACTTTAATGGTGCCATAAACTCAAGAACTGATAGATTATCAGAGAGAGAAAAAGAAGCAGGATCAACGGAAATCGCCTAAAAAAATTTTGAGCTGTTGAATAATTTAGAATTATCACACATTTAGAGATTAAAGTATGGACAATCTTGTGAGTATACCTTTTTCTCAGAAAGACACAAATCCTTTTTCAAAATTGATACATTCTTGATATTTATAACCCTGGCTAATATGGTTAAAGACATGAGGTTGTTGTCAAAAGTTATATCTGGTCACATCCCAGTGTTGCTGACTATAAAGAAGAAATGTGATAATTTTAACTGGAGATTAAATGAAGAGATCTTGTAAAAGGCAAAAGAAACTTTGAAAAAATGCTTTATGGACAACTTGAACAAAGGCATAGAGACTGGAGATGTTTGGGATGCAAATAAAACTGTGATGAGAAGCATGTTTTGTTCAACAACATTCAGAGTTGAAAAAGAGAAGACAAAAAGAACAGCAAGGTATCTTAAATGAAATTAAGAAAAAGGTAGAAGAAAAAGTTATTGTTGATGTTGTGATGTTGTTGAAGGAAATAAAAATTTTACAAATACAAGTGTCCCTGAGTACGTTTTACAAAATAGAAAGACAAAATATGCTTGACAGAAGCATTTTGAATTTGCAAATAAACCAGGAAGATGGTTGTCCTATAAACTGCAAAACGAAAGAGGGGAGAAAAGATGATTCTGAGATTAAAGATGGGAAGCATACAACAACAGACAGTGATAATAGAAAAAAGATTTTCTTTAGTGTTTTTTCCCAGCTCATTACAAAGAAAAAAAAGAGAATCACTAGAGAAAATAAAGACATATTTTTACCTGCAGAACTTACCAATCGTTACAGACACGCAACAGGTTAGTCTCAATGTGACAATAACAGTTGCAAAAATGCTGGAAGCTTTTTAAAAAAACAAAAGTAAAGAAAGCACAAGGACTGAGTGGTCTCGCTGCAATACATTACAAGGCTTTAGAAGAATCGTTGTATTTGTTATTTCAACAAATGATGAATTCTGTTATCAATACTGGCAAAGAGCCAGAAGGTTGGACTAATGCAAACATAACTCTAATACCAAAGGAAGACAGAGACATGACTGACTCGAAGAACCAATATCTCTTCTGCATAATAACTACAAAATATTTACTTTGATTTTAGCAGAAAGATTTTTAAAAATTGGAAATGGTGATACATGCAGATCAGTATGCCTCAAAAAATAAGTGAGAGACAATACAAGATGTGTAACAGATATACTGGAATATCTAGAGGCCCATATTCAAAAGCAAGTGGCTTTACTTTTTCTAGATTCTGGAAAGGTCTTCAATAATGTGTCTTTGACATTTATGACTGAAGTGCTAAAGAAGATGATTTTATTACAGGATTTTATTACATGGATCATGAAGGGATAGACTTGGGCTTCTGCATTTCAAGGTGTATTATTATGCATCTTGTATGGTGTGATTAAAAGATTGGTTGATGCTTAAAAGAGAGACTCTTACTGTGGCATGATAAACTTAAAGCAAACATAAATTTCAAGGATCATTTTATAAGGCATGCACTTTTAAGAGTGTGGAATAAATATAAACAATGATTATGTCTCTGTGGGCTTCACCTCATGAAGCTCTTTTTTCTAGAGAAATAAAGATGAACAACTAACATATAATGATTTAATGTGGTTTATGATTTATAATGATTTGAGGTGGATGGAGAACATTTGAAAATGAAAACAAATGAGGAATTGATGGAGGGTGGCTATTTTATAAGATGCTTTGCTCAGAGACAGTTATTTGAACCATTTAAATGGATAAAAAATTATTTGGTTTTGATGTTGAAAAAAAAATTTGAGGACCAATTGTGTAAAGATGATGAATATTTGCTAGCCAAAATATATAATATGTTGTTGAAACTAAAATTGGAAGAAAAAGCAACAGAATGTATGCTTAAATAGGCCCAAAATGTGGGCCATCTTATTCAAATGGAACAATGGGAAAGGATTGCACAAAAGATTTGAAATTTACTTGAAGCTATGTTTTGAAAGAAAAATTTTATAAGATGATGTAGTAGATGATATTTGACTTCAGAAAAATTGTCTATAAAATGTATAAAGGCTCCTCAGCTAACTACTGGAAATGTAATCAGATGGAACAGACTTTTTCATATGTGGTGAAAAAGCAAAGCGATTTTGGATAATGATAAATTGATTGATGGAAGACATTTTGAAGAAAAAAATTCATACAGAACTATTTTTATTGGGACTAATGGATAATCAGATAAAACTTTGTAAGAATTATACAATACACGATAATGGCAGAGAGAACACTGTATGCTCAAAAGTGGAAAGATCTGATGATACATCTCAAGATGATTGGTGATGAAGTCATGGGATGGAGATGGACAAATTAACTATTCTAATTAGAGAAGGTCATTTGAATGAATTTAAGAAACAGTGGGAGAAGGTTATAATGTTTTTAAGAGATGTTGCAGAGAAAGATGCAACAACAAGATTTCAAAGCATGGCTAGGAACATTATTGTAGAATGTCCATTTAATACAAGTAGAAGCAATTATATTATAAATGTAGTTAAATTTCATATTAATTTTTTTAGGGGTAAGGAATGAGATTATTCAGCTGTTTTATTGAACTTTGAAGTAATACAGTAAGTATTTACTAATAACTATTGCCTGAAGAATTGGGAGTCATGTCTGTAACTTTTTTTTACCCTTTTTTTGGTTATTTGTTTAAATAGTTGTTTATTGTTTAGTTACTAGATATTAGGTAACTTTTATGTATTTTTCTCCTTCTATGCTGTTTTATATTTGTTAAATCTGCTTTTGATAAATATTTAAAAAATAATAATAAGTGACTTCACTGTTGTCTCAATCCCAAAGTAAATAAAGTTCTGTTCTCATATGAACAATGTTTTATAAAGTCCTTGTCCAGTATCTCGTACTCTACATTTTTACAAATGATAACAATTTTCCTAAAGTCTTAAAAGACTCTCAGATCTTGCTTTTTGCTTTCTATCATGGCTACACAACTAAGAAACTTTTTTAAAAATCCACGTTACTAAAGAAATTTTAGTGACTTTTGTTGCTTCCTTTACAAGCAGGCAGCTCATGCTGTGGTGCAAACTGGAAACTGCAATTCCTCTCCCTTCCACTTGTGACTGACTGCGTCTTATGTGGGGATTATGTGAGGACACACCTTTGTTAAGGGAGTGATTTTCTCCAGTCTCAAACCACTGAAACCAGGAAATGCCATACAGTGCATCCCCTCTTTGCAGGAGCTGTGAAGAAGACAACCCACACATCACCATCTTCCTCCTGGAAACCCCATCTAGTTTTGATGGAAGGAACTAGCTGATAAAATATAAGGCTGCGTACTGCCACCAGATCCTGATAGGATGAGGTAAGCTGCAAGTGGAAGAAGGGAAAAGAACAGACTGCTATTTTCACTGCTGATGGCTTTGCAGGTGAGGAGTCTCCAAAACTTACGGGACTTCACCTGGGAACATGCAAGGCAAAACAACAGATTTGAGCCAAAGCAATAGGTACTTGTAAATAACAATAGCAGTTACATCTCTGTACCAATTATCAGTGTGAAGCACTCCCTAAGCAGTTTACAATGTGTTTTAGCTACTTGCCCCCAACAAGCCAGGTACTCATTTTACTGACCTACGGAAGGATGGAAGGCTGAGTCAACCTGGAGCCTTGCAGGATCGAACTCATAACCTTGTGGCTGCAGTACTGACATTTAACCACTGCACCACCAGGCTGTAAAGCACTACATAAAGCACTATGTACACTGACACTGTTACCCTGTTTACTGGGGGTCCCATGAGGGACTCCAAACGTGCTCAACTATTGGTGGGGAAAATTAGCTCAGAGCACAAGCTAGCACAACGAGAGGCAGGGCAAAGCAGCAGAATCTTTAAACCCAATGTCTACGGGGTCAGGCCAAGCCAAGAAGCACACCAAATATGAAATAACTGTGATTTTATTAAATACAAGCAAACAGTGTATGCAACACACGTCACACAAGTAACTATAGAAAATAGAGGTGGTAGCGGTATAGAGGATTTTAAAGAGGGATTGTTGAATTGGGTGATACTACACCTGTCCGAAGCCCGGGGTAGATCACTGCGGAGGTCCGTAGGTGCGCAGTCTCGGACTGAGACTGAGGGGAAAGCTTGGCGAATGAAGCGGCAGCAAGGCTGGATGGAAGTTTGGAGCGATCTGAGGAAGGTCTCGGAATCAGGGGTTTTTATAGGACAAATATGACCGTAGGCTAGTCTGCACTTAGGGAAGAACAATGAGGTTTGGGCGCAAGACAATGTCTCCGAAAGGTCAGACTTTAGCATGATTGAGTTAGTTCCGAATCGACAATGGAATGGCCAGTATGCAGACGCAGCGTGTCAAGTTAAGCGTCTAGCTCGTCAAGTTGCCAGCTCGGGGCAGGGAGTTCTTTGTATTAGCGTGCATCTTTAATGAGGTGTTTGTCTAAGGAGGTCTCCTAAAGCGAGATCTGGCTGAGTCTGGCCTGCCTGGGTGGAGAAAAGAATGTTCAGCACTCAACGGCCGTGCCTAGTTATGTGCTTGTTTGGGGGCCTCACAAACACTTGGCCGAGGGTGGCAGAATGGGGCTGAATTGTGATATCAAAATGATATCCAATATCTTCCAAAGTAAGGCTAGTAAACGGTAATAACAATAGCATTGCATAAACAAATGATAATAAGATGTTCATCAGTCCAAATTGGTATATGGACAAACCTGTTGCATTCTCTCAGATGAGGAACACAGAAACAAATGATGGCAATAAGAAAAAAGCCAAAATCCAGAGTTGGGCAGTAAATTTGTCAGGGCCAATGAAAATGCCAAGAAGTGCCAAAAATTTCAAGTTTTTTTATAACTTTTTAATAAGGGGAGATTGTGAGCACAGCAAAAAAGTAGGGAGGGAAGAATTTGGGAATTACATTTAGTTAGTCTTAAAATTAAACAAGGGAAGGACTATAGACTAGGGATGAGGAATAATATCTGGAGGTGTGTCCCTCAAGATGATGATGGTTCCCAGCTCCTATTATCCTGATCTTTGGCTATGCAAGTTCATGCGGAGGTCCCAACCTCTGGAAGGCTGCAACTTCCTGATCTCTGCTTCACACATTCAAATTGAACTCTGCCCAAGACTGTGATGGTCTTAGGTTGTGCCCAAGACTTTCCCAAGACCTACCAAGATGGAGAAACAAATAAATCTCTCATTATTGAACTTACAAAATTTATTGCTCAGAACCTGAACGCCTGAGTATCCTTAACTGAAAAATACAGGTTCCTTATGAAGCAGGAAACAAAAGTACAGAGAAACTAGACAATTTTCATATTAAGGTGGAGATCATTTTAAATGGTGGTTTAAAAACTGCACTGAAAGGTCACATTTTAAAAATTCAAGTGAAGTCAAATCAGGGAACTTATGCCCAGTAGCTGGAGAGGATATACCTTCACAGAATAAAGTCCAGCTTTAGGCACTATAAAATTCCCTCCACTGTTTAACAACATCTGGAGCCCATCTTAAACTACACCCAGGCTCTGTCTCATTCCTCCAGGACATGTATGGGAACACATTGTTTTTGCAGGTATACCAATCAGTGCACAGGGTTTCTGAAATTCTGATGGCTTGCAATGTATACGTATTTTTCTAGAGCAGTGTGTTCAGACACTCATCATGATTCTGATTAACCATTAACCTTATACTGGTATAAGGATTCACCAGATTTTGGCAAAGTAATTCATTCCTGTTAACCTATTGCAGTGCTTGGGAAGAAACCCAGCATCATGTTGAAAAAAGTAGTCTATGGTGCTTGTTCCATTGCACTTTATCTTCTGTTGCCTTCGACAACTACTACTACTACTATTATTACACAGAGAAAAACAAAGCATACGAGAATGGCATCAAACTTGAAAAATTCCTGTCAAATCCCCTGTAAAATTAACTTTTTAAAGTAACTAGAAACCATTACTAGTTAAACTAAGAAGTGTTCTTACTTTTACTATTTGTGACTTTGATACACCGTCATTATTTTCCTAATCTTCAGAAAATTTTCTGATGTTCTATTTTGCCATATACCATATACATATACACATTTATCTATAGTTGTCTGGGCTATTGTACTACAGTCAATAATGTTAGAAGGCTAAATATAGTATATGAGCTTCCAGTTATTCTTCTCAGAGAACAAGCACTTTCAGACTCTCGCGCTCAGAAGAATCGATTAAACGAATACACTGCTAAGCATGTTCCTATTTTGCAAAATCTCTCAGTATTGCAAGACTAAACATTGTAAGTTGCCTGTTTCTGACAGACTCACATCCATCCTTTAGTGGTACTGAATTGTTTTTTTTCCCAGTTGAAACTGAATTGATAAATAGAGCAAAGTGAGTGAATCAGAGAGTGAGTGAGTCAAGCTGAAAGTAATATGGTTATATTTCAGCAAAAGAAAGTTGAACTGCTGATATCAGACCTATCAAATACTACTCTCTTAAGTATGTGTCCTAACAAAATGTTCCTTTGGATACAGTCATTTTTAGTTAAATATATAAATACAGTCTCTTTACTATTCTCTTCGCATTTTTACAAATATTCTAATAAAATAACATTGGGATACAGCTTTGAATCTGTTTCAGAATATTTCACCCACACATGGTAAATCTGGTAACATTATTTGAAGCACTGGAAAATTTTCTAGCTGTACTTTTTCAGAAATGCCCATAAGTAAGGAACTAGTTTGTTGTTATTAACTGCTGTCAAGTCAACTTTGACTTGTGGCGACACTATCAATGAGAGACCTCCAGGCCACCTTGTCATTGACAGCCCTGTTCAGGTCTTGCAGACCCAGGGCCGTGGCTTCCTTGATTTTGTCTCTCAATCTGTAATGGGATCTTCCTTTTTTCCTACTGCCTTCAACCTTGCCAAGCATTATTGTCTTTTCTAGTGAGCCAGGTTTTCTCATGATAGGTCCAAAGTATGACAATCCTAGTTTAGCCATCTTGGATCCTAGGGAGACTTCAGGCTTAGTTTGCTCTAGGACTCATTTATTTGTTGTTTTAGCAGTCCATGGCATTTTTGGTACTCTTCTCCAGCACATTTTTGATGAGTTTTCTTCCTTTCTATCAGCTTTCCTCACTGTCCAGCTTTCACACTCATACATAGGGATTGGGAATATGATGGCATGGACAATACTAACTTTAGCATTCAATTGTTCCTTCACCGCTGCCATTCCATTCTGATTAATGACTGAACTCGTTATAGGTAGCCATAATACTTGTAACTCATTCCGTCCAAGGTCTGGGCTTCATCTCTCCAGAAGGGCTGAAACATAGCCTGTTTATATTTGACCATATTGCAACAGCTATTGAACCACATCTGGACTTAACCTAAAAAACAGAGCCAATGCACTGTCATCCTTTTGTAGTGAGCAAGCTAGAAAGCTGTTTCAGCTGTGTTCAAACAAACCACGATTATCCACCTTAGTTTTTAATGAAATTATTTGCCATTCTGTCCACATGTGGCAACAGAGGCACCCTTGTGGAAAGCACAGCAGCTGACCTGGGCTTCCTGCCAACCAGCTGAAGTTCTAAAGTCTGCTCATTTTTATAAACAAGGTATTCAACAAATAATCTGCCCTGGTCAGCATGCAGCTGAAAAGACATTTCAGCTGTTTGGGTCTCCTACCACAAACATGCCATCATGGTAGTTTTGTAAAGTGTTTTGAAGAAGTTAATGATACACCCTTGTAAATTTAAAACTGGCTTTCAGTTGTGTGACCTGTGCTGCACAATATACTGTTTGATGTGTGGGTTGTGTATATGTGTACATGTTGTCAAGTTGCTGTCAACTTATGGCGATAAATTTCATAGGGTGTTCTCATGCAAGGAATACTCAGAAGTGTTTTCGCCATTTCCTTCCTCTGAATTATAGCCTACAGCACCTAGTATTCATTAGTGGTCTCTCATCTAAGTACTAACGAGGACTGACCCCGTTTAGGTTCCAAGGTCAGACGGGATCTGATGCTTTCAGGGCAGCTCTTCTTCACCAAGGACCCCCAAGATTTAACTCAAGATTTAAAACTCTAAAGTGTATCAAACATTTAAAAATGCTTTTGAATGGTTTGAAATATTGTAATGAACCTTTGTACAAATGTTGACTATCACCAGCAAAATAGTCCTACTCTTTGAGATCAATGTATGATCCGTCCGTCTGTCCATCGGCTTTTCTTTCTTTCTATTTTAATTGTAAAAGCTCATAATATTTCTTCAAGCCTTCACAGATCCCCTGCGACAACATAGCGGCCCACCGCGGATCCACAGACCACAGGTTAAAAAGTGCTGCTTTAGGGTATGTGGGTACCTTACTAGGTACAGTTAGGGCTACTGTCATCTAGCAGTAAGACAGAAATCACTCCTGTGTCTATTTTTTTTTAAAATCTATAAACTCTCCTATTTCAACCTTGTTTATCAGGAATGAGTTAGGATTATTTGCTACAATTTGCCCAGTACAGCCAGAGTGGACAATTTTGGCATATCTGTGGACCAATTTTCTGTTCCTGGGTCCCTCCATAGGATGCATAGTCTGCCTAAAACCAAAATTAGAAGGCTAGTCTTGATTTTGGAAAACATGCAGTTTGATGTTATACAATGCAGGTAGTGTTAGTGTTCACCTCTTTAAAAAATCAGTCACTGTTCCTGGAAAGGCAATTCATTCATTTTTGTGTCAGAAGAAAGAAGGTCTGGGACCACCAAAAAAAAAAAAAATACAGCTGGGGAAGCAGGGAAGAAAGCTACATGCATCACCAGGTCAGCACTTTGTTCACCTGTGCAGTAGACGGTAATAGTAGGAAAGGGTCATAAAAATCATCTATGACCTATTTCAGAATGGCATCTTGTTTTGATTTGCAGTAACTGAGCTCATACTTCAATCTTGGTGCCTGAAAAGAAAAAAATACCAAACATGGGGCAGTTTTTGGAGGAATGTGTCAAACTTTTTCCCCCTGAGTATTTAGACACTATGTTTAACATAGAATTGGAATAGACCCCAGGGACCATCCGGTCCACCCCATGCCATGCAGGAACCCACATCAAAGTGCTCCAACAGATGGGAGTGCTTTGAGTATTTGTTCCTGCATGGCAGGGGGTTGGATTGGATGGTCCCTGTGGTCTCTTCCAAGTCTGTGATTCTATAATTCTATGATAAACACAGTGTCTAAATACTCAGAGAGAAAAAGGTTTGCACATATTCCTCCAAAAACTGTGTTATCACCATGAACTTCGGTAGATACTCGATATCACTTTGATATCATAATTCGGTCCCATTTTGCCACCCTCAGCCAAGTGTTTGTGAGGCCCCCGAACAAGCACGGAGCTAGGCATGGCTATTAATTGCTGAAACATTTCTTTCTCCACCTAGGCAAGCCAGACTCAGCCAGATCTTGCTTTAGGAGACCTCCCGAGACAAACATTTCATTAAGGATGCACGTTAATACAAAGAGCCCCCTGCCCTGAGCAGGCACCCTGACGAGCTAGAAGCTCAACTACCCAAGCGAGTTGCATCTGCATACTGACCATTCCTTTGTTGATTCAGACTTAACTCAATCATATTAAATTCTGACCTTTCGGAAACATTGTCTCACGCCCAAATCTCATTGTTCTCTCCCAAGTACAGACTAGCCCACGGCCATATTTTCTACCATAAGAGCCCCCAGTTCCGAGAGCTTCCTCGGATCGCTCTGGACTTCCATCCAGCCTTGCTGCTGCTTTGTCGGGCAAACTCCCCTCGTCTACCACGCTAAGTTTCTTCACTACCATCTTCAGCTTCTTCAGGACTACGAGAAAGGTGTTGTATCACCCACTTCCTCTGGAAATTCTTATTTTTAATTCTTCCATTAGCTGCGTGAATGTGGTGTCTGTTCTATTTGTTTGTCAGTTAATAAAACATCATTTTTGCTATTTTAACACTGTCCGACTACTTGACTGACCTGATCCCGTATACATAGGGTTACAAGATCCCTGCTAAGTTAGCCTGCCTCTCGTTAGCTTAAAGTGAAGTGCTCCAGTTAATTTCCCCATCTTCGCTTGTTGTTGTTTGGTTATTTGAGCGTCCCTCCCGGGACCCCCAGTTCACAGGGTAACAACTGCCCTATGTTTGGCATTATACTTCCATCAACTTTGAAAGTCTTCTGTCTGTGCAAATACTGCCAGTTCCCCCATTCTCTCACACTTCAGTACAACCGAGAAACAGAACTCAGATGGAGTCTTATTTTGCTTTCAGTTAATCCAATTGAGTTTTTATGGGACAAAAGCAGCAGATTGCAAAGCTGGCTGATATTTGGAAAAGATGAAGACTTTCATTTTACTCTGGATATAGAAGTGAGTCTTGATTCACATCAGGGTTGTGCTCCTAGACTCACAATGTAAATTGAGACTAATGTAAATAGGAGGAGCCAGTCCCATAAGGAATCACTGGAGGCCAGAGCAAAAACAATAGCAGTTATATTTCTATACCACTTAGTGCAAAGCACTCCCTGAGCAGTTTACAATGTGTGTTAGCTAATTGCCCCCAACAAGCTGGGTCCTCATTTTACCAACCTATTGAAGGCTGAATCAACCTGGAGCCCTCCAGGATCAAACTCACAATGTTGTGGCTGCAGTACTGGCATTTAACTACTGTGCCACCAGATGACTTCCAGCTGAGCTGCCATGGCCACAAAATTAGCAATTTTATGCAACCCATCACCAATTTAAAGAAGTTTAAAGCATAAAATGTCAGTTACCTTTTGCAGGCTAGAGAAATGCACACGTGTTCTCCAGAGGCAGAAGAAACAGCACCTACTGATCCCAAGGTGGAGTCAGTTGGGATCAGCTGGCTTACCATTAAAGAGCAACTACATTCTTCTGCTGCATTTTCTCCAGCAGGCTTCCCAGGTGGAGAAAGCACATCAGGAGAGAGGCAGGCAGCGCATTTCCTGCTATGTCTTCTGAAACAGGTACAAAGGGTATAAAAAGAGAGGCAGCACATCTCCTGCTATACTTTCCAAGCAAAGGAAGCAGACTGTAGTTGCAAACCTGCCGCCTAAATAGGAGGACAAACCTCTTCTAGCCGCACTAAAACATAAAGATTTCCAGTTTCTTCTTTACTCTTACCTTCCCCCCTCTGAGCAGGCAAAGGAAACCCTTCTAGTAACAGCAAGAGAGCAGTTACATTCTCACCCTCTCCACCCCCAGGGCCCCTTGGGTTTAAAACATGTTTTAATTGGAGCTGCTGCAGTCCTAATTTACATTGCATTTGATGTTATAGATTCAGGCTTTATATTTAAATCGTTTTGTTTATTGTAAACAGTAGATAAGTGTTATGGAATGGCATCCAAATGACATAAATGAAAAATAAAATATGTGGTGACATATAAAAACCGTAAATAAAAATGTGGCTTGGTCATGTCTCCGCAGCAACGCAGCTCAGAAGCCTTAGATGTTTGGACTACAACTCCCAGGATCCCCCACCCAGCACGGCTTCCCTCCAGAAGCAGCTCCAACGGCGAAGCGAGGCAGCGTGCTTCAAACAGTCCCCAGTCAAGGCCTTCCAGAGAACAGAGACGCATCTGTGGTGCAGAAAAAACACGCCCTGCTTGGGGTACCCATTCTTTAACTGGGGACTTGCGCAGTCGGGGGGGGGGCGGTCCGCTTTATCCTATTTGAAACTGCAAACCCCAGGATTCCATAGGAGGTTGAAAGTGGAATCATAGCGCTATAACAGGCTCGTGCGGAAATGGCGTATCCCGGGTCCTCTTCGGCGTCCATCTCCCCCCCGTGTGTCTGGGGAAGACACTGCGACGCGGACGGGAGGGGGACCCAGGGCTGTGGGGAGAAGAAGGGAGCCCTGAGCTATCCGCCCCGCCCGCGCGTCGGGGTGACGCAATCTGATGACGTCATATTCCAGGACGTCGCCGGAGCCGGAGCGAGAAGCAGAAGCTGAGCTCCGGGAGGCGGCATGGGCTTGGAAGGACTGTGGCGCAACTCGGAGGAAGGAGCGACGGTGGGTGAGTCCGAAGCGGAGGAGCGACGGGGTGGGGAAGAAGGAGAGGTATCTATACCGTTATGGGATGAACGCCCGTAGGAAGGGAAGACGGTACCCCCGAGCATGTGTAGAGTGTATGCGTGGTGTCTGATCTCACCCACGGGCAGTTCGTGTGCCACTTTGGCAAAGAAGAGATAGGGAGGTCGTGACAAGTGGGTTTTGGCCCCAGCCCTCTTCCCTTGTTTTGGGAGTGAAACCCTGGCAGGTGGAAGACGAAGCGAGGTCATGGAAGAGCACGTGGGTGGGAAGGAAGGTGATGGAGTAGCAGAAAAGGCCTGGATCGGGGGAGCCTTTGTAGACTTCTGGGCACCCCACGTCGACATCCTGGCGTTTCTGCTCCTTCTTGCCACCCAGTGCCTGCCAGGCCATAGGGTCACAAAGCCACCCGCCCTAGAAGGGCTTGCCGCAAGGCAAGACCTGCCGGTTTACTGCCGTGCTTTGGAAGGCTGGCAAAGCTTCTTCAGCAGTTGGAGAAGAGAGGGGGACCTGTCCCAGGTAACGCTGAGGCTGTTCTCTGTCCCCTAGACTGTCCGCCCCCTGTGCGCAGAGTAGCTCATGGCCTCTCTGCTCTTTTGGAGCTCACCGCTGGGGAGGGAGAGCTCAGAGGCTTCTCTTGCCTCATAGCGAAGGTCAGGATAAGGAGAGGTAGTTTGAGGCAAGGGTGTGCTGGGAGAGCTTCTTGCTAAAGATGAGTTCTGGTATAAATTCAAGCAATATTTGTAGAAACGGTTTTGGGGGAACTGATGTGGAGCAATGGATTGGGGAGAGAATCAGATGAGGAGGGCACAAGGGACTAGAACAAAATGGGAGGTGTTGAGAGTGGGAGACTTGGGGACAGCGTCAGGGAGGGACAGCTGTTGTTTTTGAGCCCCATTAAGGGCCTGGAGGAGGACCCAGGCTGGCCAATCCTTGCCTGGTTCTAAGACTTGGGCTGATGCCATCCAGTGAGGCGCAGCAGGTCTTTCCACACCAAACAAGATAGGTAGTCAACACAGGGGCAGGTATTTCAAGCAGGCTGGGGTTGCTTAACAACCGGGATCCATTCCTACAGTGCATGCTTCCACCCAGCCAAGCTCAAGGTCATCTGTTTATGAACAGAGAGTGTCATTTTTAACAGGAATCAGCTTTTTCTGTAGCAAAAAAGGACCAAGCTTGTTGCATGGGTGTCCCAGCTGGTCACACTTCTTACCAGTTGGTTGTTGGCAAGAAGTGTAGTGGAATGTGGTTGGTTCTGTGATAGTGAGAGGTTCTTTCTGGAGTCTGTCAGTTTTGTAGATATTTGGGGAGTGTAACTGGTTCCCTGAGGGTAGAATGATGTAGACGATGAGGTAAGAAGCTGGAAACAAACTTCCAATTGAGAAGGTCAGTGGGTTCTTCCCATTGCTCCATCTTCAGTCGCCATCCCAGATAGTGTGCTGACCCAGAAGATAGAAATAGAAGGACAGGGGGTAGTACCTATGCTGGAGGAGGAGAAAGATCATCTCTGTCATTATCATCATCTTTATTTATATGCTGACTTTTCCCAAAATTGGGACTCAGGATAGTTCCATAGTATCTGGGCACCATGTACACATACATGTTCCAGACAGATTCTGCCACTGCCAGAGCTATATTTCTGCATTCTCTGGTATAGTTAATACTGTACTATTCTCCAGATCTCCCTAGAACCCATGATGATTATCTTAACAGATACTAGGGATATTTTGAAATGTTTGTACAAACTACATTTGTATCTTTTTTTACATAATTTTTCCCTTGTGATTAGCCCAAGGGAGAAGCAAGGATTCCTTATGATTTTCAAGATTCTTGATTTGCAAGAACTTACTGAGTTTAGTTGGCCTTCCATACATACAGATTCTGTATGCATGGATTCAACGAACCACAGCTTGAAAACATTCCAAAAAAATCCAAAAAGCAAACTTTGATTTTGTCATTTTATATAAGGAACACCATTTTACTACAGCATTGTACATAATGGGACCTGAGCAGCCAGAAATTTTGGTATCCGTAGGGGGTTCTGGAACAAAATCCTAGCTGATATGAACCTTAGCTACTGTATTACTCTTATAAGCTGTTGCTGTAAAAGTGATAATAATTTTGTTTTTTAAAGCCAGTTTTCATCTTCTGTGCCTGTCATTATATTACCAAGGGTGAGAATTGCGCATCCCTTTAAATATAGTTGAACTACGTACCTATCAGCCTCAGTTGAAGAACGCTGGGCGTTGCAGTTTGGCAACATCTGATCTGATTTCCACCCAGGAAATACAGTAGGATAATGCTCTAAAGTGAGGCTCAAAAATGGCCTCTCCTTTCCTTATATGCACCTGATTTGCTGCTGTGGACTCTCTCAGAAGAGCAGTGTGCTGACATGGTGTGTAAACATGATGGAGAATCTTTTTCTTTTCTTTTTTTTGCCATCCTTATTCTAAATTAGTTATTTTTTTAATATAAACAGTCTAATTCATAATCAAAGAAAACATATTCAGAAAAGAAAAAAAGAAGAAAATGAAAAAATAACTTAAAACACAATACAGTGGCCCCTCCACATTTGCAAGGACTTGGGGCACAGAACCCTCACAAAAGTGGGAAAACCGCAAATAACTCCCCCCTCACAATCCCCACTCTTTTTCCCCTCCAGAGTTCCCCCTCCATTCCTTTGCCTCTGGCCCCAGTGTTCCCTGGGGGAAGTAAAAAGACAAGCTAAAAAGCTTTTTGGTCCTATCTCCTCTGAGAGAGAAGAATAGGGTTCTAGCTGCTTCTGGTTTCCATCTTGAAAAAGGAGGGGAAGGAGCAAAGAGAGCACCTGACCAATCAGCGGCCATTACATGGCAGAATGTGCAGTCGCATGGCAGAGAAGACACGCCTCCAGCAGTGAGAGGGGACTTTGCTCACCTCAAAGGGAAAAAAGCGTCCATTTTAAACACAAGCCTCACAAGTCTGGGGTGAGGAATGCAAGGGAGTGAGGGAAGGAAGGAGGGGGAGGCAAGCATGTCTCTTGTGAATAATCAAATTCGTAAAGGTCAGACCCATAAATGTGGAGGGAAGACTATATTACAACACTAAGCACTAACTAACTAAAATGCTAAACATTAACTTACTATCAAAAGAGCTCTGATTCCCAAGCCAAACTGTAATTAAAAGGGGTGAGGAATAGAAAAAATAAAACATGTATTATTCTACTGTTATAGATCTAACTGAATAATCCTGTTAAAATTACCAGGAAATATAGCCATAGATTTTTGCATTGCTAAATTTCTTATTGCTCAAAAAGTCCATAAGCAGTTGACTTATTCTTTAAAACCCATATTAGTTTGACAGTTTGGCTAACTCAGCAACCTTAACCATCCATTCTTCTGTTGTTGTTTTAGTCTGTTTCCAGGTTTGATCAGAACAGTGCTCTTGCTGCTGTTATCATATATTGAAGATATAATCCATATTTACAATCCAGTTCTTTATCCATAATACCCAGCAAAAACATTTCTGTTAACAATACAAAATCCACCTTTAAAATTCTTTAGATGAAGATATATATCTTAGACCAGTAACTTTTCACCTTCTTACAAGTCTACCACGTATGGAAAAAGCAGCCATCCTTATCTTGACATCTCCAGCACTGATTTGAAACACTTAGACATTTTCAGAAACTTATTTGGGATTCTATGCCATCTATACTGCATTGTATACATGTTTTCTTTTAAATTGCTACACAAGGTAAATTTTATATATTTAGATCACATTTTTTCATACATCTAACTTGAACATTGTGCCCAAAATTTTGGACCCACCTTATATAATCTTTTACAGGTTCATCTTCTGTTTCTCTGGTTCAAGGGATTTGTACACTTTTTAAATTACAAGGTCATAATCTTTACATAACCCTAAATAAAACTGATTTTCTCCAACTTCTATGGCTATATCTCTCTTATCTTGATTAATCTATCCTTGGGTTGCATATAAGCAAACCAATTAAGATATTTACCATCCTTAAGAAATCTCTCACTGGTTTTAAACTCCCAGCTGTCTTGTTCAAAGTTCAAAAGATCATCTTAAAACAACCATTTCTGTTTTAACGCATTCTTTCCTGTGGTGAGGTGGCTAATATTATCTTATTTATACCAGACTTGTAGAAGAGCCTTTTTAATGTAATGATTTTTCTTTTTTAAAAAAGAGGAGAATCTTGTATCATCTAAAGACTAACAAGTTTTATTTGGATCTAGCATATATACCCGGCTTTGCCCGAGATTTTATTTTCTCATAGGTGACACTTGTTAGAAAGAGTTGAGATCCTGTCTCTAATTCCCCAAACTGTCTTGTCCTGTACCTGTGACTTATCCCCAATCCAATCTGTATTCAGAGTTATTAACATACAGAAGCTGGGTTCCTGAGGGAATACACTGCCCTCCTGCTTGCTGCTGGGCCTAATCTCCATAGCAACTGGCCTACTCAAGACAGGCCCAGGAGCTCTCCGGCTGAGAATTCTAAAGGCCCCTCCCTAAACTGCAAACCCCAGGATTCCATAGAATCTTCTTAAGCAGCCAGTCATGTGAGGTCTTCATCTAATATAGCCAATCATATGAGGTCTTCTTGCCTGACACAGACAAACAAACAAACTTTGACTTTTATATATTCGTAAAAGTAGATAAGCTTTTACAGACTGCAGCCCATTTCACAAGATGCATGGAGTGTTTCCTCATGAGCTAATATGTGATGTATGATGAAAAGCCATTGTCCAGGTCCAAAGAAATGGCAGTGAAATGTTCACTATTTCTTGTGGGTTAGGAATTGTCTCAGCGGGGTCACAGGGAATTGATTATAATCACACACTCACAAGAATTTATCAAGGTGTATAACTCCCTCTCTTGGGACTTGGAGAAGGAGCAAGGCCTTGCATCACATCCTGTGTGTTAATCTGCAGATCTGGGTGAGGATACCTGTGTTACACCTAACTACTATTTGCTAGTGACTACTGTACTGTTATGCTAATGACCCCCCTTTGTACCATTTATATTTCAGTTTCTTTTCTCTCAACTGTTTATATTCCTCACCCAACCACCCTAGCCTATGTAACACAATTTGGCAACTGAGGCAATACTAGTAATCTGATAAAATAGGTTGCAGTCTGTGAAAGGTTATGACTGATAAAATTCCAAGATGTTTAAAATGCCAGGATATTGCCACAACAGATTAACGCAATACCTAATGGAAATGAGGATGTGTGTGTGTTTGTTGACTGAGGACATGCTGGAAAGAATGGCTCTGAAATAGCCACGTCCCTGTGGTATGGATCATGCCACTCTCCTCATGGGCATCATTTGCTGCTGATTCTCAGTACTGTTTAGTGGCACTGTTTGGAGCCAGATGGAGGCTGATCCTTTACTGCTGGAAGGTGGGCATGTGACAGGGGACTCAGAGATCCCTTGTCAAAAGACCCTCATGGTAGCCCTAAGGGCTGCTTCACACCTTACAAGCAGAGGTGAAAGAGAAGAATCTAGAAGCTAAGAAATTAAGAGATGGACTGTATATAAATCTGAGAACAAGGTTGAGGCTGTTGGGTTCCTCCTATCAGCAGATGGCATTTGATATGCTTGATTTGGCTTCTAGAGTCATTGGCTGTTCTTGCTTGAGATTATTAGGGATCTCTTCCGCTTTTGTGCATGAGCTATGTGACCTCCTCCTGCTTTTGGTATATGGTAATTCAAAGGAAATGGATTTCTCTAGGCTCTGATAGACGGGAAGCTCCTGGTTGGCTCAAGAACAGAAAGGCGGTGAATGGTGTGTGTGAATCAGAAGCTGCCAGCAATCACTTGTTTAGAGAATGAACTATCCTTTGGCTAAAAAAATTCTGAGTCTACTTCAGTCTCCCCTTTCACTTTCATGTTACTTCCGGTTGTAGGATTTGGTCTAAGAATGGACAGTTTTATGCTTTTCTCCCAGGGTTTTAGGGGTTATTGGGGGCAAGGGAATCAGTTTTAGTTTTTTGGGAGTCTTTGGGAGAGGGTCGTAAGATTGCTGAAAGTTTTTTACAAGATGGGGGTGTCTGGGGACCTTGGAAGTCTCTTGAGGAGCTTTGGGTGCTACAAAAACAGGTCTTTGAGGCTGCATGTGGCCGATATTTTCCTCACTGCTCCTGTAGAGACTGAGGGCCTTTCCACACTACACTGTTATAGTGCTATTATTTCACTTTCAACATCTATGGAATCCTGGGGTTTGAAGTTTAGGGAGGGGCCTTTAGAATTCTCAGCCAGAAAGCTCTTTGGCCTCAGTAAACGACAAATCCCAGAATTCCACAGAATGTTGAAAGTAGAATAATAGCATTATAGCAGAGTAGTGTGGAAAGGCCCTTAGTCTCTTGCAGCATAAAAAAAGAGGAAGGAAAGGGCAGAGAAATGTGTTAGGCCATTGAAAACAAACTCTTCTTTTAACTTCTCATGAGCTTCATGGATATAAACCCACTTCTTTGAATCTAAAAACCAAATCATGTAAGGAATGATTGAAAGGCCCGGGTTGCTCAGGAAGTACAAGAGAAGTGAAGGAGAGACACGATGGCCAAATGTCTGAAAGACTGACATGCATAGAAATGGAGCAGACTTTCTACTCTGTCTAGAACCAGTTGATGAGTATTACAGCAAAACAGATTTTGAGTGAACCATAAGAGGAGTTTGACGGTGGACCTCAGTGTCTTGAGAGGTGCTGAGTTCACCTTTAATTGGAGTGTTTAAACAGGTGCTTCTCAGTCATCTGTCACGGATGACATTGTCACATCCTTGCATTGCAGAAGGGGTGCAGTGTGTGTTGTTTTAAGCCATCTGAAGTGGGGAACCAGCAGGGTTGAAAAATAAAAAGGAGAAAGGGAGAGAGAAGGGGGAAGGGAATCTAGCAGTACCTTTGAGACTTGCTGATTTTTATATTAAGTTTTCATGGATATCAGTCTAGTTCTTCAGATGTAATATAGATTGGTAATAAAGCCTCAGATTATTACATTTAACCTAGTACCTCATTTCTGCCTATTGCCTATGGAAGTTCCTTTCTTTCCTGGAAGCTCTCCAGGGACCAGCAGCGTATGTATCAGGGACTGCTAGTTATCCGTGGGCCAACACTTTGAGTAGCGTTGGACTAAATCATCTCTAGAACTGCTTCTAAGTCACTATGTCACATTAAAACAAACTCATTGCCATACAAAGGCCTGTGACTCACATAGCTATTTGCCACATAGAAGTGTGTGCAACCCTTAAAGAGACCAGGTTCTCTTACTGTTTGCAATGCATAGGTTAACAAAGAATGTTGAAAAGTCTGGAGGCTTCTTCTTCAGTGGACCTTTGCCTTTGCTGGAACTGGCTTGCCAGACTCCACTCCCTTCCAGTCCTGTAAGCAGTACTGTTTGCCTTTTCCCCCAGAATCTTTTGTCTATGTCTAGTCTGGCTGTCTGCCAGGGCTGACATTAACTCAGTTGCTATACTGGCATGACTTCCAAGACTTCCTATTCTTTATACCTAAAGTGGAACCAGTGTTTTAGCTCCATTGCTTCCCAGATTGGATGTGGACTCCATCTGGCAGGAATATCTCCTATACAAGCCCTATTGAAGTAAATTGGATTTATAATGTTCTGCAGCCTTTTAGTATTCCCGTCATCATCCTTTACAACATCTTCCGGTAGTAATGGCTTAGCATATCTGTCTCTTGAGTGAGGATGGGAAGAGAGCACTGCAGTGGAGCTCCCTCTTTTTATTCTGGCTTTGTAAACCCTAAAAGGCTTTCAGCTGGTTTCACCACCACCATCACCACCACCACTGCAGCTACTCTGCTTCTTTAAAAGGCTAAGCATTTAGCTGAGCATACTGCTGGAGAATCAGCTTGCTCCCCAGTCTTTTCCAAGCTGCTGTCTCTTCAGTGGGAAAGATATGGAAAAGAAAGCTTCAAAAAGGAGATTCATCTGAGCCATAAACCAGAAAACAATAGGAGAGAGGTGTTCTCCCTTTATAACACTCTAGCATTTCTCAGTTTCTCTTGGTAGGAAACCAGCATATTTGAAAATGAAGGGGGCAAAGGAAGGGAGAGGGAGAGGAAATCTAGCATCACCTATGAGACTTACAGATTTTTATTTTATTATGTACTTCCATAGATATCAGTCCAGATACAATATAGAGTAGTACTAAAACCTCAGGTTATTAAGGGTATTTGTAGTTGTAGGAGTGTGATAGAATATAGTACGATCCAGAACAATGCAAATGGTGACTTTCTCTTCATGATCTGAAAAAGCATCATGGTGCTGATAGGTACGCACTGGAAATGTTACTTTTGGACCACAACAAAAGTATAGAGGTGTGTATTTACTCTGAGGAGGAGTTAAGTATGCCAGTTTTCTATGACTAGTGTATTTACTTCTATTCCTTAGTGCAATATTACATTATACTAGCAGTGAGCTATATGTGTACCTGACTAACAGTGCAGTCTTTTGTACTGTAGTAACTTGCCTTATGCTGACTCAGCCTACTGGTCCATCTTGCCCACTGTTGTCCTTTTCTAACTGGCAACTTTTCTCCAGTGTTTTGGAATCTTCTGTAGCTGTATCTGAAGATCCAGAGTTGAAATCCCTGCATAGCCATGGAAATCTACCAGGTGACTTTGGGCAAGTCGCACCCTCTCAGTCCCAGAGGAAGGCAAAGGCAAACTCTTTCTGAACAAGTATTGCCAAGAAAACTGCATGATAGGTTTGCTTTAGTTCTCCATAAATCAGAAATGACTTGAAGGCACACAGCAACGAGCCCTGGTATGTCCTGAAAACCTTTCAGACTACACAGTTATAGAACTATGATTCCATTTCAGTCAGAGCTGTAGTACTACACTGATCTACAAATCCCAGATTCCGTAGGATGTAGCCCTGAAAGTTTAAGTGGAATCACAAAGCTATAATACTGTAGTGTGAAAGGGGCCCAGGTGGTCTTTGAGCCATGTATTAACCATCCCAACCCTGCTTCATTTCTGAAATCAGTTGACATTGGTGTATACAGGGTAGTACACTGGTTGAATATTTACTCAGAAATAAAGTGTTCTCTAGGAAAGTTTATTCTGGATATTTAATTGGAGGTGTGTCCGACTAGGGATTTTTCCTAGATAAATGGGCTTTGCATTGCAGCCTAAATAGTGCTGGCTGCCTCAATGTTGAATTGCGTTAGTGTTTGCTGTGTAAGTGGGCGATAACCAAGAAATCTAAAAAAACAGCTTGTTGCTTCTCATCTTCCTCTCTCTCTGGCTCTTTTCGCATGGCCTCTGAAATTTGCATTAGGCACGCTTCACTCCCCCTTGAGGAGCTGCCTTACCACATGACGTTCTCACCAATCAAGTGCTATCCTAGCTGCAGGCAGCGCTAATCCAACTTTTTTTCATTTTCGAGGGAAAATCAAAAATAACCTGCTTTTCTTGCAGCAATTATGGGCGCTGCGGCCATGCGGAGCCTCCATCTAGCGTCCTTCCAGGAACAACCTGGGAGTGGGTGGGATGTGGGCAGTCCCTGCCCATCCCTCACTCAGCAACTCCCAGGAGAAGCTCCACCCAGCAGCAGGCTGTCTGCTGCCCTCGTCGTACTAGCAAACACTGCAGGACATATTGCCAGGAAGGCCACCCCAGGGCTGACATCACCTCCCACACCTGGGTGTCCGGTCCAGTCCCAGGGTCCGGTCCGGTCAACTTACAGTTTTTTTTAAAAAAAAGTCAGCACCATTGTTAGCATGGTAGCTGGCAAAATAAACAGACAAACAAACCAACCAGACCAATTAGGGGTGGTGGGGCAGGGACAGGGCGGGACCTGGGAATGGCCCGGAATGCCGAGCTGTGGAACAGGCACCAGGTGCAATCTGGTGCTGTCTTGTGAATGCCCAGGTGCCAGCGGAAGACAAGAGGCTGCATACAGAGCCTAATCCGCCATTGGCAATCCCACGATGGCGTCAGAACATCCCGCAATTGAGGTATGGTGTGAAAGGCCTCCCCCCGCACCTCTCTGTGTATTGAGCAATTTCCAACAAACACTTAAATGAGTTCTAGTTCATTAAGAAAAATGACCTTGTTTCTAAGGCATAATTAAGGATTGTAGGTGGTTCTTTCCACTGTAAGAGGTAATTGTTTCACATTTGATGTGTGATATTGATGTGTTGTATTTGTGGTTTGACTGTCCAGTAGATGTTGGGTTATGTACAAAACCTTTTTTTGAACATCTCAGCTACCACAGTTGTTTTACTATTGTCTTCTCTTGTCAACTCTTTGTAGCCCTCAGATTTCTTGTGCCACTTTTCTTGCTGGCAGTTGGTGCATATACTGTTCTAGAGTGCTCTGCAGTTTCAGTCCACCTTCCCTGTGCCTGGAGGCCTGTCCCCAAGGTTGACTCTGAGGAAAGAAAGAGGTTTCTTTGCGTGTTAAATGGCATGAACCGGCTGCAGATGGAGCAGTCTGAGTATGAAGCAATTGATGTTGCGAAACAGGAAGGATGGAAAGATACTGTTCAGCCCTTGGGCTCCCAGCCAAAGCCACAGTATGTAACTTCTGTGAATTAGCTTGCTGACAATGAAAAGAAGATCAACTATGGGCCACAAATGAAAGTTCAGTTCTAGGACAAAAGGTTCACAAGGGAGATGCCTAAGCAGATTGGTTTGCAGGCTGGCAGCTTTATCCAGTACCAAAGTTTGTCCTGTGTTTGCCTCCATGCTACAAGTCATATTTGTGTATGTCTGTGTTTTCCTACAGTGAAGAAGCACTCTGGGAACATGCTGGAGGCTAAAGTTACTTTGGAGCAGCTTTTGACAGAGTTACTGAAAAAAATAACTTTTTTGAGCTCTGATAGGTTTCATATGAGTGGTAGTATGTTACCGTTCCAGGTTTCCATTTATTGTCAGCCAAGTGACTTCTTACAATTCAACTCTTGCCACCTCATCTTATGCTTTTTTCCTGTGCAAGCTACATTATCCTGGTCAGTGTCCCCCTCACTCTAGGATGGGTGGGTGGGATTTGCAAGTCCATCCTTACCACTGTATCTGCTTTGAAAAGTTCTCAAGAAGCATGAAAATGGATTCTAGATGGAGAGTGTGGGTGGAGGTCAGCTGGTGAAGCTGGCTTTGAAATACAATGCTGTGCCTGTTTGAAGACAATACTCCAAGCAGAGTTGGTGTTATAACAGGAATGGGCAGATTTCAGCTTTGTAGTTAATAATAACAATAATTATAGCAACAACAGCTAGTGCTCTAGGGCTCACCAGTTCTTACTCACCTATACCCCACCTTTATGGAAAAAAAAATTGTGTATATATCCAGCGTTGCCCAGGATTTTATTTTCTCATAGATAATACTTGTTAGAAATACCTTAGGAATTACCTTGCCTTGCCTTAGGAATTAGATGTGGTTGAAATACACAGATTTGAGATCCTGTGTCTCTAATTCCCCAAACTGCTTTGTCCACTATCTGTAACTTTTCCCCATATTCCCCAATCCAGTTTGTATTCAGAGTTGTTAACATGTAGAGGTTTGGTTTCCAAGGGAATACACTGCCCTCTTCCTTCTTGCTGCTAGGTCTTGTCTCCATAGCAACCTGCTAGGTCCAAGAGCTCTGTAGCTGAGAATTCTAAAGGCCCCTCCCCAAATTGCCAACCCCAGGATTCCATAGAATCTTCACAGCCAGCCAATCATACGAGGTCTTCTCGCCTCACACAGCCAATCATATGAGGTCTTCACCTCCCTGACCTGGACAAACTCACAAACTTTGACGTTTATATATTAGCTATATAAGATGGCTTACATAAAAAAGTAAAAATTAAACAGAAGGAAACAGCAACTTGCAGAAGATAAAACTGTGGCCGTAAAGTAGCTGGTTTAAATAAATTTATTTTTACCATACACCTGGAACAAGGCAGTGAAAGGAACCACACGTGCTTGTTACCCAGAGCCCGTTCCATGTCATGAAGACCAGACCTTCTTCCTAAGTATCCACCTGCCATGTCTCAGACAGACTTATACAAGGAGATGCGGTTTCTGCAGTATACTGGTGTGAAAGTTTAGGATTCTGATGGTCGAAGCCTAAACTCTAAATAGAGCACAGATGTAGACTAATGGAGAGTAGTATAACATGGCTTCAGTGAGTAGCTCATATCAGATCTTTTTATAGCTGCAGTCTGGACTAGTTGAAGCTTCCAGACTTTCTTTGAAAGCATTGATGACTGGGCAAGGACTGCACTGGCCGTAGTACCATACAGCTGGCACACAGGACAAGGGGATAATAAGCCCTCTTGGCCATTGCTTTTAGCAGTGGATCTAGGTCAGGGATGGGGAGAGTATTGCCACAGGGGGGTTGCATGTAACCCCCAGGAGGGTTTGTTTGTTTCTTTCCCTGACTTCCTCAAAAAATGTCTGCCCCAAATATTTATTCTAAAAAACTGATACTTTCCCCTGTCCCCCAACCCAACAGTCTGAAATGACATAGTGTTGTTCTTGGAGTGGCAGTTTCCCCTCATGCACACACGGAGGCTGAAACTAATCCCCGCAAACAACAATCTGCTGATGACAATTCGGACAAATGCATAATAAGCAAATTGAGCTAAGACACAGTACGTGACTGAGAGCCAAACCAACTCCAAAGCCAGATGTGGGCACGGTGCAGAGAAGACACAAGACTGACATAGAGCCATAATTTCCTTATTTATATACTGTTCTTCAGTGACTACTGCCCTTATAGTGGATCACGACAAAGCATTTTAAAAAATCAACAATGCATTGGTATCTGTTGTAATAAACTCTAAAAGACCATTCAAAACAACTTCATAATAGATGCATAATTAAAAATGATAACACTCAATATTCAGCTTGTGCTTCCTTACATGGAAGAAAACTGTGAACTTTAGAACAAGGAAGTAATAAATAGCGGCTGGGCTGGGCTGGGCTGGAAAGGGGGGGCTGTCCTCGGAACCAAAATTGAAGCACCCTCAGAGGTGAAGACAGTTATAGTGGCAGAAGCTCTCTTATGTGACAGGATGGTCAAAATAACAGTACCTTCTCCCCTACTCACATAGTTCTTTTCCTATGAGACTTGTCTGGCTTCCTTAACCTTAAAAACCTTTCAGTGCCCTGGTTCATTGTAAATGGTTCCCAAAAGTCTGTAAATTAACTAGACTCATTTGGTTGTTCTAGCTAGGCATTGCAGAGAGAAGCAGTGTGTTAATGGATCATATGGCTCTTGTGCCACCATGGAAGGCTTCGAGTTGTTCCATCTTAAAATATAAGTGCTCATGCCATGTGTGCACGAGCAGAGCAAGGAGTGTTCAGTGAACCAGGGGCCACTGACACAGGAACTTGAGCTGACGCTGGAGTGGATGTACACTTTGGGTTGTGTCTGATAAGATGGCTAATATAAAGGAAATAGGACATTGTGTAATGACCTAGAAAGTGGTTTGAAACAATGAAATGAGAATTTTGTTCTGAGATGTCTTTCTTCCCAGATCTCCATGTTTGGAGCTTGCCTTTGAATGGGAAGGTTTTTTCAACCCTGGTTCTTTTTACTTCTTTTTTTTGTGTGGCCCATGGGCTCCTTGTGGAGTCATGAACATGATTGCCTTCAGTCAGGGGCCTCATGGCCTCCAAGAAGAACTGTGCCTTCTCAGCCTCTCTTGAGGCATCTGGCCCTTTCCCTTCCTCTAGGCTCACTGTGTCCCTATCCTTTGGGTAACTGAGCACCAGGAGGCCTCCTGGCTGACAGCCTCTGCGCCTTCAAGTGTTAGCCCAGGAGCAGCTGCGGCCATCCACCTAGCAAAGTATAATTGCCCTTTTCTTGCACGTTTGATTAGCTAGTTTGAGGGCAGGGAATTCTGTATGGTTTTCCACAGAGGAGCTTCCCCCCACCAAATTAACACTTGGGTACATCTTTGCTAAGGTATTTTACTAGATCGCACAGAAGCCCTTCTTCTCTTAATGTGGAAAAAGCTTGTGCCCGTCTTTGTCTTTTAAACCGATTATGAAACAAGTTTATGAGGTAATGAAACAAGAGATCATCCAGTCAAAGAATGACATTTATTTTGATTTGTTTACTTTGTATAGCCTGTCATTGGAAGGAACAATACTACCAGAGACCTAAAAACAAGCATGTTTAAATTCCCTAAAAATTTCCATTTTACAGAGTGATGAGCTGGCATGTTGGTAGCAGTTTGAACTTTGGAACAATCCTGGGGAGCAGGGTTTGATTTCCCACTTGGTCATGGAAACCCATTGGGTGACCTTGAATGCCTCACACACACTCAGCCCTAGAAAGCGTGGTAGAGTCACCAAAAGTCAGAAACAACTGGAAGGCACGCAACAATGACATCACATTGTAGTCATAATGCCTTGTAGTTGTATTTTCACTACTAGAGAGGGGAATTAATTGTCTTGTTATTCATAACTGGTTATTTTCAGGCTCTTCAATAAACTTGGATCCCAGGTTTAGGCAACAGGAGTCAAAGAGATAATTTTTGGCCTATTTAGTGGGTCATGCTAGAGCAAAAAGCTAAGCAAGAGTGAAAGGGCTGTAGGGTAGACTTCATCCATGGTAAACAAGGATTTGTCAGAATTCTGGTTTACAGTCCTGTATTTGCCCTTCTGTAAGACAGCTGAAGGGACAGAGAGTTGTTATTGTGGCCCTTTAGCACCCCAACTCCTAGTAAGGCCTCCAGAAAGAGGCCTGCTTCTCCTTACCCCCTGAACTTTAGCCCCTCTGATGTGAAACACTAACTGGCACCTCTCAGGTTTTACTCCTGAGACACCAAGGTATGCCCCCAAATTCTGAGGCATGAATAGTGTGCATGAAATGTGTTGAAATGTACTGGTCACTGGCCAGCTTGCCTCGGTTCCACATCTCTTAGCTACATGGTTCTTCAAGACCATTTGTATGAAAAGTATTGCTTTGCATTATCCTGGAGTGCTTCTAAGTGAATTTCTTCCTTGTCTGCAGGGTCTTTGATGGACTGGGCCAGGAAGCAAAGTCGATAACCACCATGGGGCAGAGTGAATCGGAGCCACAGGAGGAGCCAGAGGTATTGTCTTCTTGCTCTTGGTTCACAGACAGCCACAAGTGGCTAGAGCTCTCCTGCTTGATATCCAGGCGTCTCGTTGCCCTTCTTTCCTCTGCCGACACTGGCTCAAGAGGAGGCCTTGCCCATGCACATGCCTTGCCATGTTTCCCTCAGTCCTGAGTGGACTTTGCTCTACTATCCGCTCAACCTCTTGTCCTGTACCACGTAGAGGCCTACTTTCCGTCGCTCAACACATTTCTTTAGATGGATTATCTTTTTAAGGCCATTGGGAATAAATTGGGCCTGGGTCCTGCCTGAGGAAAGTATTGTGTGTGAACTGAATGAAAACTTAGAAACAGCTGCTAGTAATGTGATCTAATGTTTGTTACAATATGGCCTAGGCCAGCCTCCCTGATTCTAGGCCTGTTAGATGTGTTGGACTACAACTCCTACCACCACACTCAGTGCTAGCCATACTGGCTAGGGATAATGGGAGTTATAGTCCAACACACGTGGTGCCCACCCACTTTCATATGTGGAGACAGGTATAGACACTGCTGTGGCATAAATCCCTTCTGATCCATAGGTGATGAGAGACTTAACAGCCCTCCAGATGTTGCTAGAACTGCAACCAAACAGCACCTGGAGGGAAACGGATTTCTCACGTCTGCCCTCATTAGTTTTCTTCCCTCCTCCTGCACTTTTTGTTCCTGAGTGTTCTAACATAGCTTCTGTCCCTCAGTGACTGCTGCTTTTTTTCACCCTGCAGGATGCAACCCTGATAGCTGTACTTTCCAACATCAAGCTCTTTGTGGAGGACCAGCTCCAGACCAGCATGGTGAGGAGGGTGCAGAGGGAGAACCTTTCAGTGGGACATGCTCTGGTTCCAGACTCTGGAGATAGAACATGCAGCACTGGGGCAATGTTTCTGTTTCTTTGATCTTTCGGAAAGAAAAGTCTGAACTTCATTTGAAATAAATGTATTTCTAAAGTGTTTGCTTTAGAAATAAATTTAGAGTAAGACTGACAACATTACTGTTACAGAGCACAACCTGATCAGAGCAGAGCTGCCATGGTTCCTGCTCCCCAAGATCATGTTGTTACGGTTGTCTTATTTTATACATTTCTATTCCACTTTTGTGTGCAAGTGTATACAAAACAGCTGGCATTAAGACAAAACAGTCAACTATAAAAGCAGCCAGGAAACATTTTTAATAGCATCTGAGTAAGTCAGTTAAAACACCTCAGAAAGTTTAGCAGAGTAAGTGGATTCAAGCTTACTACTTCTATTTATCCATTTTATTTTACTAGACTTTTCCATGTTTCTCCCTAAGATGGGACTCAGGGTAAGTGACAGTAATATTATACAAGACAAATATCATTAAGATAAATCTCAGAAGCAACTATTAAAACAAGATTAAATTAAAAGCTGAATTTAAAAACACATAGTTAAGTAAAATGCAGTGTCCAACTAGTTCTATCCCATGTTATCACTGGCAGCCAGCCTGGGAAGTACAGATTCCTTCCTCCAAACCCCTGAAATTCTGTCACTTTCTCTAGCACAATAGTATATCTTTCCCATTGATGCAGCTAAAAGGTTAGCTTTTTTTATTTTGGCCAGATGTCAATGTGCAGACAGGTATAGAGATTACAGAAGAGATTACAGTACATTTTTTCTGATTCTTCACTACTCAGGCACCATATAGCTTTAATGAGACATCTGCCAATAAATGCTTCTCTCCCTGTGCTGAACAGACACTGCGTGCTGTCCTCCCACGTAAGTCTGCACTCCTCATAAGCAGTGCAATTACATCTTAGTTGAATAGTTCCATGTTATTGAGACTCCAAAACCTGCATAAACAGGTGAGCCTTCTTAAAAGCAGGAACAGAAAGGACCTGAGAGGTCCCCTGGGGAAAATAAATTCAGGGTGTTCCCACAAGCACTTTAAAAAAAACTCAGAGATCCATCTGTCTCTAACACAGAAGTGCCAAACTGAGGCCCTTCGAATGTTTCTGGATTGCTTCTACCATAACTCTTAACCACTCACTATGGTTCCTGGGAGCTGATGGGAGTTACAAGCAAAAAGCATTGGGAACAGCTCAGTTACTCATCCCTGGTCTAGCAGGTAAACCTCAAAGAGGTTTCCCTGGTAATGTGTGTAAATGGCACATGCACACAGACACACCCCTAGCTAGAAATAAAGACCTGAATTGATTTCAAAATTTATTTATATCTGTTATTTAATTTGTATCCCACCTTTCTCCCAGTATGGGATCCAGAACAGTTTACAATGTAGGATAAAATAAAATAGTTAAAACAGTATTTAGTATGACAATTAGGAAAGCATTAAACAACCACTCCAATCAGAATACTGATTTAAAACAATTAAAAACACATTGACCCCATCCTATGTATTTTACATTTGTTGAACAACTTTCTGCCCCAGTCAGTGAAAGGCTGAAGACCTGTTTCGATAGGAAGGTCTTTGCCATTGAAATGAGAGCAATGAGGGAGCGAACAGTCCCTTCCTTGAAAAGAAGTTCCATAGCTTAGCTACTGGGAAGGTTGTCTCCCATGTCCTCACCGCACAAGCCTGTAAGGGTAGTGGAAAAGAGAGGAAACTTAAATGTTTTTAATTAATAACATGTACAAAGAGCAGTGACTATTCCATTCATTTTATTAAGGAAAACAAAGAATGATGTAGATTTGGGGATCTAATGGATCCCTATGCCAATTTGGATTTTTTCAAAATAAAGGAATATACAGAACATCTGTTTACAAGTCCATTAAAAACTCTAATGCTTTTACAGTCGTAGCCACACAGAGAGAAATGTATAGTAGCAGCAAAATGTTAATTTTCTGTTTTGTTTTTTTAATGTTGCATGGGTAGAATAGAGTCACTGTAGTTATTTTGTAATTTCAGTTTCCCATGCATGTCAGTCCACTAAGACTCCTAGATCCCTTTCACATGTACTGTTTTCAAGCAAGGTGTCACCCATCCTATATCTGTACGTTTCATTCTTTCTTCCTAGATGTAGCACTCCCTCTTAAAATTCATTTTGTTAGTTTTGACTCAGGTCTCTAATCTGTCAAGGTCATTTTGAATTCTGATCCTCTGGGGTATTAGCTATCCCTCCTAATTTGGTGTCATCTGCAAATTTGATGAGCATGTGCTCTATTCCGTCATCTAAGTCATTGATAAAGATGCTGACTAGCACTGGGCCCAGGACAGAGCCCTGTGGGCCCAGGACAGAGCCCTGTGGCACCCCAGTAGTCACCTCTTTCCAGGATGAAGAGGAGCTGTTGGTGAGCACCCTTTGTGTTATGCTTCATGTCTGTTATGGGCAAAAGATTGAACTTCCGTAGAGACTTTTTTATGGTATGATAAAATTAAAGCAAAAGTTGATTTTAATAATCATTTTGTGAGAAGGGCTGTGTTAAGAGTTTGGAATAAATACAAAGTATTTTTTTTTGTCTTAATGTACCTTTTTGAGGTTTCTGTTTAAAAGAGAAATAGTATATAAAGATAAATAGATTACGTATAATCATTTGTTAACAATGGACATTACTAAATCATTACTAATCATTACTAAGTAATCCACATTATTAAATAAAAATAAATGTTTGATGGAAAATGAAAGCTAATTATTTATTCAGGAAGGATTTGATCTTAGATGGTTTGTTTATAGATGATTGACCGATTGTTTTAAGATGGATAAAAAATTATTAGGGTATGAAATATCTAAAAGTGAATTTGAGAAGATGCATGGATGATGTACATTTGATTGCCAAAATGTATAAATGATTGCTAAAAATTGAGAACAAAGATAAACAAGTCAAAGATTGTATGATTAGATGGGCTCAAAATATTGGCCATCAAATTCAGTTAGCAGAGCAGGAAAGGATATGGACAAAAGACTTGAAATGTATTCTACATTATGATCTTTGAGAAAATTTTTATAAAATGATATATAGATGGTATTTAGCACCAGAAAGGTTGTCCAAAATGTATAACGGTTCTTCTAATATTTATTGGAAATGTAAAAAAGGAGAATGGTTTTTTTTTATATGTGGTGGATGTGTGAAAAAGTAAAGAAGTTATGGGTTTTGAGACACAGATTAATAGAAGATATTTTAAAAATTAAAAGTAGACTTCAGGCAGCGATGTGTCTGCTGGGACTGATGGGTGATCAGATAAGCAAGATTGATAGAAGAACCTTACAGTATATGACTATGGCAACCAGGTTGTTGTTGGCACAGAGATGGAAACAGAGAAAGATCTCAACATAAGAAGATTGGGTGCTGAAGTTTTCTGACTTGATTGAAATGAATAAAGTGACTGTAATGTTGAAAGATGGATTTATGAGTAATTTTAAAAAGGATTGGAATGGAATCATGATATTCTTCACTAAAGCACTGGGGAAGTTTTTGGAATTTTAGAGTGATTCTAGATAGTGATTATTTTTAACAGAAGTATTTTTACATTAATTTTATTAACAATATAATTAAATAAAATTAACTATATTACTTTTACTATAGTTTCGCTTACTGTATTGTTACACTATTATATTCGTTAGTAATTTAGTGGAAGTTTATCAGTGTTTTAGCATATAGCCATCAGCTGAGAGGTTGGAGGTCAAACAAATCTTAAGCCCTGTAATGTTATGTAGTTTTATTTGTTTAGTGTAGTTAGTTTAGTCTTATTTATGTGTGGTTCTGAATGTGTTTTTTATTTTTTCTCTTTGTTGATTTGCATATCTTTAGTTGTTGTTTTATATATTTAAGTTTATGTGTGTTTAATAAAATATTTTTTAAAAAAAACAAATTGTTCATCAATCCCACTGGTGTAGGAAGAGATTAAAAATATCCTGGTGTCAAAGAATCCTGAAGGTCAAAACCAGCAATTCAGATTGGGCCCTGAGACTCGTTGCAAACCAGCTAAGCTAATTCAATTGTGGAGTTCCATAGCGTGTTCCATTTAGTACTGTTCCCAGTATTCTTCCTCAGTTAACTCTGATGTTCCAGACAATACTCTGACAAGTATATTTTGCAGTAATTATAATTTCTAAGCACTATTAAAAGGGAGTGCCCATAGAGCTCATTTCAGTAATCTGGCAGTTAGTAAGGCACAAATGGCAGTGGCTAGTATGCTTGCTTCAGGGCAGGGTGCAAGTGACACACTATCTGGCTAGTAAACATTGCTCTTGGTTATCTGAGCTACCTAGGTATCTAGTAGAACCACTGGATTAAGGAGGACTCTAAAGATACAAACCTGATTCTTAAGCAGACTGTAAACCTGAGGGCAAGTGGTACCTGCTGTGTTGTTCTGATCAAGCTTTTGCAAATGGTACTCTGGCAGTAGGGCCAAGATTTAAACAGCTTAGTAGAAGGAAGAGTTCAAAAGAGAAGGACATTGCCTGAGCCAGGGAAAGCAAGAACAGTTTTTATCTTTCCCAGCTTGTCAGCACATAGGGGAAATAGATATATTCTTTCTAACACCTAGGCTATTGAATAACACTGTAATACATGTCAGAGTTTCGGAAGGTTACTTCATTTAGACAAGGAATCTGAAAATCAGCCAGCCAGCATGCCCAGTGACCTGTGCTGACTGAGGGATTCCCGGTGCTAAACTCCAAAAAAGGTATTTTTTCTGAGCCCTATTGCATGCTGGATTCACCCAATGCAAGCTATGGTTAATCTCCCCTCAAACCCAAGACTGGGTCTTGATTTGGTTTCTTCTGCCTCAGTATGGTCCAAATTAGATTACTTCCTTGGCTGCCTTTGCACAGCTGACTGGGGTGCCACCGCTGGGGAGGAAGTTTTGTAGCATCTGGAATTGGAGTGTTGGGAGTACTGGGAATGTCAGGCCCAGCCTCATAGTTCAACAAGGCTCTGTGGTTGTTAGCCACCCTTCTCACTTCCCACCCTTCTCCACTTTCCTTCTGCTAGGCTCTGGACAGTTCTAGGGATTGGTTTTGCAGCAAGCAGCAAATGCCCCACTATTTTTTGGCTCACACCACACGGGGAGGCTGTGTCCAGCAACTATCCCATCAGGGGCTTATTTTCTTGCAGATCTGTCAAGCTGTTCATTAGTTCCCTCTCTTCCTTAGGCAACCTCAGCTTCTTATAGCTGCATAAGCTCAGAAAAGCAGGCCCTCCTGACTTGCTTCTCTGCGCAGGGGCTAAACTGGGGAGAGTGATTTTCTTGGCTATGGCTCCCTGAGTCTCCATACTGGCTGGAGGATTCTCGATTTTGTAGTCTAAACAGTAACTTTCAAAAATTCTATCCGGTGGGATGAAGCTGTTCTGAATGTTTCTCCACTAAAGTAGATGAGTAGCAAGAATGTGCTTCTCGTTCTCTGTAGACCACACCCTAACTTGGGTCTAACTCTTACCCACAGGTGTTGGGTGTTGTAATAGGAGTTGGGCTTTCTGTGCTTCTTGTTGCTGCTTTGATCCTGGTATTGATCCGACGGTTTCGCCTCCAGAGTAAGTTACCCTTTGGCTTTGGGAAGTGGAAGGATTGTAGAGAGGTGATTTTTGCCTGAAGCAGATTTTGTCCAGGCCTGCTGTTTTCCTTATCTTGTTACCTCTGTCCCACTCTCTCTGCAGAAGTTCAGGCTCAGGAGCAACCCAAGTATCGATTTCGCAAGCGAGACAAAGTACTGTTCTACGGACGGAAGATTATGCGCAAGGTAATGAGAAGGGAAGGGGACAGAGGACAGGCACTGGAGCTAGGACAGAACACTGGAGCCCTTCAGATTTGTTGCTTGACCAGGAGGCCACTGTATATAATATAGTGTCTTGGTGGACACATTTTTTGCATCCTACGGCTTGCTAGGGCTTCGGGGAGGTGATCTGGACAGAGTTTAGGAATGTAGAGAATTAGCTTCTGACAGTCTCTCTCTCTCTCTCTCTCTCTGAGCTAGGTAGACCTTTGAAATAGTTAACATCTAATTAGTTAACAATTAATTTTCTATTCCATTCATTATTTTTTTTTGCAAAAAATAAAAATATTGTTTCAATCACTAAATGGTAACATGATTGATATTTCTCAGTGTTCTAATTTGTTTTAGGCCATTTTTAGTCATTGTGAATGATTGTTACTTCTATAATATGTTCACTGGGTTAGCAAGTTAATTTCTATATATTTTTCTTCTTGTTGTTGCATGTCTTCAGGTCGCTTCTGACTTATGGTGACTCTAAGCTGAATCTACCATGGGATTTTCTGGGGCTGAGGCTGTATGATGCACCCAAGGTCACCCAGTGGGTTTCCATGGCCATAGTCCAACACTCAAATGATTATGCCAAACTGGCTCTCATTTTCCTTACTACTTTAATGTTAATAAATATTGATCCATTATTTTCCATTTCTGCATTAGCCACCACATTGACATTTCCAATGTGAGGAAAGGTTCCCATTTCCCCACAGAGCATGACTCTGGAAGATGATCCTAATCATAGAAGTACCCCCTTCACAATCAGTGAATGTACATAACAAAAGGTGTATTGGAGTGATAAAGAGTTTTCCCAGGCACACTTTAGGTTTATTGCATGGGCCTTCTTCTAACCACATCCATTCTCTTAACAGGTTTCTCAGTCCACATCCTCGCTTGTAGACACCACTATGTCTGCTTCTCGGCCTCGCATGAAGAAGAAACTCAAAATGCTAAATATTGCTAAAAAGTGAGGAGATAAATTGTTGTGAGTGGCTGTGGGAATACCCATTGTTAAGGAGTTAAGGGGCAATGTACTTGGAATATTAAGGAGGCTGAGCTAAGCCCAGAATCATGTATTCAGATGAGTGAACCAGATTCAGGCCATTCTTGGGCTAAATTAAGTTTTCAGGCCAGAGATTCTCCTCCCCTGCGTTAGCCAATTCT
Organism: Iguana delicatissima; assembly: GCA_948472985.1. Taxonomy (NCBI): domain Eukaryota; kingdom Metazoa; phylum Chordata; class Lepidosauria; order Squamata; family Iguanidae; genus Iguana; species Iguana delicatissima. The sequence goes on along the minus strand of CAOKZL010002543.1, from coordinate 125,257 downwards.
TTGGATGTTGCTCTACCTCCCTTCCAGTTAAGCATCAGTGTTCTCTGCAATAACAAGAGCTGGAAAACATGCTTCAGAATTAAAAAAGGAAAAAAGTGGGTGCTTTTATTTTAAAAATGTGCATGTTGCTTACCCATAATTAGCTATTGTGGACATAAGTGATAGTCAGGGTAGACTGCTGCTTTAGAATTGAAATAGAGGACAATTCAAGGTTTATGGATGAACAGGATGTCCCTTCCAGACCATAATGATAAACTCTTCTGTTTGGAAAAACATCTGTTTGCTTCCTCTAAAATGGATGCATTTCCACAAAACCAAACCAAAAGGGAGAAAAAAACTAGCCTTTGGCTGCTTATTCTCTTGGATAAGGAAGGGAAAACTGGCTTTCCTCCCTCTTTGGTGTGGGCATTTCCGTTTCCTACAAGAGGAACCCGTTTTCTTGACTGAAGTATCTCAGTCCTTTTTTTCCTTGGTCAGGATCCTGCGCATCAAGAAAGAGCTGCCAACTCTTCAACTGAAGGAGCCACCCCCCTCTGTCCTGGAAGCTGATCTCACAGAGTTTGACGTGGCCAACTCACATCTCCCCTCTGAGGTTCTCTACATGCTTAAGAATGTGCGGTGAGTATTTGTCAGGGTTAATGTAATCTTAGTTCAGGGTCTTGGTGTACATTGAGGGAAGCTGCAGGAAGTGCCTTGGCAGCAGCTAGCTCTATAGTAGAATAGAGAGTGTGTCCCCTCTGCAAAAGTTCCTGTTTTCAGACTGGACTTTCATCTGGACTCTAGTCTCAAAGGTAAGAAGTAAGATGATCATGGCTGCAACCAGAGAAGGACAATTTCACAGCTCTTACTTTCTAATCTGGTACTGAGGAGCATGACATCTCTTTTAAAATTGTGGTATGTTCCCTGAAAAGTAGCACATTTCACCAAAAAAAAAAAAGATTCCAGAAATGTGAGCACTCATGGAACTTTGTGGAGCTGCTTTTATTGACTTGTTTTTCTTTTCTTGCCATTTCTCTGACCCTCTGGAGATTATGATGACAAGAGCTGAGTTTCCCTTCAATGCCTCCGTATTCCACTTGCAGGGAAGCGTGCATGGGAGGGTGCTATTGAGCCCATGTCCTGCTTGTGGACTCTCCTGGAACTTTGGGGCAGGGCGGTTAAATGAGAAGAAGATGTTAGACTAGATGGGCCTTTGACTGGGAAGAACTCTTCTCATGTTCACTGATCTCAGTGCCAGTACTCCCTACTGTTCAAGGCAGAGCTTGGAAAAAGTTTCTCCTTCAGACTACAGCTCACAAAAATCCCCAGTAGCATTGCTGCCTGGGGGATTCAGCAGTAAAGAAATAATTTTTCCGAGATATAAAATCAGGTTTGGCCACTGAAAATGTAAATAGCACACTATGTATCAGTTTTGAATATGTCCAGAAGCTAAATAACGCTGTGTATATGTCTATATCTCTTTATATTATATTATTACTGTATCATGTATTGTATTGCTGTTTTTATACTGTATTTACTGTATTACTGTATGTGCATATATATTATACTTTATACTGTATTATAAACACAAATACCGTATACTGTAAGAGACACACTGACCACAGTCTCAGAAGCACCATGGATTGAACTCAAGTCTGAACAAGCAAAGATGGCTCACAGTCACAGAGAGAGAGGAAGAAGAACACAAAGTGGTGCTTGCTTGGTCACTAGTGAGACTCTGTAGTTGGCTTGGTGCCTTTTTTCTCCTCTCAATTTGCTTTGTAAGCAGCGTGTGCATGTGTAGGGAAGAAAGAAGCCCTGCTCTCACTGCAGTGGCAGTGCCTTCAGGCAAAGCTCAGGGGTACCCTGAAAGGAGACGAAGGGAGAAACAGGGCTCACTCTCTCTCATATGGGTCCTAGCACCTCAGTCATGACATGCTCCTACGCAGACTTCCCTCTGTTTCTCCCTCTTACTTTCTCCTTGGCAGGCATGCTGAGGGCAACTGCTGTGCATGGGTGCCAGGCCCCATCTCCCCTCCGTCCCCTACCTTGATGACCAGTTTCCTCTCTTCCTCACTCTCCTGCAGGCACATTGAAGGCAGCTGTTGTGTGTAGGTGCGAGCCCAGTCTCCCCTCCCAATCCCACTCTAGCAGCCACTTCCTTCTGTTCCTCCCCATATCTCTCTCCTTGCAGACACTTCAAAGGCAACTGCTGCACATGGGTGCAAACCCCCACCTCCCTACCCCCCCACCTCAACAACCACTTCCCTCCCTTCCTCTCTCCAGCAGGCACATCACAGGCAATTGCTACACAAGGGCACAAACCCTCCCCTCCCCTCCCCTCCCCTCCCCTCCCCTCCCCACCAGCCAGTTGTCTCTCTTCCTCCCTTTCACTGTCTTCTCTATCCTGCTTCAGCAGCTTCTCCACCTTAAGTGAAATGCCACAGAACAGCTTCTGCTGTGTTCTTCTGAATACTTGATTTTTTTTTTATCTGATGTATGGCAGGCTCTCATACTTGCAAATTACACAGACAAGCTCCATTAATTCAAGGAGTGGTCCACTCTTTCTGTGGCAAGCCTTGGGACCACACACATGCAAGGCTTGTAGTCAAGAACTGATGAAAGAGCAAACCTCTCATTGAATTAATGGAACTGGTTGGTAATTTGAAAGTGAGTCAAGAGATACAACAAGATGTTTAACCAGTATCTTGGAGTACTTAGAGTCACAAAAACAAGCAGCTCTGATCTTCTTCGGTGCAGAGAAGACTTTCAGCTATATTTCCTGGACATTTATGATGGAAGTTTTAGAGAAAATGGACTTCGGGAACAATTGTTTTAACGTGGATTATAGAGATATGTTCAAAACAGAAGGCCCAGATTTTGATAAATAGTGATAAATCAGTGTTCTTTGAGTACAAAAGGATATGAGACAGGGATGTCCCCTGTCCCCTTTAACCTTTTGTACTGATTTTGGAAGTACTGTTAGACAGATTAGACAAGAAGAGAACATCAGAGGAATTGCAATTAAGAAGCAAGTCTATGTGTTGAGAGCTTTTGTGGATGATGATATGATTTTTTTACAGGACCCTCTTGAGGGTTCAGAAGATTTACTACAAATTTTGTTGGAATATGGGCCCTTAGTAGGCTTTAAGCTGAACAAAGACAAAACTGTTATGATGAGTAAGAATATGACAAAAGATTAACAGAGAAAATGGATTGAGAAAACAGATTATAGAATAGTAAAAAAAAAGTGAAATATCTGGTGTGTGTTTTGAAACCCAAATACCGAACTGTTTCAGAATAGTTATGCTAAAACGTGGCATGAAATTAAGGAGAACTTGCAAAAATGGTCTAAACTGAGGTTGTCCTATTGGGAAGGATATTGACCATTAAAATGAATGTCTTACCTAAAGTGACTTTTTGGTGCCAGACAATTCTGATAATAGCTAAGGGCATTCCATTTAAACAATGGCAGAAATATATATCTAAATGTTTATGGCAAGGGAAAAGAGCAAGAGTGAGAATGAAGATTTTACAAGGTGTTAAGCAAAGAGAAAGTTTGGGCCTTCCAGACCTTAAACTATATTTTTATGCATCCTGTCTGGTCTTAGCAGAGATAGAATTTTACAACTAAACTCGAGTGAAGAGTTGAATTCAAAGGATTTTGATATAGGATGGTTTGCTTAAAGACAATTATCTGAAAGATTTAAAATGGATAAAAATGGTTTGGTTTTAATATTAAAAAGACTGATTTTGAGAACCAACTTTGTAACAATGCTTAACATTTGATAACAAAAATGTGTAAGAAATGGAGGAAAAACAAGTAAAAGAATGTACAATTAAATGGACCCCAAATGTGGATCCCTTTCAGTGAGAGAAGATGTAGATGCAGGGTTTGCAATTTACATTAAGCTATGACTTGAAAGAAGGTTTCTATAAGAAGATGTAGTATCTTACCCCAGAAAATCTTTCTAAAATGTATAAAGGCTCTCCAACTAAATGTTGGAAATATAACCACTTTGAAAGGACATTTTATCACATGTGGTGGACATGTGAGAAAGCCAAGAAATTTTGAACAATGATACATAGATTGATGGAGAAGACTCTGAAAATTGAATTTCAAATGAAACTTGAACTGTTTTTCTTGGAACTAACAAATAAACAAGAACTGTGTAAAAGTAATACGATACATCCTAGGGGCTGTGTGAATACTGTATGCTCAGAAGTAGAACGACTCTGAGATATCGTGTCAAGAAAATTGGATGACCAAATTATTAGATATGGTGAAAATGGACAAGGTCTCTTAACAATGGGAAAAGTCATAACATATTTAAAATCAACTGGAGGAAAACAAGCTGTAAGAAGTTTTGGTTAATGATAAAAATTAGGAGTATGACTGTCTTAGCTGAATAGGATTAGTTTTCCCTATTAGATGTCAAGTAATAGAAATGTAATAATTTTAAGCTTTTTAATTTAGTAATATCAATATTACATATTATTATATTACAATGGATTTTCTTCTCTTCTTAACATTTTTACGTACATAAATATGACCCTTGGAGGAAGTATACTACAGTAGTAACACCAATCATTTTAATGAAGAGTCAGAAATCAGATGTATATCCTTTGTAGTTGTTGGTCATAGTTGTTTACTTTAGTTGTAGTTTGTGTGGTAAGGTAAGTGTTGTAGTTAGGTTTGTTTTCCTTATTTATTGTTTTATATTATTTTAATGTTGTGTTAAAAAAATATTTTTCAAATAAAAAAGAAAGCGACTTGTTGAAAAAATGAGGCATCAAAAGCAGGAGATGCCTATGTGAGCAAACATTCCAGATACTCAAAGGACCTTTAAGTATCTTAAGTCTAAAGGGCTTCTTCCCTCAAAGTGTTTTTGAAAGATCACTTGTACATGCCTTAGTTCATCAGATTTCTTGAGTTAATACAGGATAGGTTTTTCAACTTCCTATGCATACTAAAGCTAATTATATTTTGGGAGTTGGTCATTAAGCTCCCAAGTAAGTTTAAAATGTTTCCCAAGCTTTGTTGCCATGGTAAGTGAATATCAGAGGGGCAAGATGGGAGACCTACACAGGTATCTCCACTGCCTAATTATGCTATGGTTTCTGAACTTGATTGTTTCCAAACTTGAGTTTGGTTCCCAAACTTAAGTTTGGATTTTATTTGGGACTTAAGAACCAAGTTTATGTGGCTTGTGTGAAAAAAATTGAAAGAGTTTTTTTAAAATAGCTTTATTTTATTTTTTTTACAGTCTTTTACAGATTCCATAATAACAAAGTAGTTAAGTACACACAAATGTGAAAAAGACCAGACTGATGTTTATTTTAAAGTGTCTATCCTGCCTTTCATTCAAATGATCATTTAAAGTGTATATCCTGCCTTTCATTCAAATGCCCAAAGTACCCTATAACAGATTATAACAATGTAAAGCAACGCATTTTTCTTTTCATGGTGGGCTGCTTGATAAAGATACTGGGAACCCAGCTGTCTGATACTCCCACTGTTGTTATCCTTTTGGGTCCTATAACCATTCCAGGGACAAAAATCCTTTCCTCCCCACTAAGAATATGCAGAGCATCATGTTCTATATGTTGGTGCCATCAGAACAACATGATGAGGGCATTGTGATGGCACCCTGTTCCTCCTCACTCTTTCCCAGGGTGTTGGGACACTTTGAGAAGCCCTTGTTCCTAGAGCTGTGCAAACATATGACCTTCCAACAGTACCAGCAAGGCGAGTATGTCTTTCGCCCAGGTCAGCCTGATACCAGCATCTATGTGGTCCAAGATGGAAAGCTGGAACTCTACTTGTCTGAACAGGTTAGTGTTGGTGGAGGAAGAATTCAGTATGGCAGCTCCAGGCATTCCCTAAGAAGCTTCACTAATCACTCCTGTGCATTCTGTAGGGCAGAGGGCTTATATAGCTTGGTGCACCTTACAGCAGGCTTGCTGAAATGAACAAAACTGGATAAGACCACTTCCATGGTTGCATCCATATCCCAAACATTTCAGCAGGGCTTCCTCTGGAGGCTGTGATGGTGCTTTTGCTCAAAGGGTGGGGTGGGGTGGGGAAGGGTATTTCTGTTTGAACACTGGCTGGTTCTCACCATGGCCAGCCACTCACATGTCTTCATGTGTGTGATTCAGGATGGGAAAGAGACTCTAGTGAAGGAGGTGTTCCCAGGGGACAGCGTGCACAGTCTTCTCAGCATCCTGGATGTTATCACGGTAGGATCCTATTTAATACGCAGCCGAGGTTATTTGCTCAGACAGCTAGGCCTTGATGTGTCTGTCAATTTCAGGTCCTCCTGTTTTTCCAGTGTTAACTTAGCCTCATGCTGTTCCACATCAATTATGTTTTGAAAAGTCCGCATGAAAATATTTTTAGTCACATTTCCCCTGATAAACACATTTGTATGGGCACAATTTTGCAAACAATTTATCCTAATATACAGTGGGCCTTCCATATATGTGGAATCCTCTTCTAGGAGCCCTCATGTAAAAGGAAATCGTGAATGCTCACGTTCCATGATACCTAATGGGAGCGGCGCGCATGAATGCTTCCACATGGATGTCACTGCCATTTTAGGTATGAGATGCATATATGTGGTCATATTTGTTTAAATTGCATATCTGTAGACTGCTGGTAAGAAGGGCCCACTGTAACGTATTTTTGTGCGCTTTTCTCTAACTTAGACATTTTTAAAATTTGAAAACTGTGTTGCAAAAGCCAGAGAAGTGTAAGTGCTGGAGGATAATTGTATTTCACTTCTCATATCCCTTTGAGGTATGCAAAATAGGGAGATTTATGTTAAGATGTGAACCAAATTTTTTTTTCCTTCATCCCATGTCGCATCTCTTTTTCTCCATCAGCTTCTTGCATTCCAAATATTCCAGTCTTCCCAGATTTTAGCTAGGTGCCCCTTAAACCAACACGCTCATTTTTTTCAACTTTATGCCTTGCCCCCCGTTCAATGGAGCTTGAACTGGGAAGCTGAGCCCAATGTAAGCCAGGCTACCTCTAATTGGTGGCGTGGAAGGATTTGGCTGGATTTGAGCAATAATAAAGCATCTGGTTTTCTTGGAAAATTGGCCCTAAGCAGTAAATGTGGTTTGACCACATGGTTCTGAGAATGAAACACCTTGTGTAGTTGTAAAGTGTGTCTTCTCACTCACACCAGCACTGTCCATGAGAGGCAGGGGGTTCTATAGACTGTTTAGATCGTTTGGATGTCTTTCTGACAGGGCCACCAAAGGCCGTACCGGACAGTATCTGCACGAGTGGCTGAGGACTCCACAGTGTTGCGTCTCCCTGTAGAAGCCTTCTCAGCTGTCTTTGAGAAATACCCAGAGAGTCTAGTTCGAGTGGTGCAAGTGAGTCCCTGCCAATCCTGCTGAGAGGCTGCATTTCCATATTGGTCTCTCTGTCCCCTCGCAGCTTCTGTTTTCCTGCTTGTGCATGAACTGGTTCAGCCCTCTGCTCTGAACATCTCTAGCATTTGTCCCAAAGGTATTCCAAATATCTGCAGTAGCAGAACTTCCAGCAGTGGGATGGTGGTGTGGAAGAACTTGGTTCTTCCTGTGGCTTGCAGGAATAGGGAAAAACAAAATAATGCAAACTTCCTTGGCTCCCTTACTTTATAAGGATTTGCATTTTCTGCAACATTTTCAAAGGGTTTTTGTGAATATTCTTTATATGGGGCTGATCTGAGGTGGAAGTGTGGGACTCAATCTTTCTTGTAATGTGAGAAGTACTCCCCCCCCATCTTTCTCAAGGATGCAGTGAAGAACACTGGGAGGCTTTTGCAGGGCAGATCTCTTAAGGCCTATGTGTATCTTCTGTATCAAGGAACTTCATATTCTATTGTCCTGACTAAAGTGAATTGAAAGCAAAGCCAAGCTTTTGAGGGATTAGTTACGGCTCATACATACAAGAGATGGTTGGGGAAACTGAAAGATTGGCAGCGGAAGGGCTTTCCGTTGAATATTTTATTGGGCACCAGTGGCACCCCTGCTGCCATGCAAACCACTGCCTGTTGACTTGGTTCCCTTTCACCTTCTGCTGTTGTTTCTTCCCATTTCAGATCATCATGGTGCGCCTGCAGAGAGTCACCTTCTTGGCTTTGCACAACTATCTCGGCCTGACAAATGAGCTTTTCAGCCATGTGAGTTGTTGGTCCCACCTTTGTCCTGTTCAGTGCCACTTTTGGGAACCCCTTTTCTTTTCTGTGGTAACATAGTATTTTCAATGCTAGGAGCTTCCTTCAAATGTTAGAAGTAACAGTAAGTTGTCTCTGAGCATGTACAGAGCCTATTGCCTTTACTGTCACTTAAGGAGTAGGACTCTGAGGCTGATGTCCAAATACAAGGAACTTGGGCAGGCCATCCTTTTCCAAAGTTACCACTTGTCTGTGTGATGAAAATGGGTGTCTTTCCTGTCCCCAGGAAATGCAGCCCCTGCGCCTGTTCCCCCAGTCGAGCCACACCTCCCGCACCAGTCCTGTCCGGCACAACAAGAGGGTCATTAGCGCCTCCTCCATTGAGGAAGCCAAAGATGGCGCTGGGAGGCAACAGGACGCTTCCCCTAAGGAGCACGGTAAGGGGTCTGCCCTCGGCCTTTCTCTGGGAAGTCAGTTATATCCAATCCTGCCCCCGAATGACTGCCTCGGGAAGCACTTGTTTACTTTTTTCTTTTCCAGCTCTGTCCTCCCTCTTCTGTTAAGGCTTACCATAACCCCACACGGGCACCATGGGGGCGAACAGGCAGCTTGCTGCTGAACCTCCTGTCTGCTGGTTGCTGCCTGTCTCCAGCTGGCCTTCACACACACACACACACACACACACACACACATCATGCTGGCTGTAAGGAACACCCACAGCTTATCTGATGAACAGATGCAGTCATTTGTTTCTATAGAAGAATGGAAAGGCTGTGGTTGGAGACACAACTAGGACTGTGTGAAGATAAACCTACGCTCTGGCCCAGAGACAGGGTTCAACACTGTCTTGATTGAAGCAAGGCTGTATTTGACTCTTTTCTCTTGTGAGAAGATGAAAATGCTTCTCTTGGGCTCTCCAGTGCTTGGGGTGGTGAGCATGTTTGACTGCCACCTTGGTGATGACACCTAAGATACCACTGGAGTAGGATGTCCAGAGACTACTTGAGGGGGACTCTGGATCACAGGCTCCTCCAACATAGAATCCTTGAGCTGGAAGAGACCACAAGGGCCATTCAGTCCAATCCCCTGCCATGTAGGAATACACTACTGAGGCACTCCCAACAGATGTCTATCCAGTCTTTGTTTAAAAAGGTCTAAAGAAGGAGGCTCCACCATGCTCCAGGGCCATGTATTCCACTCTCAGACTGCTCTTACCATCAGGATGTTCTTGCTAATGTTGACGTGGAATCTCTTTTTCTTGAAGTTTGAAGCCATTGCTCCATGTCCTACTCTCTATAGCAACAGAAAACAAACTTGCTTCATCCTCCATATGACATCCCTTCAAATATTTAAACATACCTATAATGTCACCTCTTAACCTTCTCTAGTCCAGGCTAAACATAACCACCTGCCTAAACCACTCCTCATAGGGCATGGTTTCCAGCCCTTTTACTTTTGGTCACCTTCCTCTGGACACATTCCAGCTTGTCAGTATCCTCCTTGAAGTCACAGTACTACTCTGTTCTGCTTTGGTCACACCCTACCTGGAACACTGCATCCAGTTCTATACACCACAATTCAAGAAGGACACAAGGTCCCCTGCATGTTCTCTGAGGGCTGACATTGTGTTGCTCTAAGAGGTGGGGGATATTGGGGTTAACCTGCAGTGCCAGTGTCTCCTAAGAATTTGGGAGAATTACAGCTCAAAGGAGGCCTGCAAGAGGAGGGTAATGGCAGGATTTTTTCAGCTATGTATACCAGTACTTACTGTAGAGAGGACTACAGTTAAAGTTAAATAAAGCATTTTATTTGAATTGACTAAAAAAAACACAGAAATAAGAGACTCTTAAGAACCATATATGGGTATCGGAAAGTGAGGAAAGAAAGGTTGGATTAGAAAGAGATTGGGTGGAAAGGGTAATAATTACCAGTCTTGACAAAGGAGGTCACAGCGGAGGCTCTCAGACAGCATCTGAGTGTAACATGGGGGAATGGCAGTCTGGACATACTACCTACTACATACTACAATTGGCTGGGGTCAAAGCTAGGGCTTCTATACTTTATTTCACACCCTGAAGGGGTGTGTTGACAGAGTCGTAACAGCTTTTCCATGAGACTAACAAAGGGGTCTGGAATGGGCTGACAAACTCCATTGATGGGACTCATGATAGTTTCTTAAGGTTCAGTCAGATAGGGTGTATAGGAAAGATCTCCGTAGGATAATAGAGAAATATTTAAATAATATGGAATTTAGATCAATATTGGGAAATTAGGAGGAAAGTATAATAGAGGGCCTGTTAAGGTCCACTTGGGTAGTATAGAAGAAATGGAAGAAGAAATTGTATGCAAAATTATAAATGGTACCCAATAGAGTATTTGAATAGGGATGGCGATCAGGGGAGAAGTAGAGTCATTAAAAAATCGAAGGATAAAGGTTATCAAGTTAGACAGTTATATGAGAATTCAGGGAGACTGTTTAAGATTGAAAAGTTATTTGATATAATTGGGAAACAATTTTGGCTTCAATCAGCTGGGATATATAAGAGGTTGCTAGAATTAAGTATGCATGGAGAAATTCAGTACCCCCTAGAAGATTTAATGAGAAGAAAAGTTGTTGGGGGAAAAGAATATGGGGGTGAGGGGAGAATTTATAAAATTCTATTGGAGAGCCAATTTAAACCAGAAGAGGGTTTATTAGAATTATGGGGAAGAGCTACCAAAATAAGTAGCAAACAAATTCAGGAGTGGTAAAATGACGTTATTAGGATTAAAAAATAACAAAATAAGGGAGCGACAGTTAAAATTAATTGGAAGATGGTATAAGACACCACATCAGTTATCCTATATAATGAAAAACATGTCATCTAATTGTTGGCAAGGATGTGGAAGTGGAAATAAAGGCACATATTTACTTATGTGGTGGGAATGTTATAAGGTGCAGAAATTTTGGCAGGAAATAATTAGTGAGATAAATGGAATAATAGGGGGAAAGTTGGAATTAAACAAAGAAAAATGCATTTAAAGGATTTGGGATTGGATAGAAACGAGGAATGCTTGCTGAAACAAATCTTGAGGGCGGTTCATGCAGTTACTGCATATAGTTGGAAAGATGCCAACAGTATATTTCAGAGTATGTAATGTTTGATTTTGTATTTGAAAGAAGAATGAGGTATATAGGTAAGTTTAATGAAGGTGATTGGTTAAGGAGAATTAAAGAAAGACAGGGATGCAAAATTGTAAAAAAATGCAATTAATATGATTCTCCCCATCAAAGGAAAGGGATATTAAGTAAAAACTGACTTTGTTCCTGGGGAGGGGGTTGGGGGGCAGAGTAAGTGCAGTATTATATTTATTGGGATAATAAATTTGTTGGTTTTGGGTTGAGCACTGATTGTTTTGTATTAATTTTGTATTAATCATTGGATTAAACAGAAAATAGCCAATTATTTAATACAAGATGCATTTAAAAAAAAAAGATCTCTTTAGGATAAGATGAAGGAATGGTCTCTGGTTGCTCTCCAATCTGGGCAGTTTTTCTTTCATTGTATTCAAAAATGCCAAGAGCCTGAAGGGATTAGTACAAACCCCTCAATGAGGGGTTTTCTGCGTAATCCTATCTGACCTTTCATGACCCCAAACACGTCTTTGGTCAGTGTGACCTCCATTATGTTCTGTGGTCATTAACAAGTCCAATTTAAGAAAATTGCACATCTTGTAGGAGCGTGGTAGGGTGTCATAACAACTGTCGCTTTGTTCCTGTCCCTTCTCAGAGAGCTTCAGATCAATTCTGTGGCTTTAAAGTAACAGAAAGATCCCTAGGCCTTCTGTGTCTGCGTATTATATTCCTCCAGATGTTTACCTTCTGTGTTTGGGAAGTGACCTCCTTCTCAGAGACATCCCCCATGAGTTCCTCCTCCTGTACAGTCTGCTCTGCTCTGCCAAAGAGAATCTTGTGCTCTCTAGTATGCTGAAAAGTGAATACATAGGATTCAACTTTGTAGACCTTCTCTTCCAACAGGGCAATGAACTTGCACTTGCTGCAGATGTAACTACACACATCCTCTGGCAAGAACACTAGTATACTGTTGCAGGTGACTGCAGCAGCTCCCTCAACATCCATATGCCTGTTGGCCTTACCCCTCTTAGCCAAGCTCCTGTTGGCTGAGCTCCAGGGACTGAGGCTGCTATTATATAGAGAATTAGTGCGTGCTAGGTCCTCCCCTAAGTCCGTGACTCACTTTCACAATAGAACAGTAGTGCTCTAATGAGCGCAGAAGCAAGCCTGTCTCAGATCACATAAACAATCAGCCTTAACAGACACAGTCTCAGCAAAACACAATAGAACAATAACAGTCCTAATGAGCACACGAGCAAGCAAGTCTCCTCCCAGCTCACAGAAACATTTTTCTGTCCAGAGTGCCCAGGGACCTGGAACCCAGAACCCCATCATATCTCTGTTATTACATGATTCCTTTTCCCTCTCACTGCAGAATCATGTCCCTTCTGATAGTAAATACGTGAGAAACCTGACCTGGAAATAATCTGGAGGCCCTTGACATATGGAAATATTGAGGCTTGGGCTCCCTTTCAAGTATCTGTGAGTCAAGTAACTCCATGTTTACTATGCCTGGGGAGTTGACAGCCTCCTAAATTTGCAGGTGACCCACTGAAGTCAGGTTTACTTGAACCACCTGCTGCCCCACTGTTGAGTCGTTGCATCTCTATGCCAGTTGACATCTCGGGTAAGTTTCTCTCGTCACTTTCTCCCCTCCCATAGCAATGGAGTATTCATGGCCTTGAGACCTTGGCTTTCATAGTTCTGGTGATCACTGAGCCCTTTTTTTAAATCCAGGAATCCAGAAGGGGCCCCGTTCAGACTTTGACATGGCCTATGAACGAGGCCGCATCTCAGTGTCTCTTCAGGAGGACAGTTCTGTCTTTGCCCGGGTAGGTCTCTGCTGATAGGAATGCCCTACCTCTCCCTATGGCTGGAACCTGCTGGCTAGAACCCAGGAGGCACCTACGATTTCCAGAGAAGCTGATTGGTTGTAGGCCCTCAGGAGACACCCTTAAGAGGGATAGAATTTGGCTTGCCCTGGTTTGTTGGTAATAAGAGATGTGGTATTTCAGTTAGGCTTCTTTTCCTTATGCATATTCTTCTCTTCTCTTATCCCCATCCTTGGCAGTCAGTGTCCCATGAGTCTCGTGATCGGAAGTCTGTGACTGTGGAGGAGCAGCCATCTGGGATCTACCACTACAACTACTGTGAGGATGACTCAGCAACTGGTGACTGCCCTTTTGGGCCCTACCAAGGCCGCCAGACAAGTGCCATTTTTGAAGCTGCCAAGCGTGAACTGGTGAAGCTCATGAAAATTGAGGTAGAAGCTGCCCTCAGTGTCCAGTGGATGGGATTTCTACAGAATTGCCCCATTCACCCTAGTTTCACTGTCAGTAAGAATAGAAAGGATTGCTGTTAAAGCATAAAGAGAATTCTAATTGTCAGTGGTTAGGGAATGGGCTGTGAGACCCCCTGGGCTTGACTCTGGCTGTCATTCTAGGGTACGACCCTAAAACCTAAGCTAGATCCCTATGGCCACCATTCTCCTCTTCTTTCCACAGGATCCTTCCTTGCTGACGAATCGGGTGTTGCTGCATCACGCCAAGGCTGGAACTGTGATTGCCCGTCAAGGAGATCAGGTATGTATCATGGAAGGCAGACAGTCAGTAAAATGGCATGGGCCAGAAGTGTTGTAGCTACTCCAGTAGCTTTAAAAAAATGCACAAAATGGTAGAAAAACTTTTGTAAATACAGGGTATAAAAGGAGTGAGATGTGTTTAGTATTGGTGCTTTTTGCAGAGAATGGCTGCCTCTACCCGTAGTTCCAGTCCAGAACTTATGAATGTGCCATCTACATATCCACATCCTGAGATGTTACCCAAACACATGGGTGGCTCAGGGGTCCACCCGTAACACCAATACCTCCATGTGACAATGGAGAAGGAATTAGCTCAAAATTAGAAGGCCTGTGAGAGGATGGTAACTTAGCAAGATCTCCCACCATGTTTACAGGGTGCTTACATGAAAGAACCAGGCGGAGAATCCAAAATGTAAACTAACATCGGTTTTTATTGAAAGAGTTTCTCACAAGCATGCAAAAGATCCATGCAAACAAGAACTAGCTGAAGGTAAAAGGGAGGAAAGTGTGGATAGAGGACTTTCAGGGGTTCAGGTGATATTTACCGGTCCAGAGAGCAGCGAGGAGAATAGTGTGGCTTAGTTGGGCACCTAAGGGCAGTTCTTGTTCGGGAATGAAATGGACAGTGTAGCATTCAGCAAGACAAGAGACTGCATTGAACGGCTCAAAATCGAGGGTTCTTATATCTGAAAACTACCCCGCGGGCATGGGTATGAATTGCTCTCCCAGCCAAGCAGACAATGGGAGCACAAGCAGTGAAGTCCAGGCAGAATTAACGGTCTTAATGTTTAGGTGACAAAGGAGTAATGGCTGTCGTAATAGCCCTGTATTGTAGAAAGTTTGGGAAGACAAAGCAGGAAAACATCCAGGTGTGGGATCAGGGTTAAAAACAATGACAATCTGGTGGGGATTTCTCCTTTCTGCTCTTAGCATAAGCCTATTGTCTCTAGAATTGCCATGCCATCTGCCTGATAATGACTTTGGTTTTTGCCTTGGAGGGGATGTGGGTGACCTGCCTTGCTATCTCACATTTACGGTCAGTAATCTGCCTCTTTCCAGCTTGACCTTCTCGTCACCTCACGTTTTATTTATATCAACACCATTAATATAGCACCAATTAAATAATATTGCCAATTAAACCATACCAATTGTGGGGGTGCATGGGGCTGTAACAGAATGAGAGATTGGACTTCCCATGAAGATTCATTCTGGGATGGCAGGAGGAAGAATCCATGCCCATCTTGAGATTTACAAAAAACAGAAGACGAAGAAGTGAAGGAGAGTTAAAACTGGTGTTTATCGGAGGGTAGGTTACTATGGCTAGATAACAAAATTGTCAGAGAAGCAAAGGAGCCCTAACTGCCACAACGGAAAAGGATGTGAACTCCTACCTGTTCCCTTTGTTGGCACGCGGGATTAACCTAATCATAGTGGATTCCTCCTCCTGCCATCCCAGAATGAACCTTCCCAGTAAATCCAAGCTCTCATTTGAAAAAAAGAAAAGAAAAGAAGCAAGATGTAGGCAGGCAGGCTTAAATGAAATATGAGGAATGGTTTTACAGCTCTTAAGGGGAAGATGTCTGGAAAAGGGGCTGAGCAGGCATCCCAGAAGTGTCTGAAGAGACAATTGAGGGGCAGATTCATGTCAGGTCCTCCTGGGACTGTTGATTGGAGAACATAACTGAATGCAGAAGAAAACTCCTGCCCATGGGCTCAGTGTGAACAATGGAGGCTTCTGTCCCCACCCCCACAACAATTAAGCTTTTTAAAAGTCTTCATTCTCTGGGTGCTGTCAAGAAGGGAAGGACTAAGCTTCATCCTCTCATGTTTTACAAATTCCCACTCCCTTTGAAAATCACCTACCAAACTGCAGTTGATGCCCATTGGTGTCTGAGGGAGCCTGGAAGTGGTAGTCCAAAGATAAAGTTACTTTCCCAAGCTTTGCTAGCTGCAGTACTATTTTCTTGGCTCTCCTTAGAATGCCAGCTCTTGAGTTTCCTGCATTCCTACATAGCAACAGGTGTCTGTGATTTCAGAGTTTAAGAGGGAGGTGTTAGTTTAAAATAATTTCAGTAAATAACCATGGCTGTTTCTCTCTTGCACTTTCCTGGCCTGTAGCAAGAAGGTTTGTGCTCTGTGGCAATAATGCACATTTATAGATTTTCTGCTCTTCCTTTTTCTCTGCCCTCTCCAGCCCTGAACCTCTTCCCTCTACTTAAGTGCTGGTGTTCTCTTGGCAGGATGTCAGCCTGCACTTTGTGCTTTGGGGCTGTCTGCATGTTTACCAGAGGATGATCGATAAAGCTGAGGATGTGTGCCTCTTCTTGACTCAGCCAGGCGAGATGGTGGGCCAGCTGGCTGTCCTCACTGGGGAGCCGCTCATCTTCACCATCAAGGCCAACCGCGATTGCACTTTCCTCAAGATCTCCAAGTCTGACTTCTATGAGTGAGTGTGACCGTGTGCCACACGGCATCTAATTTCTGCCCCAATCACACCTCCATTGGCCACTCCATGCCCCATGGGAGGGTTCCGAAGCCAGGTATTTCGGATCTCCTAGGCTGAGCCTTGCAAGATGAAGGGGGCCGGGGTAACCTAGAAGGCAGAACAGATAGAAAAGGAGGGGTTTTGGCTGTTGCTGTCATCTACAGTCAAAAGGAAAAGAAGGCCTTCTCGGCCACAGCCTTTTCTTCCTTATGCCCCAGTTTGTTCCTATGTTCCACTTAATACCTTTCTTTCATATAGGGATGGGAAACTATCCAAAGTCTCAGGGCTATACATACCTCCCATCATACCTCAGAGGGCTGTGCCCACTGAGCCCTCATAACCTCCATTTAAACAACAACAACAAAAAATTTAAAATCAGAATGCCCTCTGTAAGCTCTGAGGGCAATTTTGCAATATTCCTGCCCCCTCCAACTATTTTTGGCCGCAAAGAGGCCTTTTTCTAAACAATGAAGCAAACTGAAAATAATATACTATTTTCAAACCACTGGTGCAAAAAGTCATGGGGGGATCATGGGGAACATTTATTTTTTAAAAAAAATGGATAATTTTTTGTCCAAAAAAACTGGGAAGGGGGTGCTGCACTTGGAGGGGGCTGCTTGCAGCCTGCAATCCAAGCTTTCTCCACCTACCCCAACTTTAATAGCAAAGCAGCCACTGCATAATCAAACTTTTCCCACCTTAACCGTGCTGGCTAGTCTCTTTGAAAATAAGGAGGGTATTTGAATTACTTAAAATTACTGCAGTTTCTTGGGCCACCACTATGTGTTTACGTTCCCCCCCCCCCGACACACAACCAGTTTCCCACATGTAACAACTTTCCTGGGAGCTGTGATAGTCCATGGATCAGGCTTTGCACTAAGACAAGGTACTTTGTTCAGCTGATTCAGTGCTATCTGCTCTGAGTAATGTCAGTGAAGAAAGTGCCTTTCTTTAGTGTCAGTCGGAGGTATCTCCCAGCCCTGACATGGGAAATACAGAGGACTGAATGGGGACTTTCTATGTGCTGTCCAACACAGACTCTGTTTCCAGCCCATGACCTCTCCCTATTCCAGGATTATGCGGGAACAGCCAAGTGTGGTCCTGAGTGTAGCCCATACTGTGGCAGCCCGTATGTCTCCATTTGTGCGTCAGATGGACTTTGCTATTGACTGGATGGCTGTGGAGGCTGGGCGAGCCCTCTACAGGTAAGGAAGACAAGTAACTTCTCCCAGTCCTGTTTGGAATTCCCCCTTTACTTTGTGAAAGTCTCTCTGCTTCATCTTAGAACTAATCAGGCTTTAAGCCTGTCTTCCATACAAGAGAATGGTCAGTTCTGCATGTTCCTGTAGCTCAGTTCAGTCATTTCAGTCAAATGAGGGAAACAGGCAGACTGTTCAGGAGTTGTACTCTTAAACTGAAAGGGGAGACACTCTTCTTTTGCAAGGAAAGGGGACTGATGAGACATGTTCATGCCCATTGTGTCATGACTCTACCTGTCAAATGCTCTTGGGGACAGAGCTTGTACTGATACCAGAGACCTGGGGGAGGGTTGATGAGTTTCTTTCTCTTTTACATTTCCTCCAGGCAGAGTGACAAGTCAGATTGTACCTACATTGTTCTGAATGGGCGGCTGCGCTCTGTGATCCAGAAGGGCAATGGCAAGAAGGAGTTGGTTGGAGAGTATGGGCGTGGAGACCTCATTGGAGTGGTAAGTTATTAGGATGGGGAAGAATCTGACAAGGCCCCGAGGGGCAGGCTGACCAGCCCACCAAACTGTGTGCTTTTACTCTGAAATGTTCAGTGTCCCTTCACTCTCACACCCTTGCCTTAGCATCTGGTTGCCTCCATTGATTGCATAACAAGCTGAAATACCTCTGTTTTTGGAACCACAGAGAAAATAGAGGTAATTGGGAGTAATGCAGGGTTTTGTGGGTTTATGGACTGGGATTATTTTAACATGTTTTCATGCATTTCAGGGGCTTTCTGTGTGCTTTGAGGACAAAAATTGCCTGGAATTTAAAAAAAAATGTTGGGGGAGGCTTTGAAGGGCTAATGATACTTTCAAGGGCCACAGAAATGGTGTTGAGGGCCATAATATGCCTGCCCCTGCTCTAAATGGATCCATACACTCATACGATGCAGTTGCCTTTTGGGGATTTAGAAGTTTGCTGAAGAATGTGAGCCTAAATCCCTGATCATTATAAACAAGAAAAATCCTTCCCCAAGCCCTTTGGACTCAAGAATGGCCTATCAGAGGTGATGCCCCCTATGCCACCCCTGGCTAAAAAATTTGTACTTTCCTTACTTCAGAGTGATCCATAAGGTTCAAGAGCAGACCCTTACTCTGAACACCCCTGTTTTTGCCCAGTTCTAATACCTCCTAGATAATTCCTTTTTGTGTGTGTGCTTGTCCCTTAATTATCGCTCAACTGTTCTCTGTTTTGTATTGCCCTAATTTCTGAGGACATCTTCTCTTTCATGGTAGGAAAATGCCTAGGTTGGGGCCAACTAATTTGACCCAATTGTTGCGTCTTCAGGTAGAAGCCCTGACCCACCAAGTCCGAGCCACCACCGTCCATGCTGTAAGGGACACAGAGCTGGCCAAGCTCCCAGAAGGGACCCTCAACAACATCAAACGGCGTTACCCTCAGGTGAGTTGTCAGGAATTTTGCATTTGGATTATGTTCTGCATGTTGGATGCACTGAATGGATCCTCAGTTTTGCACCTTTAATTCTGCAGCAGGTTTAACAGAGAGACTCTACAACTTGAAGTCTGTGAATTGTTGGTACCCATATAACTAGTATAATAAGCGTGTGTATTTGGGATATAGACATGCTTTAGTAGAAGGGCCTTATAAATAGACATTAACTCTCACCATAAAGATAAAAAGAATTCAGTGGTAAACAACAGATTTAAACAGATGGGACTGCTTCATACCCTACATTTCTGTCCAGTCTCTCTGACCTTCAGGGGAGGGGCCTTTGGGACAGTGCTGAATGCTCTTCTGATCAATCTTGCAGCAACTCAGAGAGCAGCACTTAAACTTCTTGCCTCTGCCTTTTGGAACGTCTTGCCTACAAATGAGGCATGCACCAAACATTCTGAGTTTTTGTTTCATGCTAAAAATATTTGACACCTTCAAAATGTACTGTCAGCAGTACCTAGCTTTGCATGGATTGAAATAAGCCGTAGCCTGATAAACCACAGCTTTCAAGCAAAGGTATGTTGCTCTCACAGAAAGACATCTGAGTAAAGGCCACCACACATGCCTGTTGGTGTAATGCAGCCTTGCAGCCTCCTGGAAATGAAATCTGCCCATTCCGTGCTCGCAGAAGAGGGCTAGCCCATGAAAAATGGAGTGAGGATAGCCTAACTCTGACTTCTGGAATACTATTATCGGGCTTCAATCTGCATTAACTATAAGACTGTCACTAATGAAGTCTGGAAGTCTGTTACCTTGTTACTGCAGAATAATACTGCAAGTTCAAATACATGGTCACATTTAAATAGATGTATAGTAATGGATTTTAGAAACAAGATAACTTGGCACATATAGCACGTATATCAACTTTCAGTTGTCTGCATAAAAGATAGGACTGTCACATACACATACATATTTACATACTCACAAATGTTCATTGTACACAGCTTTGGTAAATCTTATGATAAATGATATATATGTTTTAAAAAGTAAACCAAGTACATCACTAACATGCAATTATATTAGGTGTAATGTAAGTACTGAAATTGGAAGAGTAGCCTTCTCCATGCTGGTCCCATCCAGATGTGTTATAGCACAGCTTCCATCATCCCCAGGTAGTATGATCAAAGTTGATACTTGCTAAGAATGGTGGGCATTGGGGACCTCCGGTTCCTGGTCTCAAGCATGGATGATATAATTTAATGCACTGCTGCTGAGTCTTTCTTCCAACAATGTCCCCTTTGACAGAGGGGGCTCCTTCTGTCAGAGCAGAGGTTTCCTGCTTTACGGGAAACCTGAAGCTTCTTGGATGTATCACCAGATCACAGTCTGCATAAGCAGCTGCTCAGGAACAGAGTGGCGGCCGGCAACAGTGAGGCAATTCAAGACAACAACCACTGATAGAAACCAAGGGGGGAATTTTTCCCCACTTACTAACGGACGTTACATACTTGCTGGGACCTCTTACATGGAAAAAGACTTATTTAAAGAAGAAATAAACAAGAAATAAGCCAGCAATATATACAGTAAGCTGGTTCGCTTGCGTGTACCTTCCCTAATCTTGAGATTTAAATATGTAGTTTGTTTCTTCATTGGAATGATGATGGAATGAAACCAACTTTATATTTCAAAAAAGGAATTTGAAATGTTAAAATGAAATTCCTCTTAATTAACTTGGATTAGTACCCTGTTGTGCATTTTTATAATTTGAATTTGGACTATTAACTGAGTTTTAAAAGTAACTATTGAGATGTAAACTTAGATGGAATAGCTCCAGGTGCCATCTACTGGAAACTGTTGCAATTGACTGTGGAAAAACTATTTTTTTAATCTAATATTATTCTACTTCAACTGATAAGCATTTCAAGTTAGTGTTTTTTTAAATGATTTTTGTGCTTTGACTTATTGAGTAAAACAGATTCTCAGTTTGAACAAGAGGAAGTACCTGCATACTCCGGATTTTTTAAAGGAATTTAGGGATTTTAAACATGAAGAATTAAGGAAGCTTGGAGAATTGAAAAGAATTTTTACAATCTTCTGTAACTGGACTCTGGCCATCCCACTAAAAGTCTTCAAGTTGAAAAAGAAAAAATAGAGAAAAATGATTTGGATCTGGATGAATGTATATCTGATTCACTTTTTGAAAATTTTATTGAGGGAGGACACAGAGGCACACACAAAGCTCGTAAAAGATTTGGACTTGAAATCCAAGATGATGATTTCTTGAAGTGGTTTCATCTAGAAGAAACTCAACAAGAGATTCATCAAACATGGAATAGAAATAAAGAGCTTTGTGGAATTAACAAGAATGAGAGAGCCTCTGTTGGACAATATGACATGAAAAAAACAGTAATTCTTATTCATGTTAGGAGAAAATCTGGAAGTAAACTCAGAGCAAGGAAATGGAAAGTTGTTACAGCAAAAGAAACACTGAAACATTTTAGAAAGAAAAGGGTGAAATAATAAGTATTTTGTTAAATTTAAAGGTATGTGGAGGGTCTTCTTTTTTTAAAAGGTGTTAACTAGGAATTGCAGCATGGATTTAATGATTTATTTGAATGATGTCTAGAGATTTAAGTTGAAAAGACTGGTTATAGTGAGTGATGAAATAATTGTAAGATTATTATTACGATAATAATAAATAAAACAATGAAGAAAAAGAAGACAGATGAATATAAGGTTATTATGAAGCTGAATTGATAGGAGATCTAGGGATGATATGTGTAAGGAGAAAAGTTTTCTTTTTTAATAAATTTTTAATATTTAATTCTTTTCTTTGTTTTTAAAAGGAAAAAGATATAAAGATATGTATAAGAAATTATTATAGTAATTCAGAGAAAATACTACTATGTAGTAACTACCAGTACGGGGGTTGAACTAATACAATGTGTGCTGAATATATCATTGGTTGCAAGCCATTTCAATTTATGTGTTTATTTTAATTAGATTAGTTAGATTAAGTTTTTTTCAGTTAGATTTAGTTAGGTTAAGTTTTTTTCTTTCTGTTTCTCTTATTTTGATTTTTTAAATACTTTCTACTTGATGTTGTAAATTGTAGATTAGGGTGTAATTATTATGTGTCTTTATTCTTTTTCTTGTCTGTCTTTTATATTATAATTCTTGTTATATATTTTTATATGTATTCTTTTAATAATAAAAAAGATAACTGTCATTAAAAAAGAGAGAGAGAAAAGAATGGTAGACATTGCAATCTAACATATCTGAAGAGTATCAGCTTGGGTAACATACAGAATCAATAATGTTCAGAAAAAGGAAATACTCCTCTGATTAAATCATCTTGTCATTGTTTAAAAAACAAATGACTGTTGTGATTGGTTCTTTGGACTTCAGATTCTCCAGAGAGATTTTAACAAAAACATATGTTTGGTGGGTGCTATTATTTACACTTATTTTAAAAAGTCCCCTAAATCCTGAGTATGTGGAACATGCCATGAGATACTACTCTTCATGGTTCAAAGTTTCCCTTTAATTGCTACAAAATTGTTCTGTTGTATTAGTACAAAGCAAAAGTGGTAAAAATTAATTTTGGGACTGCAAATCCCAGTATTCTTTGCTGGCATGGCCAGTGGTTACGCTGGCTTCAACTTTTGGGAGCTTTGACCCATAAAATTAATTTTTTTCATGCTCTAGTAGAAAGACACTCTTTCTATAGTGAAAGATTTTCTATACTTTGGATCAATCATGAATCAGAATGGAGAGTATAATCAAGAAATCAAAGAAGACTACGGAATGGAAGAGCAGCTATGAAAGAACTAGATAACATCCTCAATATAAAGATGCATCATTTAATAACAAAGTCAAGGTCATCCATGCTAGTATTTCTGTTTTCTACATATGCTTGTGACAGCTGGACTGTCAAGAAAACTGATAGAAAGAAAATCAATTCATTTGAAATGTGATATTGGAGAAGAGTTCTGTGGATACCATACACTGCAAAACAAACAAACAAACATACATTATGTGGGTTCAAGAGCAAACTAAGCTTGATGTTTCCAAAGAAACAAAAATGACTAAACAGAAGCTGTAGTAATTTGTCCATAAGATGACACAACTCATTAAAAAAAGACAATAATTCTTGGTAAGGCGGAAGGCAATAAAAAAAAAAAGGGAAGACCACATTACAGGTGGTTAGTCAAGAAAGCTACAACCTGAATTTGCAAGACCTGAGCAAGACTGCTGATGACAGGGTGTCTTAGAGGTCTTAGAGGAGTGACTGTAAGTTGAAGCCAATTTGACAGCAGTTAACAACAACAAAGAAAGGCAGTCTTAAGCACATAACAAACTTTGTAGCTTTATAAAATTATCCAAGTCAGAGCAGTAGAAGAGATGTTTCTTCACACTGAATAGAATCCTACAGGTATCTTTTGAGTATGTTCAGATAACTGTCTAAATGGGTCTACATCCTCATAAAGAGCATTCTGTGGATTCCATGAACTGCCAAAAAAATAATAGATGGGTCCTAGAGCAAATTAAGCTTGAAGTCTCCAAAGAAACCAAAACAACTAAACTGAAGGCTCAATCCAAACCTCAAGGATAGAGTTTTGGGGTGCTCTTCAGCACTGAGGAGGCCAAGGTGGGAGCAGTGACATCTGGAGAGTATTTTACAAAGTCTTGCATTTAAAATAGAAAGGCTTTAGGGAGGTTTGGGTGAAAGAGTGCTCTGTGAGCTTCAGACCATGAAATGGCCAGTATAGTTTCACCCCAACTTTGCAGAAACTGATCCCAGCCTTAATGTCCTACAGATGACTCTGTATGTAACTGGAATCTCTGTGTTGCTCACATGGTGGCAATATTCTTTCAGTCTTTGACCAAGCTAAGTAGGCCCTTGTGACCTCTTGTCTCCCTAATCTGCTTGTGCTTTATACAGGTTGTGACCCGCCTTATCCACCTCCTGAGTCAGAAGATCTTGGGGAACCTGCAGCAATTGCGTGGCCCTTTCACAGGTAGGAGTGGTGCACTTTGAGTCATGTACTGGCCTCCTGCTACATGATGCTGTGAATGTCCCTGCTATGGAGCATTGGAGTTCAAGAATATTCCTATGTGGGAGGAAGGAATGGAACTGGTGTGTTGTGCCAAGTCCCTATTTTCAGGTCAGCCATTTCAGGGGTTCATACTACAGTGCAAGTTATGTCTGCCGTTTAGGTTCTGGTCTTGGCATGCCCTCCAGCTCGGAGTTGACCAACCCAGCTAGTAACCTCTCAACTGTGGCAGTTCTTCCTGTGTGTAATGACGTGCCCATGGCAGCCTTCACGTTGGAACTAAAGCATGCCCTAAATGCCATTGGTAAGCTTTGCCTTTGCTCTCTCTTGTGTTGTTGGCTCTAGTTTTTCCATTGGTGACTAACTTTCCTTTGGCTTCACAGGTCCAACACTGTTGCTCACCAGTGACATCATACGGGCTCGGCTTGGTGCTTCAGCATTGGACAGGTAAGCTTGTGTGTGTGTGTGCGTTTGTATTTTATTGTGTACTCACGGTCTATAGGCAGAAACATTATAATGTTGCCATGGGCCTGGATGTGTATTCTAAAGGCATTGAGTATGAGTACTCTTCTCAGGGCCCATGGCTGTGCCTGTTTCAACCATTCTGCCAGTGTATCTTTACTAGGGAGCAGCTTCCTTAACAACTCCTTTCATCCCCTGTGGAGGTTCGCTGCTGCTCCCTGCAGTAGTATATTTTAGGATTTCTGGAAAAGTACAAGGGATTGGAAGGTAGGGCATAGGTTTTGCAGGACCACAAAGGATAAGAAAGAGAGAGAGGTTAGGTTGCTCCTCTGGACTCTCCCTGCCCTGCTTCCCCCACAGTTGAGTGAGTGAGGTGAGTGAGGACAGAGAAACAGCTCCTTTCCTTCTTTCTCTCCAGCATCCATGAATATCGACTGTCTGGCTGGCTGGCCCAGCAAGAGGACATCCATCGCATTGTGCTGTACCAGACTGATTACACCTTGACGCCTTGGACAGTGCGTTGCATTCGCCAAGCTGACTGCATTCTCATTGTGGGCCTAGGAGACCAGGAGCCCACGCTGGGTGAGGTAAAGTGTTATCTCATGATGGCAAGAGTGGAGTGAGCCTAGGAAACAAAGCTCTCTCTCTTTGTTAAGTTCAGAGGACAGGGCTGTTCCATAGTGAGAGGCATGGAGAACTGGACAGATGGCCTCAGTATCTCCTGCCATACAACAGCCAGAGGAGGTATAGCTGTCTTACTCTTTGGTGGAGGCAGTCAAGGTACGTAATGGATCAAAGGAGACTTTTTTTATCAGTTTATCAGTGTTAGTACTATCTTTTCTTCAGAACCTGGAAAAGTTACCTTTTGCTGGACTTCCGCTCCTAGAATCCCACCACCCCATGCTGGTTGGAGCATTCTGGGAGCTGTTGTCCTCAGATGTATACATTTCCAAGTAAGGCTTTCCTTGAAGGCCTTCCTGCCCTTTTAGTGACAGGCACGGTAATAGTCATAGCTTTTTGCCTTTTCTTTCGGGCATGGTGTTTACCAATCACTGGCAAGAATTATGAGAGAAGGTTGAGGGGACAATGAAGTGAAGGAAGGTGACAAGCCTTGTTTGTGTTGTGGTGGGAGTGAAGACAGTGTGGTTGACTTTTCCTTTGTCTTTTTATCTCTCTCTTTTGCCCAGCTTGAGCAGATGCTGGAGAACACAGCAGTGCGCGCCCTGAAGCAACTCATCCTCCTGCACCGTGAGGATGGTCCCACTCCTGCCCGCACTGTAGAGTGGCTCAACATGCGCAGCTGGTGTTCAGGACATTTACACATCAAGTGCCCACGTAGGGTTTTTTCCCGACGCAGTCCCAATAAACTGGTACCAAACAACTCTGCTCTGTGTTGTTGTCGTTTGTTTGTTTGTTTAGTTTAGTTTTTCACATATACTTCTCCATCTGTACTAATAACTCCAGAAAGCCTGTTTGTTGGTCCCACCATTCTGCTTCACCTGGCAAAGTTTAATTGCCCATTATGAAGAGGTAACTCTTTCTGAAGCCCTGTGGTTACCATTCTGCTTGAGCTAGCATCTTACATATCCAGCTCCATATTTTCTTTCTCACTAGAGCATTGTCCCTGCTGACCCTGACACAATATTCCGCTCACATCAGGCCTCCTTCTAGTTGGTTTTTGATTTGCATCTCCTTAGTGAGAAGGTGTGAAGGAACAAAGATCTAGTTTGTCAAGTTAATGAGGACCATACTGGGAAGGAACAGCCCAATCTTCTGTTTTGTTCTTTTTAGGAGTAAAGTTGATACTTTGGAGCAAGCATATTTACAATGGCTTCCCCCCTACATAGTGTTCCACATTTTTCAGGCTTATGGGATAACTTTGTGTCCTTCTCTCTCTCTCTCTGTCTCTCCCTCACCCCTTCCTACCCCCTGCCACAGAGGGAGATGTACGAGAAAGTCTTTGAGAAGAATGCCGATCGCCACAGTGACTTCTCCCGTCTGGCACGAGTCCTTACGGGCAACACGATTGCTTTGGTTCTAGGTGGTGGTGGAGCCAGGTAGTTTGCTCCAAAAAATTCAGGAAATGTTTATAGGGTGGCAGCAGGGCCTGTATATATTCTTCTGGACTTCTGGGCAGAAATACATCAGAACTTGAGAAGCCATCTCATCCACCCATGAGAGGAGCTTGTCTCTTTGTCCACCATCTACTAAACCTCTAGGTCTGAAGTGAGAGAAGCAGGGATTATGCTCGTAATCTAGGACAATATGCCCCAGTTTCCTTGGCTTAATGGAAGGAAAGACTATCTTCCCACATGCTTTTGAGCAGTTGAGGATAAGGTTAGGTTAACATGCTGCACTGATATTTGCATTGTAGAGGCAGATTTGCTTCAGGTATGCGTTTTCCCTTCCATGCAGGGGCTGTTCTCACATTGGTGTGATCAAGGCCATGGAGGAAGCTGGGCTCCCTATCGATCTGATTGGTGGCACATCCATTGGCTCCTTCATTGGTGCTCTGTATGCTGAGGAGAGGAGTGCTGTGCGCACAAAGCAGCGAGCCAGGGAGTGGGCCAAAGTGAGTATGTGTTGGAACTTGGAGGAAAGATGCAGGGTGGTGATAGTGGGGACTAGGAGAAAGCAAGGAGAGAAGCTGCAGTTAGGTGAAAACTTAGTGAAATGTATTTCATTTCATTTGTATGCCGTTTTTCTCCCAGAGTTGGACCCAAGGTGGCTCCCAGAGAGAGTCAATTAAAAGACATAAAATTTAACACAATTAAATCACCACATAAAAAGTATAAAATCATTTAAAAGACATACAAAGGTAAAAAAAAGATAAACATCCCAGTAAGAAGCCCCCTGCTTACACATTAAAATTCTGCTTGAAACCTGGCAGAAGGAAAGCATGGAGGGGGCCAGCCTTACCTCCCATGAAAGAGAGTTCCAAAGGGTGGGAGCTGCCACTGAGAAGGCTCTCTCTAATGTCCTGACCAGACATGCCTGGAATGGTGATGGGACCAAGAGGAACCCTTTGGAGCTTAGAGCCAAGGCAGGCTCCTCTAAGGAGATACAGTTTTTCAAACAGTCTGAACTCAAGTTGTGTAGGGCTTTAACAGTCATAGCTTGCACTCTGCATTCTGCCCGAAAACAGATCAGCAGCCAATGCTTTCAGTGAGGGGGGAATATGATCCCTATAACCTGCCTCAGTCAGCACATTCCCTACAATGTTTGGACCCAGTGAAGTTTCTGAACAGTTCCCAAAGGCACCTCTATGTAGAGTGTGTTCCAGTAGTCTAACCAGGAGATAATCAAGGCATGTGTCACCATAGCCAGATCTGACATGTGAAGGATTGGGTGCAGCTAGCGTATTAGTTTTAGCTGTCAGAGCTGTCCAGCAGTGGAATCTGCTGCCTCAGTGAAGTGTGGGAATCTCCTTCTTTGGAGGTTTTTAAGCAGAGGCTGGATGGCCATCTTTTGGGAGTGCTTTCATATGTGTTCCTGCATAGCAGGGGGTTGGACTGGATGCCCCTGGGATCCCTTCCAACTCTATGATTCTGTGATCCATGATTCTATGAAATGTGCTCTTGTCCACTGTTGAAACCTGGGCACTGTCATGTCCTAGTTGTCTTGCTCTTGCAGAAAACACTCAAAGAGTTTCAACAGAAGTATTTATTTGGAGTTAGCAAGCAATAGAGCAACTTTCCAAAGTTGATGAGACTGACATGCGTTAGCTGGTAACAGGTTTTATATTTTAACATACAAATTAAGGTGTGCCTGGCAGTGATTGGTGAAAGTCATAAATGTCACATCATCCCACCGGAACAAGAGTTTCCCAGGCATTCCTATGTTTATATATCTTTCATCTTGGGAACCCGGCCTGTTCCTGTCCTTTTATCTTTAGTTCTGTCTGTTCTCATAAAACCTTCTCACTATTTTCATATTCCACTCTTCTAATCTCTCCTGTCCTTGCCAGATACTCCAGACATCAAATGTTGTCAGGTCACTTCTTTTGGCACCTTGGTGCCTTTTGAACCCATAACCAGATACACATTGCAAACAGCAATCTCAAGCTGTGAGCCTGAGATTTCAGGGTGAGTGTAACTCCATCCAGCACAGGCAGAATCACTATTCCTGATCTGCATTTTGACTGACCAGAAATATCTCTATCTTGTCTGAACTAAGGTTCAGTTTCTTTGCCCTCACCCAGTCCATTACTGAGAAAAAAATGTCAGTGTTTTGACACATGGAGTGACATGCAGAGAGTTCTGGGGGAAAAATTGGCTCCCATCCCGTGTAATTGCCTACTCCTGATTTAGCAACTTAGAGAGGAGTGTCCTTTCTGTGCCAGTCAACCAAAGAATACTTCATACTATCCACATGAGTTCCTGCCTTGCCTCCTGGCTATGCCTGAAGCATCACATAGGCAGTGATCATTGTTCCATGCATTGAGGAAGGCAGTTGACGAGGAGTGGTACCTTCTTCCCTTGCTGATTAGCCAGAAGAACAAATGTAGAGTCTGGAAGAGTAAGCAGTCACTTAAATTTTACCCATGTCTCCAAAGACATTTTTCCTCCTATTAACATGGAGATAAAGGTAGTTGAAATGTACATGAATATACAATGTGAAATACAAGATGTAAATGAAGAGTTGAACTGAGAGTTGCAGAACAGGAGTTTGCAGGAGGGTTTTAGATAAAAAGATAGATAGACAAACAGACAGAAGCCAAAAGCTTGCTTAACTTCCTTGGGTAACCAGCTCACGATTTTGGCCCTAAATACAATGCCTGGCTTTTAGGTTCACTAGAAGTAATGGAAGTACTTTAGATGTTGAGTGATCAGGATCAAAGTGCAAGTTCTGTGATGCTTTTGCAGAAGGGAATGCTTGATAAGATACAGCAGTGCATATAGGCCAGCAAGAGGCCAGTCTCTTTGGATCAAAGAAGTCCTTTTACACAGAGTTGAACATGTATGAATTTTGCTAATAATGATCTTAAATCTAATAATCTTAAATTGATTTCTTAATTTTGATAAAATGATTTAAACTACTGCTGCTGAAGGTAACTGATGCTTCGGGCCAGCAATGTCTCCCCCTGTGTACCAGGGGCCAGCACAGCAACTGTTTCTTTCTTTCCTGGAAACTCTCCAGGAACTGGCAGCTAATGGCCTCATGGAGTGATACCAGTTCATTGACTACAACTTTGTGTAGCACTGATTTAAACTTTACACATAGGTGAATGCATTAATTTCTTGTTTTAATTATTATGCAGGCTAGATGTATCATGATGAATACTCTCTTGTCCATTTTCCATTTTTTAACTTGTACTCTGAAACATTTTCTCTCATTTCTTGCCCACATTGTGTTCATTTGCACTACCCGTAAGCTGAAATGCACAGCAAAGGTCAGAGGTTTCTGCCAAGTGAACTCTGTCTTTATGTTTTCGAAGTTGCTTTTCTGATTCCATGGTAGAAGCCCTGGAGAGATAAGGGAAGCTGCATTCTTGATGGGACTGCCTCACCAGAGTTTGAAAATGATCTCCCATAGTTCCCCCAGCAAGCACTCCCAGCAACTTTTCTAAGCTCTATGAACCATTGCTGTTTTAGCCATCTTTTTGGGCTTGCTCCTGTCTCGTGCCTCTGTTCTACTACAGTTACTTCTCCCTCCCACAGAGCATGAATTCAGTGTTTGCAACAGTGCTGGACCTCACCTACCCCATCACGTCCATGTTTTCTGGCTCTGCCTTCAATGCCAGCATTCACAAGGTTTTCCAGGACAAGCAGATTGAGGTATGTGTCCATTGGTGTCACTGTCAGGGTGAGATCTATTTCCCTAAAGACACTGTGCTCCAAACCCCTATACCTAAACCAAGGAACCTCTGTGTGTCTGGCCTAAACTGTCCAAATTGGACTGGGCCCAAATTTATGAAACTTGGAAAAGTTACTTTTTTGAACTACAATTTCCAACTTTGCATAGCTAGCATGACCAGTGGGTTCTGGGAATTATAATCCAAAACGGCAGCTTCTAAGCTCTGAGAATTTGAGATCTGCTGGTGTACAGTCCCTCATTCTGCTGATTATTGTTGCTGTTTTAGCTCAGCTACACACTGTCAGGTTAAATCCCTGAAGGCAAGTTGGGTAAGAGCTTCAGTGTTAATATGGTTCTCTGTCTTTCTGTTATGGTGAACAGAAACAGAGCACGTTGTGGACATCAAGTAATATGAAATGTATACCTAAATTATTCAAAATGCAGAATGTTGACTTTTATTGCTGCAGAATTGATATTGGTATTGTGTGTGTGTGTTTGTGTGTGCCTGCCCACACAGTATGCCTCTTTGTGGCTTTTCTACATCCCTCCCCCCACTTCTTGCAAGTGAAGTTCTGTGTGTGATTTCCCTTCTATTCCATTCTGTCCACTCCAGGATCTGTGGCTCCCATACTTTAATGTGACAACAGACATCACAGCATCTGCCATGCGAGTCCACAAGGATGGTAAGTGAGCTCAGGCCTCCCTGCAGTACCTTGCCCCTAAAATTTTAGAGTGTTCCTGGGCTGTCCAGACATTTATGTCTCTGGACTCCTAACTGGTAGGTGATTGAACCCATGGATTGGAGAGCGCTTGACAAAGAGAACCAGTGTGGTGTAGTGGTTTGAGTGTTGAATTGTGACTCTGGAGACCAGGGTTTGAATTCCCGCTAGGCCATGGAAACCCACTGGGTGACCTTGGGTAAGTCACATTCTCTCTGCCTCAGAGGAAGGCAAAAGCAGATCCCCTCTGGATAAATCTTTCCAAGAAAACCGCATGGTAGGGTTGCCTTAAGATAGCCATAAGTCAGAAACAACTAGAAGGCACAATACAACAAACAAAGAGACTTCTCTTTTGTTTGGAAACAAATATGACTAAGAAAGAAACAGCCGTTTCGAGGGAGTCCTGCTTGCCTACTCAGAGGAGATTATTTCACCTGCCTTTTAGTTCCACTCTTTGATTTTGGTTCCACATTAGAGAAGGACACATTCAGGAAACAGTTGCCCTCAGTCCATTTTGGGGGCAGATAGGTTCACCTTAGGGCAGTGGTTCTCAACCTGTGGGTCGCGACTCCTTTGGGGGTCGAACGACCCTTTCACAGGGGTCGCCTAAGACCATCGGAAAATACGTATTTCCAATGGTCTTAGGCTCCATTCCCTCCTCGGTGGTGGTGCGCAGGCACGAGCCACGCGCTCGCATCCTCCTGCCCCCTTTGAAGTACCTTACTAAAGAAAATTTTCTTGGCATCGAGCGAGAGTGAGTTGGAAGGGCAGTCTCCGACCAGCCACTCCGAGGCTCAAACAAAGCTAAAAACATCTAGTGTAAGGAAGTCTGAGAAGGCAAGAATTAAAAAGAAGGTGAAAGGGAAATTACCTGGCAATGCAGTTAAGTCTGCTAAGGGCGGGGAAGGGCTCCCAACCGCTCCTTTAACTTCCGGTGGCCATGTTGAAAAGAGGCGTTCAGAAAGCAAGGGAGGGGGCTATGAGAGGAAAGAGCTCTCCTGACCAATCCCAGTTCGCCAGCAACACAACCAGTCACACTCAAGCATCCGAGCAGCCTCTGCCAGGAGACATGGCAGCCTCTCAGTCAGCAGTTCCTTGCCCTTCTGTATTAGCGAATACAGCAGTGCAGGGCAATTTGGCATTATGTATGGTGTCATTAGTCACTAGGAGTCAAACTGCAATGCCTATGAAACGTAAAGAAGTAAGATTTGAACCTCCTATGTCCTCAATGTCTTCCCAGGGGAATGTGTCTGAGTGTAGTAGGGAGGTGATAAGACAAATGATTGCAGAAGAAATGGAGGTGCGTGTTAATAGGCAAACAATATTAGTGAAATGATTTCACAAAATACATAACAAGTTTAAAAAATGTATTGCAAGTTGGACAATTCATTGAATTTGAATGTAATGTCATTATTAAGCAGTCAACAAACTACTTCAATGAATCTTTCATTTCCACGTGATTTTCCTGATGATACAAAAGTTATTCAAGCCGAATCAAATGATGCTGGTGTGTGTTTACCAAAAAAGTCTACCTGTAGGTCCAAAGTGACTAGAGTTGAGGAATCTGCTTTGTCACACTCTGAACAAATCAACATTGAATCTGAAAGTGATGAGGAACTAGATTTGGCAGATACTCATGGGGATAATGACTCTAAATCAGATGGTTCTGTTTCCGAGGAGGAGGGTGCAGAAGATGATAATAAAGTGAGATTATTTATCTCAGATTCTTTTAAAAATTGCTGAAAAAGGTGTTGTTAACTCTGGGACTGGACAGTCTGGAGAGTGGCACTTCAGATATTGATAAAAACAAGAATGTTGCATCAATTGTAAGGAATAAGCCTACAAAATCTAGTGTTATTCCCATGCCAGATTCATTTTTGGATTTAATTCAGTCTGAATGCAGTGAAACCAAATCTTCAAACTTTATATCATTTATGGTGGACTGAATATCAGATATTTACATTACGATTCATAACAGTAGCAAAATTACAGTTATGAAGTAGCAACAAAAATAATTTTATGTTTGGGGTCACCACAACATGAACTGTATTAAAGGGTCGCTGCATTAGGAAGGTTGAGAACCACTGCCTTAGGGTCACCATAAATTGGAAATCACTTGGAAGTGCTAGTGTAGGTAGAGGCCAGAGGCAAGACAGGTGATAGTCTTTTTCTCCAGGATGTCTCTATCCTTGCTGCAACAAACTAACCTAGGTAGACTTGCAGGAACATGGCATGAACTTGTGCCATTGGGGGGGTGGAGGAAATGCTCATTTGATTCCTTGAACAAGCTCACACAAACGAAGAGATGTGCCCTTAGAGAGTTAATCTTAGAGTACCTATGCAAAATTCTAGACTCTCAGATTGGAAAACTGAAGTGCAGGCCTGTTTCTAGATTTGCCAGGTGCCCAAGTGGGGGAAGCATGTTCCTCTTGCCATGAACACTCATATAAAAAGTTACTGGAAGATTTTGTACCTTACTGTCATGTCCCACATCACTTCCAGCAGCTCTTTCTCTGTTCCAGCTCACATACAGATCTCTTTAAAGGCACCTTTTAACTCTCCCAGTATCTCAGATAGGCCTTTGTACTATTGCATTTGTCCTTTCGTTCTTTGGTTCTCAATCTTTGGTCTTCTGGATATCTTTGACTTCCATTCCCAGAATCCCCAGCCAGCATGACCAAATAGTCAGTGGGAGCTGAAGTCCAAAGCATCCAAAAGACCAAGTTTTGAGAACCATTGCTTTAGTTCAAGGGCCCTTGTATTAATACAAAGTCTAGGTTTTCCTGGGCCACCTAGAAAGGAGCTAGAGATCTGCCTCAAGCCTAATGAATGGTAGACCAGGAAAGGCTGAGAAGATTTAGGTGGCTATGCAAAGCCGATTTGAGCCCTCTTGATGGCTTAGCCTGTGTTTATTTATTTATAGGACTTGGATGATGCAGCACCTTAAGAAGGGCATTCACATCTTACTCCTGTCTCCAGAGGCAAATAGAAAGAATGATCTTGAGGGGATCCCCATTTCCCTCGGAGTAACCAAAATGATTGCAAGATCTAGAGCCTTGGCATTCAGTGGGTCCCCTTCTTTTAATCTCAGAAGCAAAGAGAGTGCTGTGTAATCCAGGGGAACCAAGCCTCCCACACCCCAGTTGCTGGTCTTGTCTCTTGGGTAACCTCCCCAAGCTAGCTCTGGGTTTGCCTCTCTTTGATAACATTTCTGTTGTCCACTAAACCCACTAACTGTACCCCACTGACTTTGTTTTTCCCATGTTTTAGAGCAGCCAGGCTGCGCAGCTGGACTTCTCATCCCTGCCATTCTTGGCATTCTGTGGGTGTTGCTGGGTATCCCCCTCCCGAGTGGGTTGAATGGTGGGCAGGCTGTCTTCTCTGATCAATGTACTGAATGGATGGATGTTGAAATCAGTTCTGGAAGGGGATGGATTGTACCTGAGGCAGAGAAGGGATGTGGGTGGGTTCTGCTGTGTCCCTTCCTCGCCCCCCTGGCTGTTGCAAACATCTGATCTCACCTGGGACATTGTCAGCAGCCATGCCCACCTGTGGGGCAAGGGCAGGGGCTGGGGGGGATGTAAATGCCTGGCTTTCTTCATTTTCTACCCACTTTCCTGTCTTTCCTAACCCAGCTAACATCTTTCCCCTTCTTCCCCGACCTCAAGGTAGGCAAGCCTCAGATACCTACCTCTGTGTGGGTGTGGGTGGGTGTGTCTTTTCTTTTCCAGCAAGAGAGCCAGACTAATGTAGAGGAGGTTCTCAGTTGCCTGCAAACAGACACAGTACAGAAACACTTTTACATGTGTGTGTGTGTATGTTTGTGAGAGGGGGCAAACTAAGCTCTGTTTAGAATGCCAGTCTTTTTGGTATTTGGCATTCCAGGGCTTTCTAGGAATTCCTACTCCATGGATAACATGTTTCTGGTTCCCTTCTGTGGGAAGCAGCTGTGTTTTAATTCTTGCTGAACAGGGCAGGGTTGGGATGTCAGGTAAGGAGGGGAGGCCACTTGCAAAGCTTTGTGACTATGGTGGTTTGTCTACAGCACCTCTGGTGCCAAAGCAACAACAAACAACATGTAATTGGAGCCTACCTCATTCCTCTAGGAAAACATTCAGTCCCTTGAGAGTTTCTGATATGGAAATCCTATTAAAACGAGTGGTCTCTCTCTCGCACATGATCACCTCCTTTCCTTTCAGTGAGGCTCTGTGGAAGAAGTTCTTAGTCACTTTTTCTTGCATTCCACTGTCCACATTTTAATGCTTCACAGGTGGGCTGGCATGGCCTCTCTTTCAATCTGACCTCTCCTTTCTTGTCCTCTTGTTGTCTGGGCCATAACAGTTCATGTATGGCCCCGTTGAAATTAAAACAACAGCAGCAGCAAGAGTAGTACCAGCTGGATGTGATGTGTGTCATTCGATTTTCATACAAGACAGGGCTCTCTGCTTCCTCATAAGCTGAGGCCATGGCCTTTCAAAGCCACAGAGGACAGCCATTGAGCAGGCAGGAATGGGCAAGGAGAAGGCCTCTTGAGAGACGTTTCCTGTCTGCTGTGTCTCCAGGTTCTATCACAGAAAGAGTTGAAAGCATTCAGCCTGATTGTGCATGTCGGGGTGAGCAACTGCATGGGGGCCAGTTGCCCCTCATGGGTTATCTCTCCTGCATGTCTAAATACCTCCATTTTTTTCCACATTCTCTCTCAAAATGGTGACAAGGTGTGATGTGCATACATTCCTGTCACAATTTTGAGAGAGCTGCAAAGGAAGATGGAAGTATTTTAGAGCAGTAAGGGGTTCTGGGGTGCCTTTGGGGGGGGAATATTTTAACATGTTTGCACATATTTGGGAGGCTTTATTTGTAGGTTTAGGGCAGAAATTGCCCCAAAATCATGCCAATTTTTAAAAAAACAAATAGGCAGCTCCAGGGGTCACAAAAGCAGGCGGTCCACAGACCACAATTTGCCCAACCTTGGTGTGCAGAGAGGCTTCCCCTTGCCCTCAGTGAAACAGTCACAGTGTTTGAAGTCAGCGGAGTCTAGTGATGCTTTTCCTACCTTAAGCAGGAGAAAAGGCTGGGAAAGAATGTAACCACTGGTGGGACAGGTGCTAAACTGAGTTATTCTAGGAGCTGAGTTTCAGAAGGCCACACTACTGTCTCAGTGGCAGCCAAGGATAGGTGCATACCCAGGAGGTCCTCCTCTGAAGAAAGCTTTCCCGCCATGCTCCTCTGTCCCATATGCACTGTGTATTTCTGAAGCTTCTGTCATGATGTCATTTCCTGTCCTGTGCTCCTTTCCCTCTGCTTCCCCAGTCCCTGCAACTCCCCTTGATTGAATCTCCATCTTCATCCGGCAGGCAGCGTGTGGCGCTACGTCCGGGCCAGTGCATCTTACACTCCCTATTTGCCTCCTATCTGCGACCCCAAGGACAGTCACTTGCTTGTGGATGGCTGCTATGTTAACAATGTCCCAGGTCAGCATCACATTTGCCTCACTACTTTGGCTGGTGGACATTGGGGACCACATGGCTCAGGGGGACGGTGGCAGGCATCAGTTGACCTGGGATGCAGCTTCATCCCTCCCTCCGAACCACTGTCATCCTTCTTCTGCTAGGGCTGGGCATGGCAGGCTTGGGGCTGCAAGCCTGGTTTCTGTCCACAGGCCACACTTCGCTCAGGCTGGTAATTCTTCATGGCGTGGGAAGCTGGCCCTTCATAGAGTATATGCAGAGCTTCATTCAGTGTGGCTGGTCTGGTGGGGTTTGGAAGCTGGGGAGGCAGTCTGGACTCTCACAGGGGCCTGGAGGTGTGGACAGTATGCTTGGGGCCCAGGAGGCATATGGCATGATTGCTAGGCTGCTCCATAAAAGTACTGTGCAGAATTATCCTGCCTGAGCAAGTGGGCAGGGTGGGCTGGGGCTGCGCTGTGCCTCTTGCCATCATTCTCTGAAGGGTTCATTGCTGCTCTGGGTTTCTCTCTGCTCTTCTGATTGCATTTGTTCCCACACGGTTAGGCTCGCTGTGGCGGTACGTGCGAGCTAGCATGACCCTTTCCGGGTACCTACCGCCACTCTGCGACCCCAAGGACGGCAATTTACTGATGGACGGCGGCTACATCAACAATCTTCCAGGTAAGTATTGGCCTGTCTTGAAGACAGCAGGGCAAGCATCTGCAGTTGGAGGCCAGTGGAACCATTTCTAGATTTCTGGTGGTTTCCATTGCTTCCACTCTAAACTTCTCATAATCCTCAGCTGTGAACACCCAGATAGCAGCCTATGGAAGAAGAAGGGAGGGGCTTGGAGAATCCAGTTAAATCCCTTTCTTGGGGAAATCAACAAGCAGCAGTGAATCAAAAACCTAATGCAATTGATAGTGGCTGTCAGTTTTGGTCAGCTTCTCAGGCATGATGTGGATTAGATTTAGAGTCTCCCCTGCCTGACAAGGATCCTCTCTGTTTGCTGCTGTCATGAGAGAAATGTGCTGGGACTTCAGTGTTTGATTCCATATCGCCTAAGTTCCCTTGGCAAGAAGCTTTGAAGGTCACATTTTACACAGGGAAAGCCAAGATCAAGCCCTTCATGATGTAGCCATAAGAAGAGAGAGGGCATTTCACTTGCCAAGGGATCTGAAGGAATATCCTGTGTGCTTCTAATCTCTACAAGCCATGCTTGCTTTCTCTGTCACTGCCTTCCTGCTTGGCTCTGACATTACCCAGTGAGAGCAGAAGTGGTACAGGCTCTGGGGTCTGTATGGCAGGAATCCTACTTGTAGTCCTTCTCTGGAAGAAGAGACCCAAGTGCACTTTATTTGTATATTATGAGAACTTTGTATTCCATTCCTTTAGATAATGTCTTTTCAATATGACTAAAAAATCTTTTTAAAACAGTGACAGTACATACGGCAAATAGGAATCACATAAAGTAGCAGCAGCTAGCAGCAGAAGAAACCTTGTGACCAGGTAAAATAATAAAATAAGGCATAGAACCAAAGAACTAAGGGGCCTGAGCAAATTAAAAATATTGGAACAAAATAAAAGGTCTTTACCTAAATTACATACCAAAACAAAATCAAGTCCCAAACCCATCAGAATGAATGCAAGTTGAGAGTCTGTGGAACGCTGCAGGGAGGAAGGGCCTGTCCTAAGTTGCCACTCACCCTGCTTCTGAAGCTGATGGGAACTGCAACAAGACCAACTAAGGCAGATCTGAACAGCTAGGGAGATTTATATGGGAGCAGGTCCCAAGTTGCATCCTTTTGCACACCATCAGCCTCATCAGCAAAAGCAACCCAGAAACGATCTTAGCCATTTTGCAACCATTTTGTAATGCTGCAGGCACTGGGTTTAAAAGGTACAAGAAAGACGTTAAGTTGGAATCTATAACCATTTAATAACAGCAGTAACGAAATAGCTGGAATACCTGGGGCTCCTTTCTTCTCTTAATCCCCTGTAGGTGAGTTAGCTACCTACAAGGTTCACATTCATAGTGTGATTGTGAAGCAGCATGAAGAGCCAACAAAAACCTAGTTTCATGCTTTATTTGGCACATAAACCCTTCCACAGACAGCCTCTATCCTAGTAGCTGGCTGCAAGTACATTGAGATGGTCATAATGAGGCCTGCAATTGGGCCCTGCCTGCAAGTGCTGGAGATCCATGGCTGCATAGGTGTCATTGCTGCTTGTCAGATGCTCACTAGGAGGGGGAGGGTCAGCTGGGTAAGAGCAAAAGGTCAGCAAAAGATGTTCCAAGTATCATCATTATCATTATCATCATCATTAACATAATTTTTATAGAGTGTCAAGAATATATATAGCACTTTACATGAGCAGCTTACAATTTTGGCAGTTCCCTATCCTAAAGCTTGCTCTTGTCTGTCTGCTTCAAGGCAGTGTCCAGGAATGTGGGAAGGTGGGGGTTTTTCATCAAGATCCCCTGTAGAACGCTTAGAAATTACAAATAGTCACTTAGGGAGAATGAGGAAGAAAATGAAAACTGGTTTGGAGCCACGATACTTTTGTAGTGTGGTTCTTCTTCATGGTCTCTGTGCCTCACACACTAGGAGCTTTCGCACATGCACGGTAGCGTTCGGAAGATTCTAGAGCTTAGTAGTTTGGGCGGGAACCCCCCCCCCATGCCCTTACTGAGCATGCTCAGCCTCCCGAGCAAACGCCCCTCAGTTTTTTCTTGTCCGCCGTTGCGAATGGAAGGTTCTTTGCTTGGTAGCAATTCTTGGCTTGCCTTTTGGATAGTTTTTCGGCTTTGACTAATGGATTTGGGTTTTTTGGCTTGATATTTGGATAACGGACTTGGTTTTGGCATTTGGAAACCCCCGCCCTCCTCTTCTTCATTTTCGTTTTCGTTTTCTTTTCTTCTCCACTCTTGCCTTCCCTCTCAGCGTCTTCAATCTTGTTATATGTTGACCCTGTTCAAAAGCTGTTCCACCTGTGGTCAAAAGCCCCTGACCGACAGACACCGGGATTGCCTTTTCTGTTTGGGTGAAACCTATAATGTTAAGGCCTGTGCTACTGTTTCGAATTTACCACAAACTTTGAAACCGCTCATCGAGATTGAAATCTCATTGTTGGGAGGAGTCCCTCGACACAAACCCAGCCAGAAATCCCGGTCATGTCGACATCGACCTCTGGCCGAACAACCACGCCTCCGGTTTCAGCGGCTGCCGTCCGCGGCGTCGACAGCTTGGAAACCCGGACCGTTTTGCGGACACCGATATCATCTCTACCGTGGATCCCGGAGTTATCGGCGGGGGGAAATTTCGAGAGGCTCCTGCGGGTCGAGGAGCGAAACCACCAAAAACACTTACCACTGCCCAGCGGAACATCCTCCTCCCAAGAGGCAATGAAGGAGAAGAAGAAGGAGAAAAAGAAAAAGAAAAAGGAAAAGGCAGCGCTCACCTTCCAAGGGACCACTGCTTTACACCTCCTCCAACTCAACTTACGGGGGACCCAGTTAGGAGTCAACCCGAAAGGGGCCCTTGAGGTGTCCGACGAGGAGGAACCCATGTCTACGGTCTTGCCCTCAGAACCGCCCGTTTTACGGCTCGGAACCCCGCTCAGGTACCCTAACGGGGTGGACCGCCTGGAGGAAGTCCCTGCCCTACAATGGGCCGGGGCCATGCGTGGGGCAGACTCAGGCAAAGTGGATACGCTCCCCGGAACGACAGTTGAGGCGTCCATCTCCACACTGCTGGGAGACCTACATGAGAGGGCCACATCTCGCCCTTCTTTGACTCGACCCACACCTCCGTTTCCCAGCAGTGAGGTACGGCCGAAAATCCTGGGGGAATTTCCGGGCGTTTACCTGTCCTCTCACTATTTTATCGGGACAGGACCATCAAGACACCAGGTACCGGTCCCCTCTGCCTGCTCGCTACCACCGCAAACGGTATCACTCCCGGCATCGACAGTCGCCGAGTCGTTTGGCTCCTGGTCTCCATGCCATAGGAGATCTGGGGAACAAAATCTCACTATAGGGCCGTGTCCCGCCCCCGAGGGTAACTTCACTGTCACCCGCCCGACCTCGGACTCTGCCTCAGCACAGACAATGGTTCCAACCACCGTCATCACACAGGCGATACAACGCCCGAGGCCTACCCCGGGTACCAAATGCAACATCCTCGGTAACCCAGATGACGCCGCTACGACGACGTTGCGGGAGGTTATGGTACCTGCTGCGATACTGTCGCTACAAAAGCAGCTCCGGCGGTTACCCTGGCTACCATTATCCAGGGAGAAGTCCGTTGAGAGGGCTTTGTCCCCATCCTCCCAGTCCTACGAGATGGACTCTGACTCAGACAGTCCATGGCGACGTCCCATGAGTCCCCTCCGTTGACATTCGGGGAACCAAAGAGTCAGCACCAGAGGACGTAAAACAGTTCTCCACCATCCTTCTGTGTATGGCTACGGTGCTCAGACTCAAGGTTGCAGACCCGGTCCTGGCAGTACAGGATCCGGTGTACCAGTATGTGACACCCGCCCGCCATCCACCGCAGTGCTGCCTTTCCTGCCAGCCTTGACCGAGGCCCTGAAGCACCCTTTGGGGCCCAAGCCTGCATCCTCTAGCCTATACCACACTGGCTCGAGCATCTATACAGAACGCAGGAGGGGGGGTGGACTTCCTTTTTTCCTCCCCCGGCCCCAAACTCTATCGTGGTGGAGTCTCCCCAAACTAAAGGCGGGAATAGGGACATACCACACTGCCTGATCGCGAGGGCCGTAGGCTAGACACCTTCAGCGGGCGATTTTACACTGCCGCCTCCATCGGCAGGGTGTCGAACACAAAGGCGTGCCTGGCTGCTTATTCAAGGAACCTCCTGGATAGATTCAGACCTCTCCTTTCCAACCTCCCGGAGGAGCATCGACCGACTGCCCTCCACTTTTTAAAGGAGGTGGCCCTCGTAACCAACAGATCATCTCTGCGAGGCACTCCATGGAGGTTGCGACTCGGGCCTCGTTGGGTCTGTGACCTTGCGGCGCTACGCCTGGCCAGATCAGGAGGATTGAAGATCTTCCCTTTGATGGCCAGGGCCTGTTCCATGCAACAACTGACGAGGCGATGGACCACCTCGTCAAGGGACGCCTGACAGCAAAGAAAATGGGATCCATCAGCCTCAACAGCCTCGGCGTAGCTTCGGCTCCCAGCCTTCTTGGCTCAGATCTTCATCCTCCACCTTCCAGCCTCGTTCGCCTCGCTCGGGCCCGCCCCACCTCATCCTCGACGCAAGACCTCTTTTAAAAGGGGACCATCTTCCTCCTCGAAGAAGTCCTCCTCCGGGATAAGTTGTTTTTACCCATTTGCAGGTTACTACCACAACCATACTTCAGCCTGCCAGCAGCTTTCAAAGATAGCCGACCTGGCCAGGCACCACGCGGATTTTTGGGATCACGTCACTACGGACTCTTGGGTCCTCTCCGTCGTCCATCTTGGCTACGCCAGATTGGAGTATTCCACCACGAGGCGTCTTTTTTCCACCCCCGGGCCCGCCCGGCTCTGCTGGAAGAGATCCAGTCCCTCCTGCAAAAGGGAGCGATCGAACAACTTCCACCCTCGGCGTCTACCACCTGCCCTTTTTGGACTTCAAGTACTGAAATCGAACGGAACCCTGCAACCCATTCTGGATCTCAGAGGGGTGAACAAATACATCCGCCCCAAGAGGTTCAAAATGGTCACGCTGTCATCTATCCTTCCTTTCCTTCAGCGAGGGACTGGTTCTCATCTGTCGATCTTCGAATGTTATTTTCACATCGCCATTCGCCCACAGCACAGACGATACCTCCCGGGTTTGCGGTCGACGGTACCTGTTATCAGTACAGGGTACTACCTTTCGGCCTCTCACCGTGCCAAGGGTTTTACAAAGTGCATGGCCCCCGTGGGTCGTTCCTGCGGACGAAGGGCATTCCATTATCCCCATCTGGACGATTGGCTGTTGGTGGCATCCTGCAGACCAAACTCTTCACGGACATTCACAGGACACTTACCCTTCTGACCCACCTTGGTCTTCGGGTCAACCTGAAGAAGTCTCATCTCGAGCCCGTGAGGGTTCTTGACTTCATCGGGGCAACCCTGGATCGGACAGCAAGGCCACACATGGACCGCGAGGGACGCTTCGTTGAGCTGTGTCTGCTGTCTTCAATGCCCCGACGGTAACAGCAAGCAGAATCCAACAGCTCCTTGGGTACATGGCCCATTACCACCATGACCTATCTGTCCAGGCTCCGTGCACGACCTCTTCAGCACTGGTTCGTTGGTTTCGACCCGCTCCTGGACGACCAGGACGTCTCCTTTGACTGCCCCCACAGGTGTGGCGCTCCCTGCAATGGTGGCAGTTTACCACAACTTACTCTCAGGCATGCCCTTTTGGGAGCCGACTCCACATGTCACAGTGACCACAGATGCCTCCCTTTGGTTGGGGAGCTCACTGCGGCCATCTCAGAGTCTGGGGCTGGTGGATCGACGAGAGACCATCCTCCACATCAATGCTCTCAAGCTGCTTGCCATCTGGAAAGCTCTGAGGGCGTTTTGCCATTTTTCACAGGCCGTATGGTGTTGAT
Organism: Iguana delicatissima; assembly: GCA_948472985.1. Classification (NCBI taxonomy): domain Eukaryota; kingdom Metazoa; phylum Chordata; class Lepidosauria; order Squamata; family Iguanidae; genus Iguana; species Iguana delicatissima. The sequence continues at coordinate 82,179 of CAOKZL010002543.1, read as the reverse complement.
TTTAACGGACAACACAACGGCGGTTGTTTTGTCAACAGGCAAGGAGGGACTCATTCACCACCCTCCTGCATAGCCCTCGACCTCTGGAACTGGTGCGTCTTGCTCCGAAACCATCCGGAAGTGGTGCACCGGCCGGGCAGGACAACGCCACAGCTTTCGCCCTCAGCAGGGACATTTCTTCCCACCACGAGTGGTTTTCAGCGAGGCATTCCGGATGAACGAGACCGGTGGAAGCCAAAATCGACCTCTTTACCACCACCAGAACGTGAAGTGTCGCCGGTCTGTCAAGGGCCAGTGGGGGCGTGACTCCATCTCCGCCTTCCATTCAGGTGGAAAGAGGAATTTCTCTACGCATTCCCTCCGTTTCCCCTCCTGGGTGGAGTGGTCTCCAAGATCCTCGTGGACCGAGCTGACGTCATCCTCGTAGCCCCGTACTGGCCAAGGCAGCACTGGTTCGGACCCTTGCTTGAGGCTGCCCGCAGTCGATTCCTCAGGCTCCCGGCAACGCCGGATCTCCTGTCCCATTCAGCGGTTATTCTCCACCCAGACCTGCCACTCCTGGCCCTCCATGCCTGGCGGATATTGCTCTAGACAATCCCATCATCGGTAATGTCTTGACCGCGGCCAGGAAAGGAGTTTACACGCCGCAACTATCATTACAAGTGGCAACGCTTTGTTGCCTTTGCCGAACCAATGGGAGCCGGTATCGCCTTCAACCTGCTTACCATGCTCCACTTCCTTCACACCTCCCAGCAGGGCTTAGCCTTCCCTTCGCTGAAGGTTTACCTCGCCGCTATTGTGGCATACCAACCTCCACGATCTCCATCGGCGGCCCTTTTTCGTGACGGGACCGTAAACAGTTTCTGAAAGGCCCGCAACCTTTATCCACCGGTATCACCACCGCTACTGCCATGGGCCCTTTCCCCGGGGCTGTCGCAGCTGATGAGACAGCTGACAAAGTTAAACCCTACGGTCTGACAAGCCTTACCTCATGTTCCATAGGGGCAAAGTGGTCCTTTGGCCTACATTCATTCCTGCCAAAAGTGGAGTCTAACTTCCATCTAGTCAAAAACCTCTTGCCTACCTTTTATCCGGACCCGACTACACCTTTTGGGGCGATCTCTTCCCCCCTGGATGTCCATTGGGCCCCGGCCTTCAAGGACAGAACTGCCTCTTTTTGAAACCCCCACCTCTTTGTGTGCTATGGCAGGCGTCGGAGAGGCCACAAAGTATCCGCCCAACTTTTTCAAAGTGGGCGGCCCAGACTATCCAGCTGGCGTATGAGCTTGCCAAGAAACCTCCGTCAGCTTTCCTCGGGGGTCATTCCACTAGAGCTGTGGCGACATCTGCAGCCCTCCTGCGGGGGTCGACCTGCAGGAACTCTGCCGTGTGGCGACCTGGTCCCAGCCATCGACCTTTGTGCACCACTACAGACCGGACTGCCGGTCCCGTCGCAATGCCCGTTTTGGATATGCTGTGCTGGCTTCCATTCTCTAGGACCTGATCCACCAGCCTACCGGAAAGCTACACAGTCTCCTAGTGTGTAAGACACAGAGACCACGAAGAAGAAGAACAGGTTGCTTACCTGTAACTGTGGTTCTTCGAGTGGTCATCTGTGCCCTCACACACACCCGCCCAGCCATCCCCTCTTTCTCAGGTCCCTTATTGGCGGACTACAGAACTGAGGAGCGACCATTGCTCGGCGGGCTGAGCATGCTCAGTAAGGGCATGGGGGAGGGGTTCCCGCCAAGCTACTAAGCTCTAGAATCTTCCGAACGCTACCGCACACGCGCGAAAGCTCCTAGTGTGTGAGGGCACAGATGACCACTCGAAGAACCAGGTAAGTTACAGGTAAGCAACCTATTCTTTCCTTAGCTCAAAGCTTGGGAAAAAGTGGTTCTTGTACTGTACAAAGGGATCACTAGATTAGTCTCATTTGGTATAAAATAAAAAGTGGGGAGTATGGCCATGCTTTTAGGGCTTTTTAGTCAAGATTTATTTTATCATGAGCTGTTGTGGATTTCAGTTCAGTAAAAAATCTGAAGAAGTAAATTGAGCTTTTTAAGTTGTGTGCAGGATTCGAATTAGGGAAAGTGTTTCACACATACTAATTCTACAGCCACCATTCAAATCTGCTTCAGTGTGGCCACATTTTGCAAGAGAAGAGGATCCTGAGAATTTTAGTCCTGACTCTTCTGCATGGTCATTTAGTTTGGTCCTGAGTATTTGCCTCGTTATAATTCTGAGGTTTGCTCTTAAGTAAAGTTGATTCAAGTGTGCATTGCAGATGATCTTATGATGTTTTTTTTGAACCATTTTGCTCAGTATCTGCTCTGCAAGATGCAGATATGTAAAATGACACAATCCTTAAGACTTAGGTTTAGAACAACCTTGTATAAAACAAATCCTCACAAGCAGGGTTGGGCACCTATGGAAATCTAGCCCTCACATGATGTTTGAGGGCTAATTCTTACCTATCCTCTGAAAAAGAAATCACCTCAAAATGACTTCTAGGAGACATTTTGCCATGTTTTTAGTTCCCGGCACTATTTTAGGCCAAGGAGAGACATTTTCTTAACTACAGGAAGCAAGTGGAAGTCATTTCCTGTTTTTAAAAAGGCTTTTGGGGCCTACGGTGGTCCAGAAGCAGACGCAAAACATGGCAAAAATGCCTCCATGCCTCCCAGAGACCATTTGGGGGGTATTTTGGAGGAAAAAGGCATTTTTGACCCTTCGGGCTGCACACTGCTCACAGGCCAAGGTTTGCCCATTTCTGTTCTCAAAGGTCTTTTCATAAAGCAGCCCTGCATGTTGCTAGTCATCTGTTTTTATGTTCATTCTATAGCTGAATTGCTCTTTACCTCATGTTTAACCTAAGTCAGATTTACTTAAACATGGATGTGTGGTTCTTCTTCCTCTCTTTAGTGGAGCTGATGAATACTTGTCCTTTCTCTCCTTCCCTTTGTATGACAATAAGGACTGTCAGCATACTTGAAACTTTGAAAATTCTTGTGCTTTCTCTGAACAAAACCAATTTGGGTCCTCTCGCCTTTTCATGTGACTTGATTTCTCGATTTTCTTTTATCTCTGTAAACTTCCTATGGCACTTTTCTTCCTGGTTTCTCAGCATCTTTCCTGGGTTGTGATATCCAATCTCCAGCCTCTCCAATGAGGTATCCTTGGTGCTGAGCTGAGAGAAATGGTTATTTCCACAGTTGCCTTGGTTTTGTCCAATGCTTTTGTTATTGCAGTCTTGTTTTTCTGTGCTACAGTTGCCTAATGTGGATCCTACATTTGTCTTTTTCTGTTATAATCAAAACATACTGTGTGACTTTGGGCCATGAAGAGTGAAGTTCTGTGATTTGAACTGCTTCTCTTAATTGTAGAGAAGGTAGAAAGAGCATGGAACCCTTTCAGTCTCTGGCTTCTAAGATGCCATAAGGCACTGACTGCCACATGGCTTTAAGATTGTCTTCCCATCACCATAAGGACTTTTTAAAACCTTTTAACCTGTTTTTTAATATATAGCTCAGCAGCTGATTTAAATTGTATACTAGACACTTGTTTAACATGAGTATAAACAAATACATTCCAAGTGCAGCAGGTGCACGTTGAAACCTACGTGAAAACATCAGATGAAAAGCCAATATGTTTTTGTCTGTTAGCTGGGAAGGGATAGACAGTTAAATATATTTTAATGAGCTACACTGATCTTTGTACAAATTTGTGCAATTTGCAGGGAAATGGAATTTGGAAACATTAACATCAAGCTGTTTCCCAAGAAAAAGTGAGAGACAGTTGATCTTGCTACTGCTTACACCCTGCTCTAAAAATGAATAGTGGTGGCAACTTTCAGGGCTGCTAGCTGTTGACTTAAGCAAGATTTTAATGTTTTGTTGTTCAAAGAAATGTGGCAGGTAGCTCTGTCACCTCTTCATGGTTTTCAGTTTAAGCACAGCACAGCGCGCGCGCACACACGCACGCACACCCCTGTAAGTTGAAGGGAGAAGTAAAGCAGATGGAATTTACTTCTTCTTTGTGGTCTCTGTGTCTCACACACTGGGATTTTTCGCGCATGTGCGGTAACTTTTGGACGATTCTAGAGCTAAGCAGCTTGGCAGGAACCCCTCCCTCATGCCTGTGCTGAGCATGCTCAGCCCACCAAGCCAATGGTCTCTCCTCAGTTCTTTTTCGTCCGCCTTAGCGAACAGAAGGTTCTTTGCTTCGCAGCGTCTTTGGCTTGTGCTTCAGTTTGAATTTCAACTTGGATTTGGATTTTTGGATATTGGTTATTGGCTTTTGGATTTCAGATTGGATTTGGTATTTCGGCTTCTTTCGAACCCCTCTTCCTTTGTGTTTTTTCTTCATCCTTCAATCTTCTCTATATACCTTCTCTTTGAGTGTTCTTCTCCCTCTTGGATTTTCACTCTTCTTCTTGGCTTCTTTCTATGTCCGCGCTCTTCAAGCATTGTGTTTCGTGTGGGCATAAGGTCGCTTTTTCCGACGGGCACTCAGAGTGCCTGTTTTGCCTTGGGGAGACCCACAACATGAGGACCTGCTCTATCTGCTGGGAGTTCACGGCCCAAACGTTGCGAAACTGATCATCTCGCCTGAAGTCCCATTGCTGGGAGGAATCTCTGAGGGCGAGGGAGCAAGTTGAAGAAGGATCCACCATGTCTTCACGCCCCTCCTCATTGCCACAACCTGTGACCATGCCCTTGTCAGTACCAGCGGCTGCTGTACCGATGACAATGATGGTATCGAACTCGGTACTGTCCTCTCGGCCTCTGATATCGGCCCTATCGCACATCCTGAAACTCTCCTCAGGTGCGTCGGCTTCTAAGGAAGCTCCTGCAAAGTCGTCAAAGCAGCTAACTGCCGCTCAGCTCAAGCAGCCTCCTTCTCTTGATACATCTAAAGAGAAGGAAAAGAAGAAGAGGAAAAAGGAGAAACGGGGTTCCCCCTCTAAAAGGGCCTTCCCTCTGACACCTCCTCCAACTCAACATCTTGAGGAGGTCGTCGAGGAGATTGGTCCGCCGGAGATTATCGACATGTCTGAGGAAGACCCGATCGCTGGCTCTGCAGGACTTTTGGGCCCGCCTGTTCTATCTGCCGTGGTAGCTCCACTCAGTCACCCAGAGGGGATGGACCGCCCAGAGCCTGTTCTGACTATACCTCGGGCCCCGTCTCATCATCGGGCCGCTTCGCGGGACCGTGCCAGGAGGAGTGAGTCTTGCTCCCTGAACCGTCGGGAGAGACATCAATCTCCGTGACAGCGGGAGACCTATCCGGAGCGGGCCCTGTCTCGGCCACCGTTGAACTCGCCCTTCTTCTCTGCCTCTTATATAGGGAGGTGCACCTGCAAACACCTCTGGTGTGGACATCCAGGTTCGTACTGGTCCTATTCTCCAGCGTATAGAGAGAGGTACCACCCGGACGTGAGGCACTGGTCGCCGTACCATAGGTCGCAATCTCCATCCCACGGCAGGTACCATCCATGGCACCAGCGCTCACCCTCACGCTCGCCCTCCAGGTTTCCGTCTTATGAGAGGTCGCGAGAACGTTCACCTCATTACTGGGCTTTGTCACTGCCGCCCAGAGTCACTGCGACGGTGTCATGTCCGATTTCTGAGGCCCTACCGACAAAGACCTCGGCCCCATCTTTGACCTCCACCCAGGCTATCCAACATCCTGTGGCTGCAGTCTGTCCAATTGTCTCCACTGTAGCTTCCCAGCTGTTGGCCACTCCACCGGTACCGCCCGCTGTACCAACGACGGTAACCGCGCCTACGGTTACCTTGTCATTGCTGCCTCAACAGTTGTCGATGGAGAGGTCTCCTTCTCGTTCCTCTCAATCGTACGAGACAGAGTCGGAGTCTGAGGAATCGACGCTGGGTTCCCATGAATCCCCGCCCTTGGCCTTTGGGAACCCCGCACTGGATTCAGGACCGGAGAATGTAAAACAGTTCTCCAACATCCTTCTCCAGATGGCGAATGCATTCGGGCTGGATGTTTTGGACCCGGTACCATCTGTGCAAGACCCGGTGTTCCACTATGTGGACACCCATTCTCCATCTACAGCACCGTTGGCTTTTCTACCAGCTCTGCAAGAGGTTCTTAAACATCCTTGGACTCAGCCCGCATCGGCACAACTGATCCCACATCACCTAGAACACCTATACCAGACGCAGAAGAAGGATGTCGAGTTCTTGTTTAGCCACCTGGTGCCGAACTCCATTGTCGTTGAGTCCTCACAGACCAAGGGTGGCAAGAGGGTGCACACCACCCCGCTGGACCAAAGGGCCGCCGTTTGGATACCTTTGGCAGGCGGTTTTACTCCGCCTTATTGCTCATCGCCAGGGTATCCAACACAGGCCTGCCTTGCCACGTACCAGCAGAACCTCCTTGACAGGTTCTAGCCCCTGCTGGCACACCTCCCTGAGAATCACTGGGCAAGTGGTATACAATTCTTTAATGAGTCAGTAGCACTCACCAACCAACAGATCCTGTCATCGAGGCAGTCGGTGGAGGTGGTGTCTTGTGTGATGGCTCTGTTGCTCTCAGGCGATTTGCATGGCTGAGGTCAGTGGGCCTCCAAGAGGATAGTCGAAAGAGGATAGAAGATCTCCCTTTCGACGGTCAAGGCTTGTTCCATGCCACGACCAATGAGGTGATGGACCATCTAGTCAAGGCACACCTCATGGCGAAGTGGATGGGCATCCATCAACCACCTCAGCCTTGCCATGGCCTTGGCTTCCGCTTGTCCTGTCGTTGATCGTCTTCATCAATGTACCAGCCTCGCTCGCTGTGCTCGGTTTCGTCTTGGCCGTCGACTTTGTCTTCTGCATGGAGACCTCTTCGAGGGCGCCGATCTTACTCGAAGAAGCCTTCCTCTGGGACGAAATCCCAGTTTTGACCGCCTTCGTGGGTCGCCATCACAGCCACTCTTTAGCCTTCCCACCGCCTTCATAGATCATCTGGGCTTAGCCCGACATCTCGCCGAATGGCGTCACATCACCACAGGCTCTTGGGTTCTCTCCATTGTCCGCCTTGGTTACGCCATAGAGTTTCAAGACATACCAACCGCAAGGCGTCTTTATTCCACCCCGGAAAGCTTGGCCCTGCTAGAAGAGATCCAGTCCCTCCTGCACAAAAGGGCCATTGAAGAACTTCCGTCCTCGGCCAGTACCACCAGCTTCTTCTCCCGGTACTTCATGGTACCGAAATCAGACGGTACTCTGCAGCCGATCCTGGACCTCAGAGGGGTAAACTCTTACATCCGCTCCAAGAGATTCAAGATGGTCACTCTGTCTTCAACCTGCCCTTCCTTCGACGATGGGACTAGTTCGCCTCTATCGATCTACGGGACGCCTATTTTCACATCACCATTCGCCCGCAGCACAGACAATACCTACGGTTCGTGGTCGACGGTACCTTCTACCAATACAGGGTGCTACCGTTCAGACTCTCCACCGCACCCAGGGTCTTCACCAAGTGCATGGCCCCTGTGGTATCATACTTGCGGACGAAGGGCATTATGATAGACCCTTATTTGGATGACTGGCTGTTGGTGGCATCCCGCAGGCAAAAGCTATACAGGAACATTCACCGTACTCTTTCTGTCTTTTGTCCCGCCTTGGCCTCTGGGTCAACCCGAAGAAGTCGCAGCTCGAGCCGGCAAGGGTCCTCGACTTCATCAGAGCAACCTTGCACTCGGTATCTGCCAGGGCATACCTGCTTATGGAGCGAGCATGCACTCTTTGTCGGGCCGCTCTCGATGCCCCAGCGATATTGGCGAGAAGGATCCAGCAGCTTCTCGGGTACATGGCCTCGACCACTTCAGTCACTTATCTCTCTCGTCTCCGTGCCCGCCCACTCCAGCACTGGTTTGTCAGGACCTTTGACCTGCTCCTGGACAACCAGAGATGCCTCCTGCAGATACCTCGACAGGTGCGTCGCTCCCTTCTCTGGTGGCTATCCTGCCGTCATCTGATGTCAGGGATGCCGTTCCGAGAACCTACTCCTCGGATTACGGTAACAATGGATGCCTCCCTCTTCGGATGGTGAGCGCACTGCGCCGATCTCTGAGTGCAAGGGCGCTGGATCGACGAGGAGACCCACTTGCACATCAATGCCCTCGAGCTCCTCGCCATCTGGAAAGCTCTGAGGGCGTTCCGCAACTTGGTCGTCAGCCGCACGGTACAGATCCTGTCCGACAACACGACGGCCGTCTGTTATGTCAACAGGCAGGGAGGGATCTGGTCAACCACCCTGCTAACTATAGCTCTTCAGCCCTGGAACTGTTACATGCCACTCCGAGTCCACCCGGTCATGGTGCATCTGGCAGGCCAAGACAACAGCACGGCAGACACCCTCAGCAGGGACACCTCGTGCTATCATGAGTGGTCCCTCTCCGATACAGTGTTCCAGATGATACTAGACCGGTGGGGCGAACCGATGATTGATCTTTTCGCCAGCAACCTGAACAGGAAGCGTCCCTGGTACTGCTCGAGAGCTGGCCTGGGCCGGGGCTCTCTCGGCGACGCCTTCCAGTTCGAGTGGACTGACGGGCTCCTCTATGCATTCCCGCCATTTCCTCTCCTGGATCGAGTGGTCGCCAAGATCCTCACGGACCGGGCTGACGTCGTCCTTGGAGCCCCCCATATTGGCTGAGGCAGCACTGGTTCGATCCCCTGTTTGAGGCCGCTCGCGGTTGACTCCTCAGATTACCGACAGCATCAGATCTCCTGTCGCACTCCGACAGTCTCGTTCTCCACCCAGACATGCCCCTCCTGGCTCTCCACACGTGGAGAATAACGCCTTAGAGGATCCAACCATCCAGGATGTCCTCACCGCCGCCAGGAAGGAGTCGACGCGCCATAACTACTGTTATAAGTGGCAATGCTTCATCGTCTTCACAGAAGCCCGTCGTGAGCCGGTATCGCCTGTCGCTCTGCCCACCGTATTGCATTTTTTGCTCCACCTTCGGCAACAAGGGCTTGTCTTCTCTTCATTGAAGGTCTACCTCGCTGCTATCATGGCCCACCAGCCACGAAGATCCTCCTCGGCAGCTGTCTTCAGGGACACTACCCTCAAACAGTTTATGAAGGGCCTGCAATACTTTTATCCACTGGTGTCGCCTCCACTACCACCTTGGCTGCTGTCCTTGGTACTATCCCAGTTGACGCGACCGCCCTTCGAGCCCATGGTCACTGCTGATGACAGGCTCCTGACCATGAAGACTGCTTTTCTGGTAGCTGTCGCCTCAGCCAGGCGGGCGAGTGAGCTGACAGTGCTTCGATCGGATGAGCCCTTTCTCGTCTTCCATAGAGACAAAGTAGTCCTTCGGCCAGCCATCTCCTTGCCCAAGGTGGTGTCCCACTTCCACCTCAGCCAGGACAGTATCCTGCCTACCTTTTATCTGGACCCGACTACGCCTCTGGAGTGCTCTCTCCACTCCCTCGATGCTCGTCGGGCCTTGGCCTTCTGCACCCATCGGACTGCGCCCTTTCGACAGACTCCCCACCTGTTTGTCTGCTACAGTGGTCGTCGGAAGGGACTCAAGGTGTCCACCCAGAGGTTCTCCAAAGGGGTGGCCCAGACCATTCTGCTGGCGTATGAACTGGCCAAACAGCCTCTGCCAGCTTTACTGCGTGCTCATTCCACCAGAGCTGTGGCTTCCTCAGCAGCTCTCCTTCGAGGAGTGGACCTGCAGGAACTGTGCCGTGTGGCAACCTGGTCTGAACCCTTGACCTTCATTTGCTACTACAGGTTGGACTGCTGGTCCTGGAGAGATGCCCGTTTTGGACGTGCGGTGTTGTCTTCTGTTCGCTAGGATCTGACCCACCAGGTAAGTTATAAAATCGCCCAGTGTGTGTGTGAGGCACAGAGACCACGAAGAAGAAGAACAGGTTGCTTATCTGTAACTGTGGTTCTTCAAGTGGTCATCTGTGCCCTCACACACACCTGCCCAGCCGTCCCCTCTTTCAGGTCCTGCACTGGCGGACTCTAGAACTGAGGAGAGACCATTGGCTTGGCGGGCTGAGCATGCTCAGTACGGGCATGAGGGAGGGGTTCCCGCCAAGCTGCTTAGCTCTAGAATCTTCTGAACGTTACTGCGCATGCGCGAAAAATCCCAGTGTGTGAGGGCACAGATGACCACTCGAAGAACCACAGTTACAGGTAAGCAACCTGTTCTTCTCCAAGCACTGGCTGTACCCAGCACTCAGGTTCTGTTATGACCTCTGCTGTGTCCCATGGCCTTTTCTCCAGAAATGCATATTGATCCTAGTCTTTCTCCTGAAATTTCTCTCTCTCTCTTCCTCCTATTATAGCTGATATTGCTCGCAACATGGGGGCCAAGACTGTCATTGCCATTGATGTGGGGAGCCAGGATGAGACTGACCTATGCAACTATGGGGACAGCCTGTCAGGCTGGTGGTTGCTCTGGAAACGCCTAAACCCCTGGGCTGAGAAGGTCAAGGTCAGTGTCACCTTTTCAGCCCTTCCCTGCCTGCTTCATACACTGATGGAGCTTCTAGCTGGGATGTCCAGCATTCTGGTTTCATCTACTGAGACATTCTGTTAACTCAGCCTCTCAGATTCCTGCCCACTGTGTGTTGCTACTGACAGCAGCCTCCAGCCCAATTGCTACCCTAAGTGGTAACAGAGAAAAATCCAGAAGGACTGTCTGACTATTGCTAAGCAGAATCCATATACTTAGCCCTATTTTCTTTCCATCTGAAGTAGACCTAGACCATAGCCTTTATAGCACACGTAGGTAACTTGATGCCTTCCCAGTGATTTGGACAGCAAATCCCAGAAGGCTCAGTCAGTGTCACCAGTGGTCTAGGATTATGGAAGCTGTAGTTTGAAGCATCTGGAGGATGTCAGATTGCCTTTTGCTACTTCATAACGTTGCCTGAGACAGCACCATTGTTTTGGAAGCATTATATGAAGGGGAACAAGAGGCACTCACTGTGAGCCTCTTCAAAGTTCTCTGAGATGGCACCCAGTTTGCATTCCTTTTTGGCTTGTCCCCCTCTTTTTTTGTTTGTGACACAAGGAACAAAGTCCTTCCTCTACTCTGTATATATTTGTCCATTTTGTGTTCACCTTCCTCCTGTGTTGATACTCCAGGTCTTAAATTGTCTAGTGGTCTTTGCATTTACTATGCAAATTATGGGGCATACATTGGGGATTAGGAAAGTTGCAAGAGAGAGACTAAAGATACATACAAACCCTCTTCTCTCTTTGGCCACCAAGCAACTTTGTCTTCCCATTTAAGGTGCCTGACATGGCGGAGATCCAGTCCCGCCTGGCATACGTCTCCTGTGTGCGGCAACTGGAGGTGGTGAAGAGCAGTTCGTACTGTGAGTACATTCGGCCACCCATCGATCGCTTCAAAACCATGGACTTTGGCAAGTTTGATGAAATCTATGTGAGTTCTGAGGGCCCAGCTGGGTCAATTCATAGCTGAAATGCCAGGGAATTGTCAGGGTGGGAGGGCTGCGGTGGGCAGATAAGCTGCCTGATCTTGTTGTCCCCAAGAGTGGGAGACACTGGTGTTGCATCTGATATGAGAAGGTGGCCCAACTCTTTGGACAGGAATCTGTCAGACCCTTTTTAAAAAACCTCTCCTCGTGCATCTTCCAGGAGTGAACTGCTCTCATAGTTGGGGAACTACTCCCTACATTTAATCTAAATCTGGTTCTAGTGACTGGCAAGACTGTGTTGCCCTATTATGCAGTTAAACATGGGAGCACTGATAACATGTTTTCATAGTGCTTAACTTTGGTTGGTGGGGGATAGATACCAAGCCTCCTTTTTCTCTGGAAACAGGGCTTTTAATTCTGTGTGAGTCCATTCCATATAATCAGTAATGTCCATCTGCCAAGAAAGAGGTACTCTTGAGTCTGTTAGGAGCCCTCTCAATTGTTGGTACATCATAGGCTTCAGGGTTAAATCCAGACACTGAAAACAGAATGTGGACTAAGTCCTTCACAGTCCAACCAATTCAGAATCAATATATCTTGCCTCCAGTATGGCGAGGCCACTGCATATTATTTTTGACATTCCCAGCTATGTCAGCCACCACATTAAAATCCCACAACGTCGTGGTCACAGACAAGGGCCATGTGTCTTTACAGCATCTCCAGTAATGGCACATAGTAAAAAGACCCACTCTGAGACATTTTGCTAGTCTCGCTGAAACTCTTTTGGCTTCCTCTGAAATTCCTTGGCTGTGTTGCTCAAGAGGGCACCCTTAGGTTTGCTTTGAATTACACTTAGTAAATTTTTGGTGGTAACTGTATAATCTCCAGTACAGGGCAGACTCTCCAAACTTTCCTCTAGCTCCTCAGAATACTCTAAAGTAATTTGTCTTTGGCTGTTTCCCATAGGATGTAGGATACCAGCATGGAAAAGTGGTGTTTGGTGGTTGGAGTCGTGGAGACATTATTGAAAAAATGGTTAAGGACCGGCACTCAGCAGACTTCTATGAGAGCAAACGCATGGATGTAAGCATGGAGATGGGAGAATGGAGGAAATGGCTGTACCATGAGTGTGGAAAGAATACTTCCGCTGGCAGTTCTTTCCAGTAATTTGGGTAAAACATGTTGGGGAGAGCTAACCTTAGGGCTCCCAATTCCCCCCATAATAGCCAAGGTTCATGGAATGTGGATTTGCTGATCCCTCTACTCAACCTCTGTAGCATGCCACAAGCAGAGAACGTGGGGAATGAGGCCTGCACAACTATGATGGTCAGTAGATCACACGAAATCTCCTCTTGTATACCAAATAAGCTTATTTTTAGAGCATATGTTTTGCTGCGGGCAAAAGATCCTTTGTTCTATTTCTCAGATTGCCAGCTAGGGGTCAGAAAGTCTTCTGTCTGAAACCTCAGACAGAGAACTGCTACCAGTTAATGCAGGCACTTGGTGCACTGGGGTCTGGCTCAGTTTTTCTTTGTTAAGTTGGTGTGGATTCTATAATTTTATTTATGTGCTTTATTTGCAAACACCAGTAGTCATGTTTATATACCACACTCCCATCTCATAGAAAGAAGTAAGTCCTGTTCAGTATGCCATACATAGAGCAGGACAGAATAGGGCAAAAAGGAAATCCAAAGAAGTAATTCACAGAATTGGAATGATTTATTTCAAACCCAGGAGTTTGCAGGTAAAGAATGTCAATAGCCTTGAATTCACTACTTCTCATTCCTGGCAACTCCCACCCCAAACCAACACACACTTTCATTTTCCAGGTGCTGATGTGTCCCAGTGCAGGTTTCACGGACCTGGCAGAGATTGTGTCTCGCATTGAACCTGCCAAGAGCTACCTATCAGACAGCTATGGGGATGGTGAGTACCAGTGGGTTAAGTAATGTTGTTGGCCTACTGTTCCCATCAGCGCTCATGCCCCAGCATAGCTGGTAGTAAGGGATGATGGGAATAGTAGTTCATTGGCATCTAAAGGACTACAGGTTCCCCATCCCTGGCTTAGAGGATTGGACTTGGACATCCAGAGTCCAGGATTTAAGTTGTAACTCAGCAGTGGACCTGTGAGGTTTCTCAGTTGAACCAATTGCCTAGGGAGATCTTGGAGTTTCCTACTCTGGACATCTTCAAAAAGAGTCTGGACAGCTATCTCCTGGTATACTTTAGCTGGAGATCCTGCACTGAGCAGGAATTGGACTCAATAGCCTATGGGGCCCCTTCCAACTCTATGATTCTGTGGTTAGTTTGCCAACGGGTTAATGCGGGTGGTGAATCTGAGGGAATTGCTGTGCTATGGGTGAAAAGGTGAATGTTAGCAGAGAATGATGGAACTTGTGTTTCTCCACAAATCAGGAGAAGAGTCAGACTACTTGACTGAGTATGAAGAAGAAGGGATGGATGCTGTGCGGGAAGAAGAAGGGCAGGAAATGCTGTTTGCCCCAGCAGAGCAGAATGGTGTCTTTGAAACAGTACGTTTTCCCAATGAGCTCAAGAGGAGCCTTCCTGGGGTTGAGAGTGGTGGTTGCCTGTGGGTGGAGAACCCAAGTCTATCCTAAGTCTGAAGGCTGGCCTAGAAGTGAACCTCCCTTTTCCTGGTCCCTGAGCATCCAAGGCTGCCCATTTGCAAGAGTTCATTGTTCCCTAGAATGTGAGTTATAATGGTTTTAGCATAACAAAGGACAACGTGTATACTTGTTTTTTCACTTGGTGCTTGAGAACCTGACAAATTCCTCATTTAAACTTTTTCAGGTAAAACCCCTGCCACATTTTTTTTAAATATACATCAGGCTAAAAACTGATTGTCCCAACTAGAATAGAAGAGCTGAATCAATGAAATCTACTTGAGTATTGACTCACCATTCAAAAGTGGATTGAATGGGTCTACGCAAGTTGTGGCTACCAGTGTAATTCAAGTCCCAGTCTGCAGCCCTCCCTTCCCCATCTTTGCCTGAAGTGTTGTAATGTCACAGAATGTTTCTAAACAATTTAACTGTTTAGAGTGAATAAAATCCACCATGGGAATCTTAGCAGATCATTTCCCTTGAAGGAACGAATGAAATTCCACCAGTAATAAACATGATAATAATCTGGAGCAAGGCTTCTCAACCAGGGCTCCCTGGAGCCCCATGCTTCTGCTAGAGGTTGCTAGGGGTGCTGTGAGAGATTGTCATTAGGTGGAAAAAAGCGTTTTTTTGAGCTGTAGATTTAGTAATTTTTATGCAGCAGTTTCATGAGAGCTGAAAATTATTTCAGAGGTTCCTCCACAGTAAAAAGGTTGATAAAGGCTAAGTAGAGGATATGATCTAAGTATGGTCTATGCATACTTCTCTCCTGGTGCTGTGCACATTCCTCCCATAATTCTGGCTGGTTCCAGCCATTCTACCTGTGTATCTGTCACTAGGGCAGTGCATTAGGTCTTCTGCTTAGGGGTGAGGGGTCCAGTGAATTCCCATAGCCTGGCAGACAGTGGATTCCCTGTATAGAATGGTGATCTGACTTTGATGTACAGATTTGAAGCACCCGACTATAATTTCTGGCTGGAGCAGTTCTCTACTAGCGATGATTATCTGGCTCACAACAACATGGGTTTTTTTTCTTTCTTCTTTTAGGATGAGGAGAAGAGCCTGCGACATCGCCGAGGGACCCCAGGGCCACCTCCTGCCCCTGTAGCTACTCCCACACCTTGATGAGGCATTGCTGCTAAGCCTCTGTGACCAAATGTTGGACCTGTCCTTTGAGGGGCTGTGTGAGCAGAGTGACAAGGAGTCCCCTGAATAACACGGTTTAACCTTTCCCTGCCAGGCAGGCACAGTGGTAAACCTCCAGGGCCCCAGTGCACACTTCCTGCAATGTCGGATGGCAACCTGTTCCAGATGTACTTCCAGCATGAACCAGAATGTTGCAAAGTGAACACAGTCCAAATCTTGGGCAAAGATGGACAATGCCCATGTGCCACCTTGCAGGGATAGGGCTGGCCACTTTGCAGTTTGAATCCTTTCAGCTCTGGAACTGTTGACAGCTGGCTTATTTGCTAAGGCAGGGGTGAGAGATGGAGCTTAGACCTTATTAGCTGGTCTCCTCCTCCAGTTTGCTGCTACTTGAAACAGCCGTGAAGTGTATATTGATGGGTGAGTGAGAGGACCGCACTTTACTTAGACTGCACTCCATGTTATAAAGGAAACAGAAATAGATTGCAGATCAGCTGGTTGGCTTGGAATCCCAGCATCTCCTGCTCTCCTTCTAAGCTCAGCTGGCTGAGTGAGGGTGCCACTATAGAAGCTCTAGGGAGGAACCACCAGCTGCCTCCCTGCCCCTGTCTGAGCTCTTCCCCAATAGGCATTAACAGTTATGGAAGTACCGCCATTCTGTGTGGTGCACAAAAGGCATTCACTGTTCCTTTGTTGGCTAATTTATTACTGCTTTGAGCTGAGACCCAGCACCTTTTGGCTTGTACATTCCTAGGCCAGAGGTTTTAAGCTGTGACCCACACCAACTGTTCTCTATTTTTTATTTTAACAAAAGAGAAACAAATGAAAAAAAATTGTTGGTGTCTTGTGATATATAGGATGTAGGGTTCTTGCATCTTTGGCACTGGTAGATCTGTAAACACTTGGAGGACACTACATTGCTATCCTTGGGGTCAGACAATTAAATTAGGGCAATTTTTTCTCTTTCTTGAAGAGGTAGAACCTGCCAAGGAAGCTGATTCTTGCCCTGCATTTTCCTTTTAGATCTCATGTCATATGTTCATCCCTCTTCAATATATTGTCCATGTTATGGGGCATAGGAACAGGTGCCATATTACGATGCCAGGCTGTCAGAGACCTTGCAAACTTTCAGACCCAAAGGATCTGCAAAAAATAATTAGGATTCCCTTACTCCACCACAGTCATTCAGTGTGTGGGGTGAAGGGAATTACTAGGTTCACTTTCTCGTTAGGGAATGCTTTTACCTTCACGACATGGGACCAATAATGAACAAGTATGTGTGGAGGGAATAAAAAGTTTGGATACAGCACTGCTGTTCACCAGAATTAAAACCAATCAGGTCCACATCTGTGGCTAGTTTCTGCCTTATATCTGAGGCATTGGTTAGCACAATATAGGACCAACCTGTGGCCCATGGGAGAGGAAACACTTTCTGTACCACTGGACAACTGTTAACATTTAGCCATGATGATAAAATGGTCTCCAAAAACCATTTGCCTGGTGGCAGAGACCCATACAGGACATAAACTGACAGTTCTCACAAAATGTGGGTTCCTGCATGGCAGAGGGATAGACTGGATGACCATTGTGGTCTCTTCCAACTCTATGATGCTATGAAAACAATAAAAGAGACACACATACATACACACTGCTGTTACCAATATACAATTGTGTTCAATCTGTCTGCTGCCTGATTTCCACAGATTTGGTTTGTGTGGGAAAGTTGCCTGTCAAGTATGCCTAGTGGCAGCGTCTGACAGCACAGTCACTAAAAAGATGCTGGATTAACCCCTGCAATACTCCTTAAACCACTGTAGTACTAAAGTCTCAGCAGATGCTTCTTTTAAAAATCATATATGGAAGACGAAATTAGTGACATGAAAAAGCGTCTCATGGGAATAGTCTGCTTTGTATTACGGAAAATGTAAGCAATTCAGAGAGAGCAAGGGGAACCATGGGGGGGCTCATACACTATCAAGGCAACTTCTACTTTCTGAAAAAGAGCAGGCTGCAGCATTTCTAGTAGGCTGAGCTAAAAATACACTGTTAGCTTGCAGGGAGATAAAACTTGCGCGCTGCTTATGGAATTCAGGCTTGAGGGTCCTGCATGCAAATGTCAGCACCACATCGGCAGGATGAGAGAGGAAACAGGACACAGGGTGGCGGGAATGATAACAAGCAGGGCCTGTGGTAAGCTGGCTGCATCCGCCACCTAACCTGGCTATCAGCAATGGACAAGATGTGGGCAGCGTGTGAGGCTTCCTGCGCTGGCTCAGAACAGACCCTTCATGACAAACAGGCCCTGGAAACGCATTCGGTACACCCAGCCAGGCTCTGCTTCAGGATGGTGGACTGTCCTTTTTTGGAAGTCTTTAAAACAGAGGTTGGATAGGCATCTTTCAAGAGTGCTTTAATTGTGTATATTTGCATGGCTGGCAGTCGGAGTTGAAGGATCCTCCACATTTGCAGGTTTCACTTTAACAGATACGATTATTTGCCAGTTTCTTCAACTGCTGTCCCCCACATCTCAAATGCATCTTTTCTGGAGGAACATTCCTTCGTGGCAGCTTTAATAAGACGACTCCTTCAAAACCTGCCCCTGGTTCTCTTCCTCCACCACCAACCCCTGCATGGCCAGCTAAGGATGGCTCACAGCACCACAAACTCTTTCTTGATGCCCCCCTACACCCAAGCTGGGCAAGAGAGAGGAAGTATAGGGCCACCATGCCAATCCATTCCCCCTTCCCTCTCCTTACCCTGAGCTGGTTTGGACCTGCTCTCCACTCCATGCCTTGGCCTTCTTTCCACAAACATTTTGATATTTGCAATTTTTCCACTTTTGCAGAGGTCTTGTACCCCTAAGCCTAGCGAATGTGGAGGGCAACTGTAATTCAAACCTAGAGAATGTGGAGGGCCAACTATAATTCAAACTCTGTAAAAGAAGGGATGTCATGTTGCAGGGAGCGGGCTTGTTCTCTGCTGTTCCAGAGACTAGGACAAGGAGCAATGGATTCAAGCTGCAGGAAAGGAGATTCCACTTGAAACTCAGGAAGAACTTCCTGACAGAGCTGTCCGGCATTGGAATATGCTGCCTCTTAGTGTGATAGAGTCTCCTTCTTCGGAGGTTTTTAAGGAGAGGCTGGGTGGCCCGGATTGCCATCTGCTGGGAATGAGTTGATGGATGTTCCTGCATAGCAGGGGGTTGGACTCGATGGCCCCTGGAGTCTCTTCCAACTCTATGATTCTATGATTCTATGAAAAATTCTTTTCACATTTCACAGCCATGGAATCAGCAGAAATACACCCAATCAGGCAAATCCTAATTCAAAGGGGGAAAAAGTCAACCAGCTGGTCTCTGCTGTGTCCTTAAAAGATAAAACACTAAAGATTTAAAGTTTCAGTCAGTGAGTACCGAGGACGTAGACAAGCTCCTTGGAAAGGTAAGGAGGACAACTTGCCCTCTTGATCCCTGCCCTTCATGGCTGGTTGTCCAGGGAGGAGTTGCAATTAAGACACACTTAAGATATGTTATTAATGCATTCTTCAGGGAGGGCAATTTTCCAGCTTGTTTAAAAGAAGCAATTATACGTCCGCTTCTAAAAAAGCCCTCCCTAGATCCCCTGGATATGAATAATTACAGACCAGTTTCCCATCTTCCATTTTTAAGCAAGGTGATCGAGAGGGCTGTTGCCCTTCAACTCCAAGCTGTCTTGGATGAAACAGATTATCTAGATCCATTTCAAACTGGCTTCAGGGCAGGATATGGAGTCGAGACTGCCATGGTCGCCTTAGTGGATGATCTACGTCTGGGTATCGACGGGAAGTGTGATCCTGCTGGTACTCTTGGACCTCTCAGCGGCTTTCGATACCATAGACCATGGTATCCTTCTGGAACGCCTGAGAGGGCTGGGGATCGCGGGCACTGCACTTCAGTGGTTCCGGTCCTATCTCTCGGGTAGATACCAGATGGTGATGCTTGGGGACAGCTGCTCCTCGAAAAAGAGCTTAAATCTGGCGTCCCTCAGGGCGCCGTCCTGTCCCCAATGCTATTTAACATCTACATGAGACCGCTGGGAGAGATCATCAGGAGGCATGGAGCAAGGTGCTATCAGTACGCTGATGACACCCAGATATATCTCTCCATGCCTCGGATAATAGCATCGACTAAGGGTGGCATCTCGCCTCTAAATGAATGCCTTGAAGCAGTAATGGACTGGATGAGGAAAAACAGACTGAAGCTGAATCCAGATAAGACGGAGGTACTTGCTGTCAAGGGCCCTAGCCCAGGTATGGAGGTTTTTCAATCAGTTCTAGACGGGGTCACACTTCCCCTGAAAGACTGTGTCCGCAGCTTGGGGGTGCTCTTGGACTCACCGCTTCAGATGACAGCTCAAATTGATGCGGCAGCCAGGAGCGCCTGCTATCAGCTTCGGCTGATACGCCAGCTGCGCCCCTTTCCTGGACTTGGAACACCTAAAAACAGTGGTACATGCGCTGGTAACTTCACGGCTTGACTTCTGCAATGCGCTCTACATAGGGCTACCCATGTGCTTAGTCCGGAAACTTCAATTAATTCAGAATATGGCAGCCAGGTTGGTCACCGGAAGATCTAAAACTGACCACATAACACCTATATTGAAGTCTTTACACTGGCTGCCTATTAGTTTCCGGGCACAGTACAAGGTGTTGGTTTTTACCTTTAAAGCCCTTCATGGCTTGGGGCCAGCCTACTTGCGGGATCGCCTTCTCCCATATAATCTGCCCCACACATTAAGGTCCTCTGGGAGGAATCTACTGCAGCCAATCAGAACTAGGTTGGCTGCGGTTACCCAGAGGACCTTTTCTTCAGTCGCTCCCAGGTTATGGAATGGCCTGCCGGAGGAGACCCGGCACATTACCAGTCTTGACTGCTTTAAAAAAGCAGTCAAGACTGTTCTCTTCCGACAGGCCTTCCCAGACTAGTGTTCCACTGCCTCTCATCAATTGTCCCTTTGTTTTTAATTGTTTTTCATTGGTTTGTTTTTAACTTTTAGTTTTAATTTTATTTTAATCTGTTTTAATAGTTGGTGTGTTGGGGGGATGGTAGGGTTGGTGAGTGGGGAGGGTGGGCTACATTTTGATATTTTAATATTTATATGTTTTGTAATGCCGCCTCGATCCATTTGGGAGAGGCGGGATAGAAATAAATTTTATTATTATTATTATTATTATTATTATTATTATTATTATTATTATTATTAAAGGTGCAGGCACAACATGACTTTCTTCAGTTGCTTGGAACACAGCATTGGGTTTATAAGACATAAACTGTCAATTCATATAGGAAGGCAGACCTCCCTTTACAGTTTAAGGGAGGAGTGGGAAACTGTCACAATTGACTATGCTGGCTAGGGCACAGAAGTCTAAGAACATCTTGCCCACCTTGGTTTCTGGGTTACTTTTCTCCAAGCCTCATCCCAAAACAAGAACACCTGGTAGCAAAATGAGAGAGATGATTGCAGTATCCCTGACACTCTACCAATCGGGAACTGAGCTGGCGACTGCCCCACAAACCAGGTGTTACCCTGTGTACTGGGGGTCCCGCGAGGGACTCCATACGTGCTCAAATATTGGTAGGGGAAGTTAGCTCAGAGCACAAGTTAGCAAAACAAGAGGTAGGGCAACACAGCAGAATCTTTAAACCTAACGTTTACGTGGTCAGGCCAAGCCAAGAAGCACACCAAATATGAAATAATAATTGTGATTTTATTAAATACAAACAGTGTATGCAACACACACAAGTAACCATAGAAAATAAAAGTGGTAGCGGTATAGAGGATTTTTAAGAGAGATTGTTGAATTGGGTGATACTACACCTGTCCGAAGCTGGGGTAGATCACTGCGTAGGTCCGTAGGTGTGCAGTCTCGGACTGAAGCTGAGGGGATGAAGCAGCAGCAAGGCTGGATGGAAGTTCTTCTTCGTGATCTCTGTGCCTCATACATTAGGAGCTTTCGCGCCTGCGCGGTAGCGTTCGGAAGATTCTAGAGCTCGTTAGCTTTGGCGGGACCCCCCCCCCCGCCGGTACTGTGCATGCTCCTCCCACCGACTAACGGTCTCTCCTCAGTTCTTTCTTGTCCGCCTCAGCGTACAGAAGGTTCTGCTTGTTGGCTTGCTTTTTCGATTCTGCTTTTTGTGTTTTTTGACTTCGGATTTGGCTTTTGACTACCCCTCACGGATTTCGGACTTGGTTTTGGTACTTCTCGATCGGTTTGACCACCTTTCTGGCTTTGACTACGATTTCGGATCTCGGACTGTGTTTGGCGTTCTCGGACTTTGCCTTCTTGCCTTGCCTTCGGTTTATGTCGGCTCTTTTCAAACGCTGCGCCTCCTGTGGAAGGAAAGTCGTTCTCTCCGACCGACACTCTAAGTGCCTGATTTGTTTGGGTGAGGGGCATAACGTTCAGGCCTGCCCCATTTGCAGGGAGTTCACTCATCAGACTCTCCGCAACAGGTCGGCAAGGCTTAAGTCCCACTGTTGGGAGGAGTCTCTTCGTGCACGAGGCCCTGAGACGATGGCCGAGAAACGCCCATCCTCTTCTTCTTCTTCGGCAGCAGCGGCGGCTGCCGTGCCCTCGAACTCATCGGTATCGGTACCGGGCTCGGTACCAATAATGAAGTTGCCGAGGATACCGAAGATCTCGGCAACTCGGGCACGTGAGGAACCTGCGGGCTCGCAGGCCTCAACCTCCTCCTCCAGGCCGCTGACCGCGGCTCAGAAGAAGCGCCCAGCCACCGAGGGCCTGGGGGAGAAGGGTAAGAAGAAGAAGAGGAAGGAGAAACGGCGCTCTCCACCGACGGTGGTGCGACCCCCGACTCCGCCACCCACCCAGCCCGCCGAGGACCCTCTGCTGATGGAGCTCCCCGTGGAAGAGGAGCCTCCGGAAGAGGACGAAGTCCTCAAGGTGTCAGATGAGGAGCAGGTCGTGCAGGCCTCGCCTCCTCAACCGCCCGAGCTGATCGCGGAGATCACTCCGCCGAGTCGCCGTCCACCCTCGGCAGAACGCCGAGAGGAGGCTGTGGTCAGACAGCGCCCAGCCTCTCGACGCGACGAGTCCCGCTCGCCGGAGCAGTGGGCCAGGCCTCCATCCCCGCGATATCGGGAGATGCGCCTGGAGAGGCGTCGCTCGGGCGAGAGCGCATATTCTCCTGCCTACCTCGGAAGGTACGCCCAGGAGCAGGTGTGGCATGAGCCGGCCGGCTCTTACTATTCGTATTCGCCGTCCTACAGGGACCGGTACCACCCAGACCCAAGGTACTGGTCGCCTCGTCGCCAGTCTCGTTCGCCACCGCGGGAGGCTCACTACCCCTGCTATGAGAGGCCACCCCTGCGTCGCTCGCCGAGTCGCCGTCGGTCCCCAGAGCCCTCACCCCGCTACAGGGCTGTTTCTCCACCGCCGCGGACAACGGCTACAGCTACCCGACCGACGTCACAGTCCACCGTGGCCCAGCCGGCGGTAGCGGCGACTTCCACCACGCAGGTGGCACACCGTCCTAGGCCCGTGGTCGTGCCCCTGCAGGTGACTCCGATACCGGTCACGACATCGGCCGTATCGGTACCGACGCAACCTGCAGCTCCAGCTGTTACCCTGGCAACTCCGGCCCCTGGGCCAGCCAAGGAGAAGGAGGCAGAGAGGTCGCCATCACCATCTGGAGACTCCTACGACTCAGACTCTGATTCTGCTGAGTCCACCCCTTCTTCTCATGAATCCCCACCGCTGGGGTTCGGAGAGCCAGGCCCGGAGTCTGCGCCGGAGGACGTCTGCCAGTTTTCAGCGATCCTCCTCCGGATGGCCACAGCCCTTGGCCTGAAGGTGACGGAACCTGCTCCCCAAGCCCAGGACCCTGTCTTCCAGTACTTGGAAGCCCGCCCACCGTCGACCGCACCGCTGCCGTTCCTGCCTACCCTGGTGGATGCGATGAAGCAGCCGTGGGTGAAGCCGGCGTCAGCACAGCCTATTCCTCATAGGCTGGAACATCTGTACAGGACGCAGAAAGAGAACACGGAGTTCCTCTTTCACCACCCTGTACCGAACTCTATTGTGGTCGAGTCGGCACAGACGAAGGGAGGCAATCGAGCACATACCACCCCTCCGGACCGTGAAGGACGGAAGCTCGATGCCTTCGGCCAAAGGTTCTACTCGGCATCGTCCCTGGTGGTCAGGATGGTGAACACGATGGCATGCCTCGCGGCCTACCATCGGAACCTGTTTGACCGACTCGCTCCGCTCCTTGCTGACTTGCCAGAGGAGTCACGTGCCTCAGCCACACAGATCTTCGGTGAGGCCGTTGTGGTGGCTACACAACAGATCGCCACCTCGAGGCACGCCGTGGAGGCTACCTCGAGGGTGATGGTCGGTGCCGTAGCCCTCTGACACCACGCATGGCTCCGGTCCTGTGGGCTCCAGGAGTACAGTCGTCGGCGTATTGAAGACCTGCCGTTCGACGGCGAAGGGCTTTTCCACACCTCCACTGATGAGGCTATGGATCACCTCATCAAGGCCCGGCTGACAGCGAAGAAGATGGGCATAAACCAGCCTGCCCAGACTCGCCACTCTTTCCAGCCGACGCCTAGGTGGAGAAGATCCTCCTCTTCATCAGCGTACCAGCCGCGGTCTCCGCGGTCGACCGCGTCGAGGCCGTCGACCTCTTTGGCTTCCAGGAGGCTTCCCAGACGACGCCCATCTTCGTCGTCCAAGAAGTCGTCCTCGGGAACGAAGTCCCAGTTTTGACGGCCTTCGCAGGACACCACCCGAGCCTGGCCAGGCACCTCGACTGCTGGCGGGAGATCACTGCGGACTCCTGGGTACTTACCATCGTCCGCCTGGGGTATGCCATCGAGTTCCAGGCTATTCCGCCACGGGGTGTCTACTATTCCACCCCGGCCAGCTCGGCTCTACTGGAAGAGGTCCAGTCCCTCCTTGAGAAGGGAGCGATCGAGAGGCTCCCGCCTTCAGCCAAGACCACCGGCTTCTACTCGAGGTGCTTCACGGTGCCGAAGGCGGACGGATCCCTGCGGCCCATCCTAGACCTCCGAGGGGTGAACGGATACATCCGCCCCAAGAGGTTCAAGATGGTCACGCTGCCGTCGATCCTCCCCTTCCTCCGCTGAGGGGACTGGTTTGCGTCCATAGACCTCAAAGACGCCTATTTCCACATCTCGATCCGCCCGCAGCACAGGAGATACCTTCAGTTCGCGATCGACGGCACCACCTACCAGTACCGGGTGCTGCCATTGGGGCTTTCCACCGCACCGCGGGTGTTCACCAAGTGCATGGCTCCGGTCGTGTCCTTCCTGCGGACGAAAGGCGTCTCCGTCTACCCTTACCTGGACGATTGGCTATTGGTGGCGTCCTGCAGACAGAAACTGTACAGGGACATTCATCGGACTTTGTCCCTTCTCACTCGGCTCGGACTCAGGGTCAACCCCAAGAAGTCCCATCTCGAGCCCACCCGGGTTCTCGACTTCATCGGGGCGACCCTCGACTCGGTATCGGCAAGGGCCTTCCTCCCAGACGAGAGGGCGCGGACGCTTCGTCGGGCGGCGTCCGCTGCCTTCGAGGCCTCGACGGTGTCAGCGAGGAGGGTCCAACAGCTCCTCGGCTACATGGCCTCGACCACCGCCGTAACCTACCTCTCCAGGTTACGCGCCCGGCCGCTCCAGCACTGGTTCGTCAGGGCCTTCGATCCACTCCGGGACCACCAGCGCCGCCGATACCGCCTGCCACAACAGGTACGCCGATCGCTCCTGTGGTGGCAGTCGTACAGGAACTTGCTGTCAGGCATGCCGTTCCGCGAACCCAGGCCGTCGGTCACTATAACGACGGATGCCTCGCTCTTCGGCTGAGGATCCGGGGATCTCTGGGTCTGAGGCCGGTGGATGGACGACGAGTTGTTCCTCCACATCAACTCTCTCGAACTGTTGGCGATCCACAAGGCCCTGAGAGCATTCCGACACCTGGTCACAGGCCGCACGGTGTTGATCCTCACCGACAACATGATGGCGGTCTGCTACGTGAACAGACAAGGGGGGACGCACTCCACCATGCTGCTGGGCATCGCACTCGAACTTTGGAACTGGTGCGTCCCCCTCCGGATACACCCTGTGGCGGTTCGCCTGGCGGGGCAGGAGAACACCACGGCGGACGCCCTCAGCAGGGACACCACTTCCCACCACGAGTGGTCCCTGTCCGACGAGGCCTTCCGGATGCTTCGGGACCGATGGGGCGAGCTGACCATCGACCTCTTCGCGACCAGCCAGAACGCGAAATGCCGCCTGTTCTGTTCGAGGGCCGGCCACGATCGCCGCTTCATCGGTGACGCCTTCCAGTTTCCGTGGGACGAAGGGCTGATCTACACCTTGCCTCCGTTCCCGCTCCTGGGCCGCGTGATCGCGAAGATCATCGCGGACCAGGCGGACGCGATCCTGGTAGCGCCGCACTGGCCGAGGCAGCACTGGTTCGGACCCCTGATCGAGGCCGCCCGGGGCAGGACTCTCAGGTTTCCAACGGTACCGGACCTGCTGTCCCACTCCGACGGACTGGTGTTGCACCCGGACCTGCCGGTGTTGGCCCTCCATGCCTGGAGGATATCGCCCTAGATGATCCAGCCATCGGGAACGTCTTGACCGCAGCCAGGAAGGAGTCCACGCGAAGGAACTACCACTACAAGTGGCAGCGCTTCGTGGTCTTCGCCGAGGAACGTCGAGAGCCGGTATCGCCTGTCACCCTGCATACCGTGCTCCACTTCCTCCTCCATCTCCGGCAACAGGGCCTGGTCTTTCCGTCGCTCAAGGTCTACCTCACCGCGATCGTGGCATACCAGCCGCCACGATCCCCGTCGGCCGCTCTCTTCAGGGACGGTACCGTCAAGCAGTTCCTAAAGGGCCTGCAGCACCTCTACCCGCCGGTATCGCCGCCGCTACCGCCGTGGTCACTGTCATTGGTGCTGTCCCAGCTGACGAGGCCGCCCTTCGAGCCCATGGCCACGACGGACGACAGGCTGCTCGCGATGAAGACCGCGTTCCTAGTGGCCGTCACCTCTGCCAGGCGGGCAGGAGAGTTGACGGCGCTACGGTGCGATGAACCATACTTAGTTTTTCATCGCGACAAGGTGGTCCTCCGGCCTGATATTTCCTTCCTGCCGAAGGTGGTGTCCAACTTCCACCTCAGCCAGGACATCATTCTGCCGGCCTTCTACCCGGACACGACGACACCTCTGGAGCGTTCCCTCCACTCCCTTGATGTGCGTCGGGCGCTGGCCTTCTATAAAGACAGGCACTTCACCTGTTTGTCTGTTATGGCAGGCGCCGGAGAGGCCACAAAGTATCCACCCAGCGCTTCTCCAAGTGGGTAGTACAGACTGTTCAACTGGCGTACGAGCTTGCCAGGAAGCCTCCGCCAGACCTGCTCTGGGCCCACTCCACCAGGGCCGTGGCGACATCTGCTGCCCTCCTGCGAGGCGTCGACCTGTCGGAACTCTGCCGTGTGGCGACCTGGTCCCAGCCATCAACCTTCGTGCGCCACTACAGGCTCGACTGCCGTTCCAGGAGAGATGCCCGGTTCGGACGTGCTGTGCTGTCTTCTGTGCTCTAGGATCTGGGACCTGACCCACCATCCTACTGGTAAGCTACACAGTCTCCTAATGTATGAAGCACAGAGACCATGAAGAAGAAGAACAGGTTGCTTACCTGTAACTGTGGTTCTTCGAGTGGTCATCTGTGCCCTCATACATCCCCGCCCTGCCTTCCCCTCTTTTTCAGGTCCCATCTGCTTCGGCGGACCAGAACTGAGGAGAGACCGTTAGTCGGCGGGAGGAGCATGCGCAGTACCGGCGTGGGGGAGGGGTTCCCGCCAAATCTAACGAGCTCTAGAATCTTCCGAACGCTACCGCGCAGGCGCAAAAGCTCCTAATGTATGAGGGCACAGATGACCACTCGAAGAACCACAGTTACAGGTAAGCAACCTGTTCTTCAGAGCGATCCGAGGAAGGTCTCGGAATCAGGGCTTTTTATAGGGAAAATATGACCGTAGGTTAGTCTGTACTTGGGGAAGAATAATGAGGTTTGGGCGCGAGACAATGTCTCCGGAAGGTCAGAATTTAGCATGATTTAGTTCCGAATCAACAATGGAATGGCCAGTATGCAGATGCAGCGTGCTTGACAGTTAAGCGTCTAGCTCGTCAGGTTGCCTGCTCGGGGCAGGGAGTTCCTTGTATTAGCGTGCATCCTTAATGAAGTGTTTGTCTAGGGAGGTCTCCTAAAGTGACAATCTGGCTGAGTCTGGCCTGCCTGGGTGGAGAAAAGAATGCTCAGCAATCAACGGCCATGCCTAGCTCTGTGCTTGTTTGGGGGCCTCACAAACACTTGGCTGAGGGTGGTATAATAAGGTCGAATTGTGATATCAAAAATGATATCTGATATCTTCCAAAGTTGGGCTAGCAAACGGTGATAACACAGGGAAGCTCAGAATCAGTAAGTAATACTTACTGAAATGCTTTGTTTTAAAACTATTTGGCAAACATGCATACCCCCACACATTTTTTTTTAATTGCAATTTGTCCAGAGCTTGGAAAACACACTTTCTGGACAACTTTTAACTGTCCATGTTTGGCAGGGGGGATTATGATAACTGTTATTAAAACTTAATTCTCATAATTAAACGAGTAGTTTTTCATGGCTCTGCTCTGTCACAAAACCCAAAGTTTTGGCCACCAGGCTGAAGTGGGGAGTTGCCACAATCTATTTCAGGACACATGGAAAGAGTGTGGGAAGGGTTTCCGTCAGTGGCTCCACAACAACTAGGAGCCTCTTGTAGCTCCTGCTTCATTTCCCTCACGCAGAAATCCGCCGTGGTCTTCGTGGGATCCTCCTGCACCTTGTTTTCTGCCAGCTTCATCAGCTGGCAAATACGTTACGCTGCAGGACTTTGCAAAGGAGCATGCCTATGTGATCATGGCGTCGTGGAAGGGACTCTACGTCAATGTGGATGCACATGAACATGAGATAAAGGAGCCAAGGGACCAAGAGCCAAAAAGCCAGCCAGGTATGTTCACAGTAGCAGAGTGCATGCTAGCAAATGGGACAGGAGTGGACCTGCTGCAGATGATTTGGGACAGATGTGCAAAGTGTGGCTCACAGGTGGCTCAAGGGCTCAATTGTGGCTCAAGCCTTTCTTTTCTTTTCTTTTTTTTTTTGGTGGCCCCAGCACTTTCCAAATTTTTTAAAAAACTGGCATTGCCATTTCTTAGTGGAAGTAGGCAGTAAACCACCGAAGGCACCACAGTCAATGGGAAAAGGAATGACATTAACTATGATACTATAGCCAACAAGATAGTGAGTACTATAGTCAGTATTAATCATCAATAGCATAGTAAATATTATACTAAAGTTGGTTTAAGTATATTTAAGGAAAATGCCTATATTAAATACAATGGTTATTATAAATTTAATAAATTTAAATGTATCATATTAAATATACAAAATTTAAAGTATAAATATACTAATAAATATGAGTGGTGGCTTTTATTTATGGCCAATGAAATTTACCTTTTCAAGTAATAAGAGGGAAATTTATCAGTAATTAAATTTAAAGAACTATCAATGAAAAAGAAGTTATTTTTTAATCTATTTTATTTATATAGCAAACCAGCATAGTGTAGTGGTGTGACTTTTGAGTGTTGGATTAGGATTCGAGATCAGAGTTCAGAACTCTACTCAGCAATTGAAACCCATTGGGTGACCTTGGGCAAGTCACACTCTCAGAACCTCAGAGGAAGGCAAAGGCAAAGACCCTCTGGACAAATCTTGCCACGAAAACCCTGGGATAGGTTCACCTTAGGGTTACCATAAGTGAGAAATTATTTGAAGGCACTCAACAACAACATGTGTGTATGAGAGACAGAGAGTGAGAGAAAGTGTACGTGCAATTTCATTTTAAGAGTGTTAAGCTCTGCCCCTTCCCTTCAGGCCATGCCCTCAAACACTTGTTCTTGCATGGCAAGCCCTCAAGTCATTTCTGACTTAGGGTGACCCTAAGGCAAAGCTATGACAGGGGTTTTTTGGAAAGATTTGTTCAGAGGGCATTTGCCTTTGCCTTCCTCTGAGGCTGAGTGAGTGTGACTTGCACAAGGTCACTCAGTGGGTTTCCCCAGCTGAGGGGGGATTTGAACTCTGATCTCCTGGTCCAACACCCAAGCCACTAGAGCACCCTGGCTCTTTCCTCAGGCACTTGCCCTGTCTGAAAAGTGCCCCCCCCAAGACTTCATGAAGTTGCCCACCCCAGGTTTGGGACATGACAAGAATTCTGAGAGAGTGAACCCAGAACAGTCTTCCTCCTCCCACTCCTGGCTCTCAGGTCTTCTTGGATTACAATACCCACCATGTATTGCAACTGGCCCTGCTGACTCGGTCTGACAGCAGCTGTAGTCCAACGGTAAACACAGGCCCCCCAAGGCAGGCCAACTCTGCATTATAGCACCAGGGAAGTCGTGTTCCCCCACTTCTTTTTCCTCATACCGCAGAACCACCATAAGGGCACCAGATCAGTTAGGATAGTCTGTCCCAAAAAGACATGGATCTGGTTAGATTCAGAGTGCTGCACATGATTACTTGTCTATCATCGTCAATAACTTAGCCTCTAGATTTAAACATAAATCTACTCCAAAATGCAAGTGAAATCCTTCTGGGTTTCTGAAGAGTACCAGCTTGAAGATGCTGGGCAAACAGCTGGAGCACAAGTGATATAATAAATAAATAAAACCCCTGTCTGATAGCAAGGCCATTTCCACACTAGACTGTTACAGTGCTTTTATTCCACTTGCAACATCCTATGGAATGCTCCGTTTTGCAGTTTGCTGTAGATTCAGTAAGTCAGTAAGGCAGGGCTTTCCAAATGGTGTGCTGCAACACGTTAGTGTGTTGCCTGAAGTGTGTGTGGCCTACAATCTTGGAAATGTATGTTATTATTTACAAATCATATATTTTTAAAAATATATGAAAGGTTTTCATGAGATATGTTGTGTCCCCATACATTTTGTTATATATGTCTGTATCCCTTATCGGGGTTAGTTTAACCTCTGGTTTGTTAGTAAAACTGAATTACTGTGTTGTGAAATGATACTTGTCTAAAAAGTGTGTCACCAACATGAAAAGCTTGGAAAGCTCTGCAGTAAGGGATGGTTTAGGATGTTTGAATATCTGGAACAAGATTTAAGAGAATATTCAACCTCAGCATTCATAGCAATAATTGGAATGATAATGGACAAAAACAGACTTTGTACTTGCTTTTTAAAATCCATGTTTGCCATTATTAACCTTCCCTTATGGTTTGAGGGCAAGGCTAACTGGCTGAAAGCCAATCAGAAAGGTGTCTCTCTACAAGCCAATCAAGCTGTCTAATGTTGTTGGTTATTTTCCCCCTCCAAACTGTTACTGATGTACTATTTACAGTAAAAATATTCCCATCAAATTGCATCTCTTCTCTTAGCAGGTGAAAAGGTGGTTCTATTGCAAGGCAGAATGAGGAGGCCACCTCATGCCATGGGACACTGAGAATCCTGCCACCACACACGTACCCTGGGTAGGGCCTTGTTGTTGCTCTAGAAAGCTGCCCTTGCTAGAGAGTTACTAAGGCCACTTAGGATGGCTCCCATCAGGCTAGCCCTAGCTAGTTTTGTGAGAGGCGGGGGGGGGGGCTGGAAGGAAAGGCATTCCTGAGAGAGAGTCTGAGCCTCACAACACTTCACCATGGCTGGGGTACACTGTGTGCAGAGGGAAGAGCATTTGCTCAGGCTGGCCTGAAGAAGGTGGCCTGCCCTGACTAGCAGGGCAACAGTGGGCAGGACTGGCATCCACTGGGTGGCCAGGCTATTTTCTGGCTGCCTCCCACTCTCCTCCTGTGGCAGGTGTGCTTGAGCTACTGCATGATGCTTATTGATTGCCACAGCTACATGATTTCTGTGAGCAGGGGGGCTCTGCTTCCCACCTCAAGCAGCGGAGAGACTGGGCCACCGCTGCTTCTGACCAAACTGCAAACTCCAAGATTCCATAGGATGCAGCCATGGCAGCTGAAATGGAATGATAATGCTATAATACTGTGATATAGCAGACTCAGAGTGCCACATAACACATGGTTCTCATGTCATCTTTCCCGAATGGAAACACTCACAGTGCTGATCTAGTAACACATCCACTTACAAGTTAAGCTTTCTTACCAGGGTTCTCCTTTCTTCACAGTAGGCGTCAAGGAGAAAGTGGAAGAAGACGGTTTGTATGAGGCTGTTGACCCTGCAACGAGACTGGAAGCAAAGCAAAGAGAACATGTCCCTGTAGCATGGTCTCCAGGTATGTGGGAACCAAGTTCCCAAGGGATCCATGGTTGGTTTGTCATCCTTACACACACAAACACATACACAGACACACACACAGTATTTCCTGTCACTGATTTTTAGGCAGCTGGCTGTCAGCAAGAGACCTTACAAACTAATTGTAGAGTCGTTTAAAAAAAAATCTTACACAAAGTATCTACATTTTTGACTGCAACCTTAAGACAGAGGAAACTGGGATATCCTTCCCAACAATTTCTACATTTCTTAGTATTGAAAAAGGTGCTGCAGGGGTGGTACAATGGTACAAAATTATGAGGAGATGGTTAAGCATTTTTGAAAGAAGGAATATACAGTGGAAATTGCATTAAATGCTGTGGGAATTTTGCCCTTGCTCACTGTGCTTCTGCAAGAATAAAGCATCTCTATCATGATCTGAGAGTTGGCTGGCATAGTGGTTAGAATATTGGACTAAGACGGTGGCAGACCAGGGTTCAAATCCTCATTCAGCCATGGAAATCCACTGCTTGAACTTGGGCAAGTCACACTTTCTCAGCTTCAGAGGAAGGCAAGGACAAATCCTCTGAACAAATTTTGCCAAGAAAACCCCATGATAGGGCCAGAAATGATTTGAAGGTACACAACAATAATTGTCATTTGAAACCTACTCTTTCTGTGCCCAACACTAGTTGGATGCTACTGTAATAAACAAGGGGAATAACAAACAAGAAATGGAAACCCAAAACAGAACATCACTCATCCTTTTGTGTATTTTGTGAATGTGTTGTGGTGTTAATTTTACTACTGCTTTATAACTGTGATAGAATAAAGCAATGAATTATTAATAGCCCAAAAAAAAAGCATCAAGTTGACACATAATTATTTAAGGATGATGTCAGTGGGGCTGGAGAGGCAGCTGCTTCAGAATGATA
This sequence comes from Iguana delicatissima, assembly GCA_948472985.1. Classification (NCBI taxonomy): domain Eukaryota; kingdom Metazoa; phylum Chordata; class Lepidosauria; order Squamata; family Iguanidae; genus Iguana; species Iguana delicatissima. Next base: position 49,682 of record CAOKZL010002543.1, on the reverse strand, counting down.
TGGGGCAGAATAACTTTTTCTTCTCTTCCCAGCCAGGAAACCAACATGTTCACACAAGGTGGTTGTATTCACTGTTGGTGCTCTGCTGGCTGTGTCTGTGTTCCTGAATGTACTGCTGCTCATGATGGGAACTGTGCACTGTAAGTGGTCTGCTGGCTCTCCAAATGCCAACTGGGATTCATCAGCTGGTCAGGGAACGGATCCTGCTTTCTTTATCTGAATATAATATAGGTTTGCAAGATGCATCTACATCAGGAAGGTGGCCTGGATTTTATGTTCCGGGCTGTAGCTCAGAGGTGAAACACATATGCTTTGCATGCAGTCACCTTAGATCCCAACTGGGAAAAAAGTGCATGGGTAGGTGGGTAGTAGGTAGGTAGGTAAATAAATAAATAAATAAATACATAAATGCATGAATGCATGCATGCACTGTTGTTGGAATTCAACTCCCACCATTCTTCACCTTTGGATATGCTAGTTATTGATGGGGGAGTTGTAATTCAACAACATTTTGAGAGCTGCTTTTTGCCCACCACTTTTTTTAACACTTTGAAATCATTTTTATTGAATAAAATCTATCTAAAATAGAATAAAAGTTGAACTACACATACAAGAAAAACCAACTACAAGCTACAAAAAAAAAATTAAACACAAAACTTCCCACACTCTACCATACTTCTCCTACTCACTACTTGTACATATTACAAAAACTACAATTAACAAAAAAGAAGCTCACTTCTATCTTTTCTGCAAATATAATTTAACTCTTAAAAACTACTTCTATCTTATCTGTAAGTTAGACTTCATCTATATATTATTATATTATTATCATATTAATTTAAAAAAAACGATAATCAAAACAGACTCTTCATTTTCCAGAAAGAAAACTAAGGGTTTCCAGTCTATCAAGAACATTGTTAAGCATTTTGCTTTAATCAAAATAGTCAATTTATCCATTTCCATGAAATCTTTCAGTTTTAGTAACCAGTCTTCTTTGGCAGATACTAGATTGTTTGGCCAATTCTGAGCATATAATATTCTTGCCCCTGTTATCATATATTGGAGTATTTTTCCATACCCCTTTTCTAGTTTATTGACCACCAATCCCAAAAGGAAAAATTCAGATTTTAATTGAATATTTATCTTTAGAATCTTTTGCATCATACTGTGCATTTAGGCCAATTATTTTTTAGTTTTTTCACAAATCAACCACATAAAGACCTTCCTCCTTATTACATTTCCAACATATATTTGAAGGTCCTTTATACATCTTAGACAATTTCTCTGATGTAAAATTCTAACAGTGCATCATCTAATAGAAATTTTGTTTAAGATCATAGAACAACATTAATTTCAGATTTAATTACCACATCCTTTCCCATTGCTCCATTTGTATATCACATCTGAAGTTTCTGGCCCATTTTTTCATACACTCCTTCACTTGTTCATCTTCCATCTGGAATTTTAGTAAAACCTTATACATTTTACCAATTAACAGTTCATCATTTCAGCACAACTGAAATTCAAATTCTGATTTAGACAATTCAAAACCATAAGTTTTTTTATCCAATTTAAATCTATCAAATAGCTGCCTATAGTATAAGAGAACCACTGAAATTCATATCTTTCCTTCAATAACTTTTATTTCATTGTATTCTCCTTGGCAGTCCTTCAACATATCTTAATATCTTAACCACTTCTCCTTACTAATTATTTCTTTTCTGTAAAAATCTTCTTCCTTTGAGACTCATAAAGGCATTTTCTGTCATAACCTGGCTCTCGTCCATATTATCAATAAGGCATATCTCACAGAGTGGTTATTAAATGCTACATTCACTTTCAACCTTTTCATACCAAAGATAGCCATGAGCCCAAACCTTAGGCCATGTCCTCCTAATTCTAAAAGTTTTTTATTTTTCAACATTATGCATTCCTTTAACCATTCTAAATAATACATGGCAAAGTATAATCTCAATTTGGCAAACCCAAATCTCCTCATTCTTCAGCATCTTGAAACATTTTAATCCCCACTCTGTTTCTTTTGTCAAAATGAATCTCAATATATTTTTCTGCCATTGTTTAAAAATATGTATCTTTTGAAAGGATCAGTATTGTCTGGAACAGGAACAACATTCTAGGTAGCACAATCATTTTCATAATGGAAATTCTCCCCACCATAGAAAGATTTAAACTCTCCCAACTCTGCATATCTTTCTTAATTTCATTCAGTATACAATTTGAATCTGTCATTGCAATACTTAGATATTTCACCTCCTTTTCAATTCTATAACCAGTTTTTCCCATCGATTCATTTCATCTTTCACCCTCATATTTTGTCATATCATTTGTTTATTACAATCCATAGATCCATCAGGAAAAGAACTTAAAAATATAACAGAACATGTACAAAATATTTGAATTAAAAAAATGAAAACAGTGAGACAATCATGATTGACTATTATCTAATATAATTTAGCCCCATATCCTAAGCATCCCCACTCAGCCATGGAAACTCACTGGATGACCTAGGGCAAGTCACTCTCTCTCTGCCTCAGAGGAAGGCAAAGACAAACCTGTTCTGACCAAATCTTGCCAAGAAAACCCTGTGATAGGGTTCCCTTAGGACTGCCTAAGCTGGAAACAACTTGAAGGTACACAACAAGTACAACAACAACAACAAATTAAGAATGCGAATCACTAAGGAAATTTGGCAAAGAAGCAATCAATGTCCAGAGCAGCTTTTGCTATTGTTTTAGTTGCCTTCAGTGCCTGTCCTTTGGCCTTTCTAATTTGTGTCTGTCTGTATCTGCCTGCACAGATTCTAAGATGGCTGATACTTTGGAGCAAGTGCAGAAAGAGAACAAGAGGCTTCAGGAGGCAGGTGAGTGTCTATGCAGTACCCATGGAAGTTATGGGATGCACTCTGGAATTCAAGCTCTTCCTCTATGGCTAGAAGGTAGGACTGGTCCATGAAACGTGAACAGCAGCCAATGGTGCTCCCCTCCCTCCAACATCCCCAAGTCAAGATAAATGGTATCCAAAGCCAGCCAAGCAATTCTGGCATCCCTTAGGCAGAAAAGTCTGATAGGTGCTGATTTCTATTTCTGAAAAACAAAAAACAATAATAATGCCTGACACTTTGCTACCTATTTGCAACACACTTCCCTCTGCCTAACAATAGGGCCAGCCATGGAAAGTTTCAGGAAAACAGGTCACAAGAGAGCAAAGCTTCTCTCCCTGAATTATCTGAACATATGTTCTTGAAACCACCTAGAAAGGGGGGTGGGCTAGAAATGGCCAATTGCACTTCCCGAAGCCTCCAAAGGGGACAATTGGCCCAGAAGTGAATGGAACCTATTTTAGGTTCAGGGAACTTTGGTATTTCACTTTGATATTTGGTCTCACCATTTCATATTTGACTGTCTTATAACTAACATGCAATAATATATGGTAACTGTATTCAATAGCTGATACTCAATCACAACTGGTATTTGAAAGTTCATAGAACAGTTAAAATTAAAACATCAAAGATTCCACAAGTTTGAGGAATGTATATTTCAAACTCAGAGAATGAAAAACTGCAAGCAGAATTCATATTTTAAAATGTTTATTTGAAACTAGCGTATATACCCGCCATTGCCTGGGATTTTATTTTCTTATAGGTAATGCTTGTTAGAAAGATTTGAGATCCTGTGTCTCTAATCCCCCAAACTAACTTGTCCAGTATCTGTAACTTTCCCCCATATCCCCCAATCTAATCTGTATTCAGAGTTATTAACATACAGAGGTTGGGTTCCCAAGGGAATACGATGCCCTCCTCCTTGCTGCTAGGCCTTATCTGCATAGCAACCTGCTTATTCAAGACAGGCCCAAGAGCTCTCTGTCTAAGAATTCTCAAGGCCCCTCCCTAAACTACAAACCCTACGATTTCATAAAATCTTCGTAGGCAGCCAATCATATGAGGTCTTCTCAACTGACACAGGCAAACAAACAAACTTTGACTTCTTTATTTTAGTAGATAAGTATGACAGCCAGTCTCGTGTAATGGTATCAGCAATGATGACCCTGGAGACCAGGGTCAGATTCCCCACTTGGTCATGAAAATGCACTGGGTGATCTTGGGTGTGTCACATACTCTCAGCCCCCAGAAAATCTTGTGATAGAGTCGCCTTAGGGTCACCATAAGCCATAACCAATGGCACACAACAATACTGAACTCTAGAAGTCTGGTTAATTTAGAATATTTCAAAAATTATTTTACTCTGTAGTCTTCAGTAGCCAAACTAGCTTAGACTTTTGTTTTGTCTTTGCACATGTGCCTTATAGACTCCTTGGTCCTGTGTTGCTGAGCAGAGGCCTAAGTTTGTTCTCTCTCTCTCCCCCGCTCCCCTCTTCTCTCCCCATTTTTGTCCATTCACACCATTGCTGATCTCTACGATCATACATCATCCTAACTCTGTTCCTCATCCCAGTTTCCAGCCCTTTCTTGCTTTACAATGAGGATAAAAATGTTTGTGCAGCTTTCCAGGAGCAAAATCATCTCACAGCAGCTTCCTGTAGCCCTGATGTCGGGGCCCAGCATTTTCAGCTACTCTCCAGTGGCCTCCTCCGTCATGTGGCTTCACAACTTTGTGTGGCAGCCCCAGCAAGAAAAAACAAAATGGCCCTCCTTCTGAAGCCTTGCAACCCACAGAGTTCACTCCAGCACTGGCGATGCCACGACCATGATCTCCTAACCCTGAAGGGCACTGATTTGTATTTCAACTATGGCAACAGTATCAATAAGCGGGTGATGCTCTTTAACGGCAAAGGGCCCTGGAGTCGCTGGCTCATCTATGGGACCCGCAACAACATCTGCAATTGTGAGTCCAAGCCACATGCATCCATCTCCAGAGGGCTTCTTTGGCTTTGCCAAGGGAGGAGAAAGGCTCATGGTCAGGGATGTAAATGTTCATCTACTTTGTTCTAACATATGAGAATGAAAAAATTCAAAATTTCAGAAAATTTCTTCACTTTGGGACAGAGGACTATGAAATTATTTGCACATTTTTCCACTGTTTTTCACAACTGGGTATTTTTCTTTTAATGAAAATTGTGTGAAGGGTTTTTGAGCAAAAAAAAAAAAGCCCAATGGTTTATGCAAAAATATTGGTTTTCTGCAGAATGCAATTTTTTTTTGCAGAGAACAAATTGAGGGTTGTTTCTCCTGTTGATGAAAAAGCGCTGGTCTTTCCACTCTCCTGCAGGAGCCACAAATTTCATGACACTTGATCATTGTTTCAATGGCCTTGACATGTTGAAACATTTCTTACTGAAGATCAGAAAAAACTGGGAATACACTTTAATATATTCCCATTGTATATATTGGGTGGGAGGCCATGTCAAAGGGAATCTTCTCATGGAAAAAGGAGACCAACTTCCCTGTAACATGCTGAGAAGTAACATCCAGATCTGCTGTTTGTTTGTTTGCTTTTTGGTTTTGTATGGAAGCTGCTTGGACTCAGTATCAAAGACCATTGTAGGAGAAGAGAAAGTTTTTGTTAGGCAAATTACATATTTGGTAGACAAAAATGAATGGGGGCCTGCTGGCTATGGTTACTCAGCTAAGAAAAAGGCTACAGGAAGAAGAGGAGAAGTGAGAGGAAGTGAGGTGGATGAATCCTTAGAACCAAACCTGTGTTCAGGGAAGCAACAGAGTAAACAAGACAAAGAGGAAACAATCCAGGGACCTCCATCTACCTGTGTCTACCTCTGTTGCCACCTGTAGAGTCAGCATTGCTTGGACAAGCACAACTGCACTTCTCCTTTGCCAGCACTATTTGTGTCGCCTGCTATTTGTTACATGTGTAACCTGAGACATGTGCTGCTAGACTGGGAGAAACAGGCCTTTCTGCCTCCTCTCCCCTTAGCAGCTTGAAAATGCTACACACGGTGTTGGAGGGACACTGTTGAATTGACTGAATTGTGGTGCAGATCACAGATCCTTGCGTAACCAGATCAGTCTTGGATCCAATCCTCTGTTGTTTATGGTCTCTGTCTGCAAGAGACTGTTTGGGGTTTAGCAGCACTTATATGTATATGTGCACACAAGCCTGTGTGTGTTAGACTTCACCCTGATCCCACCACAGTGCTATTGAACATATTAATTATGAGTTTGCCATACTGAACACCAGACATTCTGCAGTCCACTGGATTCTCTTCTTGCCTTAAGGGCTTATAATATGTACTAAGCGGATATGACAGAAAGTGGTCGGGTGAGCATGGGGATCAAAAGCATGTATAGTTTTAGAGGCAACAAAGAGAATATTTCCTATAACTAATGTGAATTTTACAATTATTTAAAACAAAACAATGTGGTATAATTTTATATCTGCATGTAGATTCACCAACAAATGGCAAAGTCTTAGCAACTGTCCCAAGTGTCCTATTAGGCTATGGCATACACACCCTGTGCATATTTGGATTCTTAGATATTCAGAACACATGTGCTACATACATATAGCATCACCACTTTTGCTTATTTCCTGGTCATTTCAATGAGTCAATCATACAGGAGAAATCAACCATGCAGGTTGTATAAAAATGCTTTCCATCCTCCTTCTTGACACAGACACACTGAATTCCTGCACCAAAGGAAAATAAAATTAGCAAAGGTTTATCCTACACCAAAAGTTACTAAAATAAGCAAAGGAGAGTTTGAGGGTGACAACTTCCATTCCAGAAATATGTTCAGCAGATTCCACAAACTAGAACATTTAAAGAAACAGGAACCATCCTTGGAGAAGAAGGATTGAACCTGAAATAGTGAGTGGACAAGCTCTGCCCACTGCTAGAACCAGGTGAGATCCAATAGTGTAGATCTATTATGCTTGTCTGTTAAAGGTACAAGATTCCTGACACCGAAGAGGCAACCCACTCTGAACTACACAGACAAGTCCCTCCAATGCCCAGAATGGCTGGACCTGTTCCACTGCCAGTATCTCTATGAATATGTGAGTTATAAGTCTATTTAGTGGCAGAGAATTCTAAGCGCCCTCCCTAAACTACAAGTCCCAGGATTCCATAGGAGAGAACCACGGCAGCTACAATGGAAACTGGAATGGAAACAAAATGATATAATAGTGTGAAAGGACCAAGGGATGCCAGAGGGATTTGTAATTCTGACCAATCAGAGTAGTGTGTGGTTCTTAGCAGAGCCTAGAAAAGTTGCACTTTCTGACATTAACACATAGAACATCCATCCAGCGTGAGCACTAGCCTTGCTGGCTGGGAGATTCCAGTCCAGAGAAAGGAACTCTTCCAAGCTCTAGTTAACAGAGTTGGCATACCACCTGTAAAACAAAGAGGATGTGGATCAGTGCTGTAAGGGGATGCCTCACCACTTCTCTTCTTCTTTGCAGCTTGCACTCCCTTAGGCAGGGACTGGAACTCCTTTCAGGAGAGCTACTACTTCTTCTCACGCTCTCCAGGAACCTGGGATGTGGCCAATGAATCATGCACTTCCATGGGATCTCACCTAGTGACAATCAACAGTGCAGAAGAGAAGGTCAGTGAAGTTTGAGGAACCAAACAAAAGCATTGGTGGGGGTGGTGGAATGTGTAACCACTAGACAATGGGCCCTGGTGGCAATGCTCTCAAAATAAGCGTGTACTGAGTAAGAAAACTGCCATATGCCTGGCAAATATTGGGATTACAGCAAAATGAGGGAGGGGGCAGGCACAAGGCAGAGGCCAGTGACAGATGTTAAACAAGCAGTGCTCCTGGGGCATGGGGTTTTTTGAAATCTGGTCTCAGCCATATGGATGGAGGGAACAGCTCTCAGGGCAGGGTAAGCATGGGCAATAGAGAACCATGATGGAAAGCACCTTGTGCTCTGGGCATGAGAGGAGGACTGGGCCCTTCTATAGAATTGTGTTAGGAGGATAGATAGAGACCACTGAAGAATCAGAATAGGAGTAAGCCGAGAGAGAGAGAGAGACGGAGGGAGAGAGAGGGAGGGAGAGAGAACTGTAGTACTCATGAGCAGCAGAAGGGCCAATGAAAATGCCCCACAGGTGCCTATTACTTGTGACTGGTGTTGAAGATACCACCACTGTTGAGTGCAAGGAGCATCCTCATGGGCTGCTTTGCTTCCATCAAGCGTAGCAGGAGGGGCAGGTTCCATAGTCTGGATCCATCAGCCATTGATACTTCACCACATATGAGAGCCACAATTCCCCCTCCATTGAACCAGTTCCTGCTATAGGGCACACAAAACAGACACCACCTTCTCTACCCCAACCAAGTATTCTCCAACTATGCAAAGAGAATATTGTGCCATGTATTATATCCACAGGCATGCTCAAACCCTTCAGAGACAGATACATGCAGAGATCCCAGGCTAACGTCCAGTCCCAACATTTACACACCGTAGCCTATGTTACCCTGTTTACTGGGGGTCCTGTGAGGGACACCTAAATGTGCTCAACTATAGGTGGGGAAAATTAGCTCTGAGCACCGCTTTAGCATTACGAGAGGCAGGGTAACTTAGTAGGATCTTGTAACCCAGTGTCTACGGGGTCAGGCCAAGTCAAGGAGCAGACCGGTTTGAAAATAATGAATGATCTTTATTAAATACAGGCACACAATGTAAGCAACACACGCACACAGATAACTAAGGAAAATAAAGGTGCGAGTAAGATAGCAGGATTTCAGAGGGATAGTTGCTTTGGGTGATACGACACCTGTTCCTGAAGCCCGGAAGAAGATAGAGAGTGATGCCGGGGTTCGATGTATTTTAGCACGTGGAGCTGAGGGGAAGCTCGCCAAGCAAAGCAGCAGCAAGGTGGTCTGGAACTCGGGAGCGATCCGAGGAAGGTCTCGGAATCAGGGGGTTTTATAGAGAGAAGTGTTACTGCAGGCTATGCCTTACTCGGGGACAACAGTGAGTTTTGGGTGCGAGACAATGTCTCCGAAAGGTCACAATTTAGCATGATTAAGTCTGAATTGACAAAGAGGTAGACTGTATGCAAATGCTCAGTGCTTGGCATTTAAGCTTCTAGCTTGCCAAGTTACCTGCTCGGGGCAGGGAGCCCTTTGTAAACAGTGTGCATACATAATGAGGGTGTTTGCCGGAGAGGTCCCTGAAGCTGCGATCTGGCTATTTCTGGCTTGCCTGTATTGTTTGGGAACATTTCAGCAGTTAAGTGCTGAGAGTAGTTTCGTGTAGTCCGGAGGCCTCACAAACATGTCGAGAAGGGTGGTATGGTAAGGCCGAATTATGATATCAAAGTGATATCAGGCGCTATCGTCAGGTAGGCCTAAACTGCAGTAACACTTACGCCTCATACTCTCATATGCAGCAACAAGACCGTCTTGTTCTGACTCTTTAGAAGTGCTATGCCTTCATCTATAGTGCTACAGCACTTGACAAAGGCCTGGTCAGACAAAGGATCCCTCCTTTGTGGTTGGGCAGATGGCCTCTTGGCATTCCCCAAATGATCACCCCGACACCATATGCTTTTTGCTGGAGGTTGCCTAAGTCATCAGGGCTCCCCACCATCGTTTTAATTGCCCCAGATGGCTCCTGAGGAACACTGGTGGTGACATACTCTAAAGAGGTCACTGCTCAGATGGCTGCCTCCCAGCTTCTTGTTATGGCACTTTGGGCGCGTCCAGTCACTTGTTGTGCTGCTGAGAGCGTATTTCCCCCATCCTTCTCAAAGTTAAAGCACCATTCCTCCACCCATCTGATGGGTGGGATCCCAAGATCCCTCTTAAGTGCTTGCTTGGACAGAGATGGGGCTGTTGGGCACATATTGTAACAAAGACTGGTGTGATTGGATTCTGTGGTGGAGCTGATTTGTGGTTTAGTGGGAGAGCTGCCTGGTATACAATGTGGGCTGGCAATCTTTTAGGAAATATGTACATGCTTAAGTTTCCCTTATCTATGTCCTTTTCTGGGTGCTGCAAGATTTGGTATTCTCTTCCTTTCCCATCAGTGCCCAAAATGGCCCCCCAATTTACAGAACAGGTTCTGAAGCTCTCGCCACAGCCATTCTCTTCTTCATGGGGAATGGATAGGACTGCAGCAGTATCTTCCTAGGCAGATGCAAAATGATGACATCACCCCTAGTATCCAGTGGGGTCCTCTGGAGATCTCAACACCTCTGACATCATGTTGCCTTGGCTATGGAGATGTAGCTCTGAGAACCCGCCTGCTTCCCCAGTAGTGGGGAATGGCCATAACAGAGGCTGTAAGGCAAATCAGGGGTGGTAGTGATATATGGCTCAGCCTAGACTAGGACCATTTCCGCACTAGACTATTATAGGGCTATTATTCTACTTTCAACCTCCTATGGAATCCTGGGGTTTGCCATTTAGGGAGGGGCCTCTGAGGATATTGAAAATGGTGTAATAGCACTATAACAGTCTAGTGCAGAAATGGCCTAGGTCTGCATAAAAACCTGCTATGCTACATTGAGCCATACAGGATTGCAGCTGTGGTCTTGTAAGGGGTATGGATGTCACACAGATTGACCATCAGAAAAAAGTATCACGGTGGGTTGTTTGCTTTTGTTTTCGTAGGCATATCTGGCAGTCACTGATTCACACAGTGGCTGACATAGGCTATTTCTGCACAAGACTGTTACAGCGCTATTATTCCACTGTCAACATCCTATGGAATTCTGGGGTTTGCAGTTTAGGGAGGGGCCTTTGAGGATTCCATAGGATGTTGAAAGTGGAATAATAGTACTGTAACAGTCTAGTGTGGAAATGGCCATAGTCACATTATGTCCTCTTTAGTGCCTGATCTGGATGCCTGGTTGAGGGCTTGGACTTCAGCTGCCAAAGCTTTGGATCCTTTCTGGAGATGGGACCCCATCCTTATTCCCACCACATCTTTTGACCCCTCGCCATTTGGAGATTCGTATGTTGGCTAGGGCAGAGGGAAGTTTCAGTCCAATAATATCTGGGTTTTGCTCACCATGGACGCTGAGATCTGAAGGGTTCTTCCACTTCCTATTGCCACTCAACGGCCATTTCTAACCCACAGGACTGCACTGTTACTCATGTGTTGCGGCAGAGATTGCCAAGCTGGGACTGCCTGAAGTGGACAGACCTTTGGGAAGTCTCACTGCTTCTAGTATCCCTGACACATGGGCCCTGGAACCATTCTTCCATGAATGGAACCCAACTGGGCTTGCTTCCAACAGAATGAAACAAGATACATGGTCATTACACATAAAGAGGAAGGGCCATTGGGCGTGAGTCCACACCAAGTACAGTGAAATCCTGAGCAAGCAAACTCATTTGTAAAGTGCACCCAGAAGGCAACAGGTGTCTAGGGAAGCACATGGGGCCCATTAGGATGGCCATTTATTAATCATGCTAGCACACATATAGCATGCTTATAGTAACAGAAAACATGTATCTCATACTTCTCATTATTACCAGGTGTTGAAAACAAACACATAGCCATTAGTCCGGGTACCCTTTATGTAGGTGTTGAAAAGTGAACTTTGGGAACTGTCAAAGCCCTGGGAAACATGGCTTTGAAGTTTGTAGGGCCACGCATGTGGTGGCATATAAAAGCCTAGCTGGAATGCTGCTGGAAAATATATGCTTAGATTGAGAGTCAGATCTGGTTGGTGTACTGCCTAAAAAAAACAAATTAACTTTTGTTTCACTTATATTCATAGAATCATAGAGTTGGAAGAGACAACAAGGGCCATCTAGTCCAACCCCCTGTCATGCATTCTCAACAGATGGCCATCCAGCCTCTGCTTAAAAACCTCCAATGGAGGAGACTCCACCACACTCCCAGGCAGCATATTCCACTGCCAGACAGCTCTGAGTGTCAGGAAGTTCCTCCTGAGGTTTAGGTAGAATCTCCTTTCCTGCAGTTTGAATCCATTGCTCCTTGTCCTAGTCTCTGGAGCAGTGGAAAACAAGCCCCTTCCCTCATCCACAGGACATCCCTTCAAATACTTAAACAAGGCTGTCATGTCCCCTCTTAACCTTCTCTTCTGCAGACTAAATTTCCCCAGCTCCCTAAGCCGCTCCTCATAGGGCATGGCTTCCAGACCCTCCATCATTTTGGTCGCCTCTAGTTTGCTTAGGAAATATCACTTCGCTACCTTGAATTTTGGTATATGGATGTAAGAAATATCCTTGCACAACAGTTGTATTTTTGATGTACTGGTATGAATACCTGTGTTTACTGGCGCTACTTATAACTTTTTATTACTCTTTGTGCCATTGGTTTTATAGACAGGTGTCCACCACCTTTTGGTGCCTTGCTTTTCGACGACCTGTTCTTCCGACCATTCTCCATTACTACCCAGCCCCGTATATTCCGCGCACGATCCGTTCTTTCGGCCCCGCGTCGAATTAATGGGCTCCAATTACCTATAATTTAAAGGGCTGGAAAGAGAGGGCTAGCGGTTGCAGCTGCTACAGTACCGTAAGACTGCAAGATGGCGCTTCGCGCGACGCTTTTGCCGCCACGCGCCCGCCTTCTCCAATTCGAAGCGCTCTCTCACTCAGTCTTCCTAGTAGCGCGCTAGGGTCCTGTGCGAGGCGACCGGGAGCTGTTCGCCTCCGAGGCTCGGGAGGGCGGTACTTGCGGCCCTTGGAAGCGGCTTTGAAGGAGCAAGCACAGCGGCCCAGCCTGCTCCGTCGAGGAGGCGGAGGAAGAGGCGAGAAAAACGAAGAAAAGCGGGGCGAGGGGGAAAGCGTGAGTGGGCACGTGTAAGGGAGCCCGCGCGTTCCCCGTGGCTCTGGAAGGCGGGGGACACTGGAGGAGCGAGGAAGGGGCTGAGTGCGGGAAGGGCTCCCTGCAGCCCCCCGCCCCCCTTTCACCGGGTGTTGCTGCCGCGAGGTGGGCGCCTGGCGCCCCCGGCTGCCTTCCGGGCCCTTCTTGCTCCAAACGGCGGGCTGCCTTTGGAGAGGCCCGCGCCGCCTGGTTGTGTCCCCTGGAGGGCGGGAAGCGGCGAGGCGGAGGCGGAGGAGGCGCTCCCCTCGAGAGTTCTGCGTGGACGAGGACGGCGGCGCCCTCCGCCTCTTCCGCCCTCCCCGCTTCAGGAAACTGGGGAGGCCGAGGAGCCGCCGTGATCGCCTGGTCAAAGCTCTTTACTGCGGGTGGGGAGAGCAGGGTTGAGAGGCCAGCCGTTCTTCCGGCTGGCCTCTCAAGCTGGGTGCGACCGGCGAGGGACCAGAGCACACTGTCGGTTCCCCATTTTGACAAGTTCCGCTTTTTCACAGCGCCCTGGTCCCTAAACTGTCGAATAAGCGCGGGACGGAGGAGGGCGGGGTTCCTGTGCCAAAGGTTTCATAAGTCAAGAAGTTATATGCCTTAGTTGAGAAATGTTTCTGCTATTTCGAAATGGTGTAGCTGTACGTGTGCATATGTGGCTTTAGGTCACCTGCCGGCTTCCGGAGACCCCATGAATTTCATGGGTTTTTCATAGGCAAGGAATACTCAGAGGTGGTTTTGGCAGTCCCTTCCTCTGAACTATAGTCTAGGACAGAGCTTTCCAGATTGTTTATATTGGTGACACACTTTTTAGACATGCATCATTTAGTGGCACATTAATTCAGTTTTACCCCTTGTAAGAGATAAGACACATACATAAATTGTAATAGCAAAATGTATGGGGACACAGCATTCCTTATGAAAACCTTTCATATATTTTTAATATGTGATTTATAAATAATAACATACATTTCCAAGATTGTAGGTGACACACTAACGTGTCACGCACACCATTTGGAAAGCCCTGTCCTACAGCACCTGGTATTAATTGTAGCTTGGCCAATTACAGCAGTCTGTGAGAGGAGCCCCGGTAGTGCAGTAATTAAAGGCTAGTACTGAAGCCGCAAGGTTGAGTTCGATCCTGCCAGGCTCCAGGTTGACTCAGCCTTCCATCCTTTTGCAGGTTGGTAAGATGAGTACCCAGCTTGTTGGAGGCAAATAGCTAACAAATTGTAGAGCGCTTAGCTAATAGGCAGTATAGAAATACACATGCTATTGCTATTGCTACTTGGTTTGGGGAGAAACTAGATTGACTTGGTAAATCGCTCAGTTAATAACTGAGGATGAAATTTCAGAGACCTCTGCCTGAGGCAGAATTTGCCACAACCTACCTTCCTCAGCTAAATCTGCAGCTTTGCCTCCTTCTCAGTCTAATTCAAACATTCAAGTGAAATAGGCCAATGGAATTAAATGTCAGGCCTAGCAAGCCGAGATAATTTCTAATGTCTTTGAACTGATTCACACCAGTTGATATTTAACAATGGATTTTTTTGCAGAGGTTCTTCACAAGTGATGTCTGTGTATCGTAGCATGTGATTTTCCTCCCCTCCGTATTTTATATTTAGAGTGTTTTGTGATTGGTCACAGGAAGATAAACACAGGGTCAATTTGCAAGTCTGATTGTTGAGGTATCTGTTTCTGAGGATATCCCATTTTGGGAAGAAAAATGGATTCCTGTTAGAGAATGTATGTGCCTTTTGATGTTTAGTTTAATCCTAAAATTAGATATGTTCTGGACTTTATTCTCTCTCTGTCAGAACCACATTGCAGCCTTCATGAAAACTACTTCTTACTGGATTGGTCTTACTGACGAGGAGCTTGAAGGTGACTGGAAGTGGGTGGATGGGACAAAAGTAGGACTTGGAAACAGGTATGCCATAATTATATATTTCCTGATTGTTGATAATTTAGTTTCCTATTGGAGGAGCCAGACTCAGCTGAGTGATGCTTTATAGCAGGATTCTGTCCCTCATTCTCATGCCGTGTTCATCATGGGTTCCTTCTGTGCAACCTGCATCTAAGCATGCATAGCTGGGCTCTGTGGTGTTCAGATAAGTGGGAGCGCAAGAGGGTAGCCTTTTTAATGTCTTTAATTGGTGTTTTTCCTGTGAAGTTGGCTAGCCTGAGACAGAATTGCTTCCCTCAAGAGATTATCCAGTGAGTTCACAGCTGAAATGGGGGTCTTTGAACCCTGATTTGTCATGCCCAGGTGCTGTACTGCCATACTGGGATATCATTAGAAGGTCTTTGATATTGCTGGTGCATTATGATTGCTTGTGCTAGCTGGCAAGGGACAAATGTTATTCTGTGGGGAAGGCAAATTACTATAATTATAGTTAAGAAAACATTACTCTGGCAGGATCATTCTATCAAATAATCTTGCAATTGGTTGCTTATAATAAGATCTTTCCAATACAGTTTTAATGGTGTTTCCTAGGCTAGAGATATTGGATAAGAAGGGACATTCTACCTTATCAGTGGCCTTTCTCATATCAATTACCAGAAGGAAGTGGTACTTTCCAGTCTATTATCTCTGTTGTTCTAATTGACTAAAAGTTATCAAGCTGCATCTGTTTGATTACTTATTTAGTTAACCGTTTGTTTAAATATTTTTATCCCACCTTTCAGCTAAAATATAAAAAATACCTTATATCTGTTTGTCTAATCCATATCCTAGAATCCCCACTAAACCTTGCAGTGCAAATTCTAGAGAGAACAACCAGAAAGTATTTCTCCCTTACCCTAACCTGCTGCTGTCTGAATGAGGAAAACTCTCTGTCTGAAACTAAAACTCAAAAGGATGGGGCAATAAATAGCCCAATGGTGAAGGATGTGCTTTGCAGGCAGATGATCTCAGAGCCAGTCCCAGGCCAAGGATGTGGCCCTTTGGACAACATGTAATTAATTGATGTAACCTGCTGCCCCAAGATGGAACGATAACCACTGGTTTGGATGGCTTTTAAAGGGGAATATCAGAAATATTAACAAGCAGAAGTCAGTCAGTGGCTACTAGCCATGATGGCTACAACTTCACCACCACTGGGGACTCTGTATTTCTGAGTATCCTATGTTGAGGAACCACAAAATAGGAAAATGCAGTTGTTGCCCATGTCCTGCTTGTGGGCTTTCTGTAACCCTTTGATTGGCTACTGTAGAAAGTGATGCTGATTGGATGTGCCTTCAGGCTGATCTTAGCAAGGTTTTCCTCAGTTCTCCTCTCCAGTTAAAATGAACATGGGTGACAGGTTGTGGGAAAGTCTTCTGTCTGATGTTCCACAGATCTTGGCCAATCAGAGTACTGGCCCAGGTAATCTTATACAGTGCTAATCAAAGTGGTAACTGATAAACTGGTGTTAGCCATTGGCTGCCAGACACTGGCAAGATTCCGATAAAGGAAAACAATCATAGCTATTGGGCATCACTCCCTGGCACATTGGTCCAAAAAATGTCTGGTCCCTCACATGAGATAACCTGAGATGCATTGGTCTAATGGATTTTGTAAGCAGCGGTTTCATGAGTTTAACAATATCCTTGAAATTAATTTTTAAAAAAACACCAGGGCTTGGCAAAGCCATTTTTTGGACTACACCTTCTGTAGTCTCCACAGCAACATGGCCAAGATTCACTTCCAGCCTTGGAAAGTTATAGACTACACCTGTAACAGCTTCTTGGGTGTAGGTATGATGCCCAAGTCTTTAGGGGGAAACTCTTATTGTGTTCAACAGTTTAATGCATGCTTTAGAAAAAGAGGAAAGAAAACCCAGATGCTCACATTGCTAGCTGGTAGCTCATAGCATATCTCTGATGGGCCTTCCGTAGTTCAGCAGTAAAATCAATTCTAAATTCTTACTGCAAGTGCTAGGCAGTAGAAGCTGCTCCCTATAGGCCCTGCAGTCAGAACCTGGAAAAATTACTCCTTGCAGCTACAGATTGTAGGAGTTGTGGTCCAAAAAAGTAACTTTACCAAACTTTGAATTATGCAATATATTTTTCAAAACTTTGCTTCTGAGTATTTTCAAAGGCATGGCAATGATGCATGTAACATCCTAACTAATGGGTTTTGTCCTTTGGTTTTTTAGATATTGGCAGTCCAATGAGCCCAATGGTGGAAAGCGTGAGAATTGTGCCATGGTGAGCAATGGTCTGTGGTATGACTACCCCTGCAAAGAAAGATATCACTGGGTCTGTGAGAGAAAGCTGTAGTTCAAAGGCATAGAGTGGTTGAGCATCAGAAGCACAGCCTCTGTAGAGGTACAGCTCATCCAGGTTCCAGCTGACCTGTACAGCCACTCATCCTCTGGCTTCTCCTGATCAAAGCGATATGCAAAGAACAGTGAGTTTGTACTGCCAAAGAAGTCATGCAGCGCTCCAGAAACTGCAGAGTCACTTATTTCACGCAAGCATACTTAAATATGCATAGTTTTTCTGTTGATAATGTATAATTTTTTGGATGTTCAATAGCTTAGGGCTTTTCCACACTACACTATTAATAGTGCTATTATTCCACTTTCAACATCATGTGGAATTCTGGGGTTTGTAGTTTACTGAGGGCAAAGAGCTCTCTGGCTGAGAATTCTAAATGCTCCTCCCTAAACTGCAAACCCCAGGATTCCATAGGATGTTGAAAGTGGAATAATAGCACTATAACAGTATAGTGTGGAAAGGCTCTTAGTTTTAATTTTATTTTAAAGACATTTGTAAATATCTGAATCCATGAATTTTTAACCATATGGTTCTGGCTGGCAGAAATCTTAGAGAGCTTTTGATCTGGGAGAGGTGGTGCCATGGATTCTCATTTGTTCAGATTAGAATTTTATTTTCATTTGGGCTAAACATTATCATCTCTTTCAATCATTTCTTAGCAGTGCTTGGTTTCCAGATGCCTTCTTCTAGACAGCCCCAGTTTGTCATTGTCCCCCTTAAAATATATTTCCCAGTACTCTAGATTTGGGGATTTGTTAGTCAGATTTACAGCTTCAGCTATGATATAAATTTTTTATGCCAACTGAACCATGGCACTTTATGGCAAGAGATGCAGGAAGCTAATTGTACAACTCTTAATAAGGATCTTTTGTTCCTTCTATTTGTTGATGGTAGTATTTTAAAATGCTATCCTGTAATCTTGTATTTTATGTGATTTTGTAACTTTTTAATTTTTGTGATAGAATTTAAAAGTTGTTTTTAAATCTGGGAAGGATATGGAGTGGCTTTTGAGTTCTTGCTCAGATATGCAGATGGGCTACTATTTTCTTGTTTTTGGAAAGGTTGCTGGTTGTTGATCTGGGAGCCTCTGTGAACTGAGTTTCTTTTTTCCCTTTGTGCACCTCATGTTTTGTAATCACAGAGATTTTATGGAATGTCAGAAGTACTGCAGAGGTTCTATAAAGGATCATTCAAGTTCCATCTTTTACAGATGGTCAAAGTGTATGTAGCAGTGTGCATTTATGGTACCAGGATCTAACATTAGGGAGATGAAAGGGTATGTCATGAAAGGGTAATGTCAGTGTCATGTCAATGTAACTAGCTTATTTATTCTTTGTTATTATACTTTTAGGGCTGTGGAAAGACAGAAGTCCTTTTGGCATCTTCTCTCAGATGCCAAAAAGTCTTGGGTACCACACATCCTTCATGGCGGAGAGCATTTGCTGCTCTCCCTTAAGCAGCAGAAATGTTTAGGGGCAGCCCTGGACTTTAGGATGGAATTTGGATTGCTCACACGGGTGGGATGTCTTCACAGAAGCCTATGCATATAGACTCCAATCAAGCTCCAAATGAGGCAGCACACCTTTAATCTCTGCATGTTTATGTGTACACAGATAGTAAGGAATGCAAAAACATGGAGGACTGTCACAAAGAAGATATGAGTACCAGTGTGCATATCTAATTGCTCATGCTTTGACCATCTGTACAAGACAGCCTTGGGAAATTTATTGGGCCACCTTTCTCTCAAGTCCTTGGTAAGCCTAAGAAGTTGAGAGGGGAGGGAAGGGGTGGAAGAAAGCAGCTTGCCACTCCTCCTATCTGGAAAGTTTGGCAGAAGACCTTAAACTGCTCCATCTGTATGACAACTTTGGCATATGGTGGCCCAGTCAGATACCTCCAAGCATCCTAGTCATCTATAGCCTTGCTCAAGTATTACAGGGTCATGATTCTCTTTATTGAATCTATCTATCTGTAATGTGGTCTTCATCTTTTCCTACTGTCTTCCCTTTTATCTTCCACTTTATTGAGTATAATCTTTAGCAGTGTGTTATGTCATCTCATGACAGCTTCAGTTTGGTCATTTTAACTTCTGGGGGGAATTCAGGCTTCATTTGCTCTAAGATTCATTTACTGGTCTTTTTGGTCATCCATGGTTATCTGAAATGTGCCATGCCTACTAAGATCTCAGTATAGACCAGGGGTGCAGAGAAAGGTCACTGTGTACATGCCACAGGTTACCAAGGTATTTGGGAGGGAAAGAACAGATGGAAAGGGTTGTAGGAGGCTGGGGAGTAATAAGCTGTGTAAAGCTAGGTATTTCTGTTGATAGTAGTAACTTCAAATTCTTTGCCAAGATGATGGGAAATTGGGTCTCAGCATAAGCACATCATCTTTTTTTGCCTGGAATGCTGGGCATCTTCTCATTTTTATCTCACTAGCACCAGAGCTACCCTGATTTCTCTCACATAACATGCACCTCTCACATTATACGAGTGGCATAAGAAGGAATCATACCACACTCATCATACAAAACTGAGGCCTTAGATGTGATTGAAGAGTCTCAAGGACTACTGTATTGGACCACTTCAGTCTGAGAGAAGGGCGGGTCTGAAGGTTAGATCCAGCTTCCTCTGGATAAGCATTCTCTACATTTGCTTAGAATGCTTCTGCCACTGGAAAGGAGTGGGGACATCTTTCTTTATATTCCTCAGTGCCACAGCTCTCACTATTCTTGAGGGTCGTCTAAACTTTCACATCAGCTTTGGGAGACAGGACAAGGGATGAAAGAATAGGCTAATAGCACAGCTACTGCGTCCATTTCATAAGGACCCCCATGTATGTGAATTTTATGCAACTCATTTTTGAATGTCCTCCTTCACTGAAACAAAACAAAGCCCCTCCTGTATACAGAATAAACTATCCCAGGAGAAGAGTTTAATGTAGTTGTCTCTGTGTGATACATAGGTCGGCAGCACCTTTACTCTGGCAGTATATTTAAAAATGTGACAGCCCAATTGCAGGCTGAAATAACAGTCAGGATTCTATGCTGGTTCTTACACTGAGTTAAGAAACCAAAAGCTGAACTTACCCAGAGCAGAACTAGGGATTCTGTACTGCAGAATACTAAGAGCTCTTGCATTTAGTTAAGCCATGTTTCAGAATGGCACAGAACAACTGGCATTCAGTTGATTAGTGCCAACCACAGCAGACTCATTCAGTCAATTGTTGAATGGTGAGTCAACACATAGGTAGATTCCACTGCTTCATTTGGTCTACTATAGACAGGACTAAAAGCAGCATTTAGACCAATGAGAGTAAAGTGAAACATGTTCAAGGCAAAGCTCCTGAAGCTGTGCTATCTCTATATTCATGTACAGAGAAAGGAGAGACTGAAGGCGAGAGATACCAAAGGTTTATATATTCACAGATATTTTAATTGTCCATGAGGACATACACATTTTTTTTTAAAAAAGGCCCATATGCTCAATACCATGTTGCTTTACTATATGCCCAATGGACTTAGAACAACTTTCCTGCTCACTGAAACTGCAAGCTGAAAATGGCACTGCAAGTAGAAAGGTAGGAGGAACAAACATTAAAAACTATAATACTCCTGACAGGGCTTCCTTTTTCACAAATCAGAAGGAGAGTAACCAACTCCCACAGCCCTCTGGAGCTAGAGCTTCTCCTGAACAGACTCTGGTGCATTTTGATGTAGCTGACACACTAAGGACCCAACTCCTTTTTTCAGAGACTGTTGTCACTGCTGAACCATATCACCTGGTAGAAGGAACACATGGCACACCATCACACTCTGGATTTTCTTTCCCCCATTCTTTGGTTGCTGCTTGTTGCAGGGAAACATAACCTGTGAGGATAATACAACGCCTATGATGGGGGGGGTACAGGATCCTGGTTAATTCTGCAATATTCAAAGCTGGAGAAAGTTACTTTTGGGGCCACAATTCCCTGCATCCCCCTGTAGCCATGTATGCTGAGGCATTTGGGGAGTTTGGGGTCCATAAAGATAAACTTAACCAAATGCTGCATGTTGCAGAAGATTGTGAGTCAGGTCCTTTGGGAAACACTTTCCCCTAAGTATGTGGCTTCCCGGTTAAAGCAAAAAGGCTTTACAAGGCATAAGTCAGTGGCATGGCAGTGCTCAGAAAGGTGCTGCTCATTTATTCCAACATGGTGGATTAAGATTAAAGTAGAAAGCTGCCATTCTTCACCTGGAGAGTTTCCTCCTTGGTGGAAGTTGGTGGGAGCTCTTCTAAACTACAGTAAATTAATCCCATGCGAGAGCTCAGATGCTTCTGAACAGATGTGCTGACACAGAGAGAGACAGGGCCAAACTACACATTACACACAGATGCATGTAAACAAATGCCCAACAGTCTACTTTTGTACAGACAAAAACTCTCTGAGAGGAGACACTGAAGTGCAGTGAAGTAAAAGCTTTAACGCTTCTACTACTGTACACCCTGCTCTGCATGGCTTCCAACACTGGAGCACCAAAAGAGCAGGCAAGAGTAGAGTTAAGCACTCCCAGGCTGCTCCTGGCTGCCGCATCTGGAAGCAACTTCTACCCACAAAAAGGGCGCTATGCTACCTTTACATAAAAATGTTACATGGAGTTAGCCCTTCTCTAGAGCATCAGACTGACTTGCAAGTTTCCTTCCTCCATGCTGTGAAGAAACAGAATACAACATATTCCTCCCCACCTGGCTACCTTACTGTTGCCAAGGGCTCAGATGGCAGAGATGTCCTTGCAATAGCTTGACAGCAGGTAAGGCAGGTGGCAGGGGGTGGCTTGCTCCGAACACTGCACTTAGAATTGTCTGTTTCTGTGTTCTTATGGGCCTAAATATCCCATAACAGATACTTTGAAATCCAAAGACAATTACGTACAGAGTTGCACAGTTCTTTTGATATTTTTCATATAGAAATGTGCAGTGGACACTTACTTCTTTCCTTTTTCTTTGCAGAGAGAGTTGTTTCCTTTCTCATTTTCCTCAGGAATGGCTCTTGCCACATGTATAAAGAGGGGTGACATTTTAGCTGACCAAGTTACTAGACTTTGGGCCTGGGAGACTCTGGGTTACAATGAGTCTGCCTATGTTACTGCAGAATGTTAGGTACCCTTGCCCCTAGCAGATGCTGCAGCTGCAAACAAGAGGAGGAAGCCTGCTGCTGCACTGTAATACAGATGGAGAGGGAGGCCAGGCTGAAGCTCCTGTCACAGAAGGGGGACTGTTGTCATAATAATCAGGTGTCAAAAAGGGAACTCTATCTTTTGCACTGCAGGTCCAGGCTGCTGGGTGTTTAAAGCCGTCCTATTAGCTAGGAGATGTCAGGAGTTAATAGTCTTCCCCCTCTCCTTAAATGACTAGGTTTTCTGAGCTATGTTTTTGAGGCCTCAAAGGCAGGGAGGCACCAGTTAGGGGTTGCGCATTTCTGCCTCACTCAAAAGCTACCAAGGTTTCAGAGTTTCATACAGCTGGCCTTATCCAGTATTCTTCACACAGGAAGAAGATGAAGGAAAAAGTTACTGCCCTCCCAGCACCACAGTCAAAAGTAAAAAGGGTAATATAACACATTTTAAAACCCGAAGAAGCCTCATACTTCAAGTTGATGCTTGGTTTCTGCATAAAGTACCCTGGCTAGATGAGCACACAATAGCTTGGCTTGAGAGCTGCCACTTTAAATTTGCAGGAGCACCTGGGCTTTATCAGAGGCATTACTGACAGTTTAAATGGTGACTCCCAGGCACCCAGTGCTGATCAGAACACCACTGCTCCCAGGTAAGCCCATCAGAGCTCACCCACACAAAACAGGGCCTGACTGACAGTGCCTGGCCAAGGACCCCACTCAGATCTAGTGTCAATCCTGAGCTCAGTGGTTATGAGCAGTCAGCTCAAACCACAGCTCAAGACGTTAACTCACCAAGTAGCCCAGCATTAGGCAAGCCACACACATGGATCCTGTCTATAATAAGGAGGAGGAGAAACCAGCCTACCTTCAAGGATTGTTGAACTGCTCTCAATGATTAGGAAAGTGTGCTACATAAATAATTATTCATATCACTTTTTCAAGCAAATTAAAGAAAATGTCAACCACTTCCTTTCTTCCTCAGAAGTAGTCAAATACTGGGCTGGAAATTGTTCCTCCCTCCTGTCTCTGGTCCATGTAGAGAATTTGGGAGGTTGAAGTCCTCAGTGGCTGCACATAGAGCCAGTCAGCAACAGCACACACTCTGGCTCTTCACCACTGGGCAAAGAAACCAAACCAAAGCAATAAGAATAAAAGTAGGAGCTGCCCACTTGACTCAAAGCACCATGAACAGAAATACTGATAAGGACTCACAGTCACGACTGCCTGAGTTTCATGAACCCAAGAAAGGGCCCTGCTGAGGCAGCCTTGAAATTCTCAGAGTGTTCTCATATCCTGAGAGGATGGCTCACAGGCAGACATTAATTTGCTTGGAGAGTTCTCGCTCTAGGTCCAAGATGAGGGCATCAAAGTCCTTCAGATTGAGCCTTGGGCTGAAGGGAGCCTCTGGCTCTTCCACCAAGGCAAAGTCATCCATGAAGACACTCTGGCTGTGGTGTGCCAGCCCTTTCTCTTCATCCCTCTCATCATTGTCACTCTCGCTCCCAGCCACCTCATCATAATCAGTGTCACTGACTCCTGGTTTGGGTCCTGCCAAGAACTGCTGACCACACACGCTCCAGTCCCCAGCGTAGCGATTGCTAGGAGGGCTTTCCAGACCTCGGGGGCGGTTCCGTGCCACAACAGTGGTCTGCAGCAGTGGCAGATTTAGGGAGCGATGGCACTGGCGTTGTGGCATGGGGTGTTCTTCTTCTGTTATCCTTTGTGGGGCTAAGAACAAAAAATATGGTTTGGATTACAACCCTTTCCCAAGCTCTGGAACTATTTCATTGTGGCAGCTACTTAGGAGCCCACACCTCAATGCGTTATCAAGGGAAGCAGAGCCTTAAGCCTTCCTAGAAATTGCCCTGTCTTATCTGCAGAGCTTTTACTGCTGAGCTCAGACCAGTAAGCGCTTTCTACAAGGTTCTGATACTGTTTTGTTTTGTTTAGAGCAGTGGTTCTCAACCTGTGGGTCCCCAGATGTTTTTGGACTTCAGCTCCCAGAAGCCCTGAGCATTGATCATAGTGGCTGGGGCTTCTGGGAGCTGAAGTCTACAAACATCTGGGGACCCACAGGTTGAGAACCACTGGTTTAGAGGCATATGTATAGGATTTTCTCAGTGTTACGGCTAAGCTGGCTCACTTTCTGTATCCCATGGCTAAATTGTCTTGTTGACAGCAGATTTCAGGGCTGGGACCTGGTTCAAATCAGAGATCCAGGAAATGAGTGGCCCATCATTCTTTCCTAGGAATGTTGGCATAAAGTGTGAAGGCAGTACTGTCGTACATACTGAAGAAGCGCCCTTGCTGAGGAAGATAAGCTCATCTTCTGCAAAGAGAAGACTTGCTACCCCAGTTATTTGAGAGCATCAACCAATACACAGCCAGTGGAAAGCCAATAAATATTTGTTTGGATTTTCAGACACTGATCCCATACACATTTACCAGAGAGCAAGCCCCATTTAACATAATGGAGATTACTTCTGAGCAAATATACATAGGAGTGCACTGTAATAATATTTCTATCAGAGTCCCGCACAAAAAAAAAAAAAATTAAGAAAACTGAGGAGGCATAGGATAAGACAATGGGTTAATAATGAACTAAAAGATGGGCAAATTTCACAAAGAGAGCAAAGAGAGGGAAATAGCCATAGATCTATAGTGGAACCACTACCATCCATAAATGGCTTAGAATCAGGAGTCAGCAATGACATAGCCAAGCTTGAAAATGATAACACATTATTTAAGGGTGAAAGAGCACCAATATTAGAGGCAATGAAAGTAAGTGTGATATAGAGATGCATGTTTTTCTTCAATTATTTCCAATACAAAAAAGTGTTTCCTAATTTTTATTTTTGTTATTTTCATCATTATTAGGTAGAATATCAGTAATCAAAATGAATGTATTACTGAAAATGTTATTCCTGTTTCAGATTTACCTGTTCAATGATTTACCTTTTTAACAGTGGCATAAAAATATTTCAGAGTTTGTATGGCAAGGGAAGAAACTTGAAGTGAAAAATAAAGTTATTCAAGATGCAAAGCAAAGAGGTGGTTTAGGACTCCCAGATCGAAAGATATTCTTCTATGCATCCTGTACAGTTTGATTAAAAGATTGGGTGATGTTAAAAAGGGAATGACTCTTAACCTTAGAAGATTTTGACTCAAGATTTGGTTAAGGTATGATAAAATGAAGGCAAATATACAATTTAAAAATCATTTCATAAGATGTGCCATATTAGGTTTGGTTGAAATATAAAAGTCAACTGTGTTCTAAAGTACCTTTGTGGCTTTCACCTCAAGAAGTCTTTCTTTCACAGGAGATAACGTTCAGAGGAAAATGGAGACATACTTAAGGTGGAGGGTGGTCAAGTACAATTGATGACAAATGATGAGTTGAATGGAAGGTGTTTGTTGGTTTGATATTAGACAATTAACAGAAAGATTTAAGATGGATAAAAAATAATTTTGATGTTGAAAGAATGGATTTTGAAAATCTCCCTATAAGGCAGATGTAGAGAACCTCTGGCCCTTAAATTTTTTTGGACTAAAGCTCCCTTCACACTGGTCATGCTGGTTGAGACTTCTAGGAATTAAAGTCCAAAATGTCTGGGAATTTAAAAATTTCCTTCCATGATAAAATCTGGAGGCAGTTGACCACTTGGGGAATGCAATGACCATTTGTAAATTTATAAACATTGCATACAGGTAATCTCTCTCCCCCTCTCATAAATACTTGAATTCTGGGTGAGTTAATGATGTCCAGAGAGCCAATGTAGTGTAGTGCTGGACTACGACTCTGAAGACAAGGGCTTAGTCATGAAAACTGACTGGGTGACCATGTGTGCATCGCACACTCTCATCCCCAGAAAACCCCATGATAGAGTCACCTTAGGGTCACCATAAGTCAGAAATGATTTGAAGGCAAAAAACAACAACTGATGTCCATTTCAAATATGTTTAGGGCAAACAAAAATAAATTTCCTCACACCATGCAAATATGTTCTAAGAGGGTTTACTTCAAAAATGATTCCAAGCCAAAGGAACCAGTCAGTCAGCTTGCCTGTGCTTCCTTTTCTTCATTACCTAGAAAGGCCTTTAGAAGCAGGCTCACTGGGCAATGGCTTCAAACCTCTGGAAAAGAGAGTCCATCTAAACATTAGGAGGAACTTCCTGATGGTAAGAGCAGTCTAACAATGGAATACGCAGCCTCGGAATGTGGTGGAGTCTCCTTCTTTGGAGGTTTTTAAACAGAGCATGGATGGCAATCAGTCATGAATGTTTTCATGGTATATACCTGCATGGCAGGGGGTGGACTCAATGGCCCCTGTGATCTCTTCCAACTCTATGATTCTGTGATTCTATGACTACTAGGAAACAGATGCAGTCAGGGGCCCTTGGCTCAGCAACCAAAGGATAAAACATTACTGAGCATTATACTGATAGGGAATATAGGAAATCACTGAAGGCTGTGCTGTTACCACACTAGCCATGTATTGTTCATCCCGCCCACAGCTCACGCAGTAAATTAAAGACTCACTGTGTGAATCACAAGTGACCAGCAGTCCAAGCTACAGGAAGTCCCACCCCAGTGAGAAAAAGCCATCTACCTCCTAGCCCAGCACGTCTCTGGGCAA
The DNA here is from genome assembly GCA_948472985.1 of Iguana delicatissima. Lineage (NCBI taxonomy): Eukaryota > Metazoa > Chordata > Lepidosauria > Squamata > Iguanidae > Iguana > Iguana delicatissima. Next base: position 22,891 of record CAOKZL010002543.1, on the reverse strand, counting down.
ATATCCCTTGCGAGGGTAACAGGCAGCTCTCATTCCCTTGCCTCCCATGACCCTATATTCTGGGTTCACTCACTTGGCCAGGACTGAAGCAGGTAATGCAACACTTCAATGTGGTGTTTGAAGTCCACGGTGCTGGTGATGGTACGAGGCTGCTGTCTGGGGTTGCAGGCCCCTGGCCTTGCTGCTCCCTGGCTGAGTAACACAGGCCCAAAGCACACAGCGAGATTCTGGGCATTCATGCGGTTGAAGGTGTGGAAAGATGCAACCAGGCTGAGATGGTCCAGCAGCATGGTCAGAGTGGCCTAAAAAAATGGAAGCAATCACTTTCTTTCAGCTCAGCCTGATTCATGTGGGTCTTAGGTTGATGTCAGGGCGGGAATCATGTCAAAAGGAGAATGGCAGAGGGAGTGAGAGAACGTCCTGGTGGTCTGAAGGCACATATTCATAAGAAAAGTGGGGCATTCATTTAAACAAGGAAATCAGAAGGGCCCAATCATCAGACATTGGTAATGATGAGTTACAAGTAACACAATTACCTGTGATTACTTACTTTGGAGGAGGGGGTGTAACAAGAGCATAACTAAGTCACATCACTTAAGTAATGTAATGAATAGGAATAAAATCACCTTACTCATGTAACAAGTAGTGTTTTCTAATCACTTCCTAAAGTTACTTTAAAAAATATTTTAGGCATTTTGACAGAAATTGGTAAAGTTTTATGCCATGCACTTCTGAACCATAATGTTTTATATGGGAAAAAAACAGAGGAAAAATTATGAATAATGCAACAAACTAAAAACTTTTAAAATACATCTTCAATAATGTGTAGCAGGAAAGAATTAGCTTTTAAAAGTAACTTTCCAAACCCTGCTGTTCATGATGATATTCGGTGCTGTTTTTAAGTTTAGTACAGTGTACCTTCCATATCTGCAGGGGCTTGGTTCCAGGACTTTCCATGAATGGCAAAAAATGTGAATGATCACATCACATCAGATGGCAGTGATGTGCATTTGGACACCTCAGTGCATCTGCATGCATGGTGCCACCACCTTATGTAGTGCATGAAACGCTCTGCAGTTACTGGAAATTGCAATACTGGAAGTTGAAGATCCAGATGATCTACTGTATATAGTCTTTCAATAAATTTTAGTATTTTAATGTCTAACGTTTTAACTTTAGAAATTGTTTTAATTGCTTTTTAAATCTTATATTTATATTTTTATTAATGCTTTCATATAGTTTTAATTTGCATTGTTTTAAATACTGTATGTTGTTAACTACCTTGAGTCCCATTATTGTGATGAAGGTAGGAAATAAATGAATAAACTAATAATGATAATAAAAGGGAAGTTACTGCTTCCAGCAGGGAGCTCCAGTAATCCCTCTGCACCCCTGAAGTGGTCACATAGACCCATATACTATACTGCAGGACGGCATCCTTGGCTCCATCTAGGCTTGCCAGGTTGGATACAAGATGGGGCTCTTGTAATTTTAAACCTGAACAGACTGAGAAGAAGGATGAGGTACCATAAGACACCATGAAGCCATATCTGTTTTCCTTTCCCTTTCAAAGTTTAACTTTCAGCCACAGCTGTTGCTTCCAAATATGGCTCTTGCCTCTCTGATGGAGAGCATGGGGAGAGGGCATGGGAGCACCAGCAAGACCAGAGCTTCTTGTTGAACTTCTCCATACCCTCTTCCCTTGCTCCACAGGGGAAGCAAGGAGTTTTATGGTACCTCATCCTCCTTCTCAATCTGATTGACAGAAAGGTACAAGAATGCCATCCTGTGTCCAGTCTGACTGCCCTAGCCCTATCAAAGAAGACAAGCCAGGAGTGTCCATGAACCAGGAAAGATGGGGCTTGGGCCAACAGACTCATTCTTCTCTGGGTCCACTCCTCACCTTCTCAGCTTCTGGCAGACAGTCCAGAAGAGCCATTGTTGAAGTCTCCTTAGCTTCCTGCCCCACCATCCGACCGGACATGGCTTCCAGCACCACCTGGTAGAGCGGGTCAGTGATGAGAGGAGTGGGTAATTCACGCAAATAGTCTTTCAAGATCCCTGGGGAGATGGAAAGCAGAAAATACCTCAGTTCTTTGTAAGGTCACCAGAGCCAGCCTCCCACACTTCCCCTTCAGTCTTTACTGGAGAGGGATGTTACCATACTGGTGAACAACGGAGAGCAAGATCTGAGTGTATATTAAAGTGGCCAGTCCTGACATGGGGATCAGAAGATAGTGGATGTGTTGACTGAGATGTCGAGTGGGTATATGGGTGTACAGAGCGAGGAGACATACCATGTCTGTGCCCTTTGTTGCTACAGACCCACCACTCTTCTTGAGGACAGAGAAATGAGTAAGATGAGGAGGACAATGTGGTTTTTGAGAGGGCTCAGGCAAGCTTTGGGGTTTCTCAGGACAGCCATCAAGCCATGTCTCTGTCTGAATCCAGAGAGTGGCTGCGTGCAACTCAGAATGACCCTGTCTGCTTCTGCCAGCATAGCTTGATCCAAGAATGTGCCACTTTCACTCTGTCCTCCAAAAGATACTGAAAAGGGAACAGCTGGGGCTCACTGAAATGAGCAATTATTCCAGTGAGATAAAGAAGCTATCAGCCTGGAAGGGGAGCAGGAACTGTCAGCATCGTTCCAACCTCTGCTTTTTTGGATGGTGGCAAAGGGCCATGATAACAGTGAAGCTTCACAGTTGGAGACAAAGAATGTACAGCTTCCCCCACTCTGCCCACACCTTGGCCAGTCTATTGTTAAATGGTTATCACCCTGCACTCACTCCACACCTCAGGGTTGCTACCCATATGTGTCTGTTTGTGCTGCTAAGACTCTTTTGCATTTTCAAATCAGTCCCCTGAGCAGCAAACCACTTCCCCAGGGAAGGAAGTTGCTTTAACCTCCACTGACTCTAGAACCTGTGGGTCACAAGACAGCTGTGAGAAGAGGAAGGGAAAAGTCATGCTCCCTCTTGTTGCAGGACTTTGGATCTCCTTCCCCCAGAAGGCCCATCTTGCTCCCACCCATGTTTTATGTAAAAAGGGAACATTTCAGAAGAGTTTTTACTCCTCCTCTCTCTCCTTCCAATAGCTCCTTCAATAGTCTTTGAGCACTGGCCTCTTCAGTTCCTTGCCTCCCAGTCATGCAGCAGCTTCTCTGCTGCATTTCCAGGTCAATATGAAGGAACCACACCTATGAATCTGTCTCTAGATCCTCCTACCAGCAAAGTACTCCTGTTGAGCTGACACAATCCTTACCCCCATTTCTTCCATGTCTGAAGTATATATTGCAATACTTATTTAGAGCTTGGAAATCATATTTTTTTGGAACATAGTTCCAAGAATCCCAGGCCAAATTCTGGAAACTATGGAACAAAAAGTAACTTTTAATGGATCTGGTTTCACCAACAGGAAGCCAGGAATGGGAGAGTAAGCCTTAGCTAGGAGGAAACAAGCATCGCAGCATCAGACACAGCTTCACTTTGAATGCCTAGGAGACTCCACTGGACAACATGGCCCACAAGCAGCTGAGTGGCAATGGTGGTAGGCACTGAGCAAAGAATGCCATTGTGAACACTGACCTGTGATGACATTAATATCTGGATAGAGGTCTTCAGAGAGCACCACAGCAGAGCTGTCCCTCTCAAAGGCATCACGTAGCTCTTTCTTCACTGCTGCTGAGCCACACAAGCGATACAGACCCACAACCTACAAACAAAGCAGTGTCCATCGCTTGAATTAACAGGTATCCTTCAGGCAACAGAAAATTTGGCTGTTCTATTGCTTCAGTGATATCTGGAAGGCTTTCCCAACCTAGCTGCTTCCTGGAAGCGGGGGGGGGGTCCGTAGAATTCCCATCAGCTCCAGCCAGCCTTAATCAGGATTGTGATGGGAATTACAGGCAAAGACATCTGGAGGGATACAGACAGGGGAGGTTGGCCCATAGGTCAAAAACCCCCAAGCATCTCCATCCCCAGGGGTGCCACAAACTTGAGAGAAAGAAGGGAAGCCTGGCCAAGAGCTGAGACTCACAGACAATGCATGTCCCCAACAGCTCTGGAGACTATTCTGTGTCTTTGAGGGGAGTGGGGACTGGGCAATTGAGAGGCACAGCACTGACCTTCAAGCCTCTTTTTTCAATCTGGGCGACACACTTCTGGATCAGCAGGGGCACTCTGATGGCAGCCCCTTCCCTCTCCACCAGCTGACTTAGTTTCACTCCAAACACTTGTGGCTCCCAGTTGTTGCTGGCTGGGTCCCACTGGTCCACCAGGGTGAGCTTGATGTAAAGGAGCCCCCGTGGCTCCAGCTGCATGGCCAGCTGCTGGGTCCTACAATCTGGGAAGGAAGAGCAGCAGAATGAGGCTGTGAGGACTGCAGGGAGTCTCCTGTTCAACCTGTCCTTTCCTCCCCAAGAAGTGCCCACTTGCTTCACCACTACAGACAGGAAACAGGCCCTGTCCCCAGAACTCAATCTACTCTCTCCTGATAATACCCTTCAACTCCATCTCTCAGAATCTCTGGCCTGCTCTTGGGGCTTCTGTGACTCATGGCATTCATTCCCCACCCCTAGGAATGGGAGTTCATTACAGCAGTTTGTTCCTCCCTGAGCACCTGTGTGGCAACAGCACTGACAGGCAAGGCAGGCAAAGTGTTGGCCTAGCAAGGATAAAGCAGTTCTTCGCTCCTCCCACCTGCTGCTGTGGGACTCTTCTCACCCATAGAAACTGCTGCATGGCACTGGCTGCCACTGGAGGAAGAGAGAGGAGGCATGAGCAGGATCAAAGCTAAAAATGAACAGGGGCCAGAGCTTGGCAAACATTCCCAGAAATCCAGTTTGGGATTGCCCACCAATAGTGCTGCTCACAAGTTTGTGATTTTATGGTTTGTGATTTTCCTGGTCTTATTGCTAAGGATCTGGTCCTCCAGTACACCGAGACATAGGAATGGGGATGTTAAGGGGACCAGCCCCAAGGTATTCTTATTGGCTCTCTCTCTATCCCACCAAACTTCTCTGTCTCCCTTGAAAACTGCTTTACTGTCCACACTTGGGCCCTTTTCTCACACCATTTCACACGTAAAAGGGCCTCCAGAGCATCGCGTGATTGCGAGGACCGTTTCAGATGACATCCTCACAATCGCGCAACGCTGCTGGGGCCAGTAGGCAGCGATCATACAATATATAATTTTCGGCTTCTTGCCAAAAATGATGCACGATCGCGCATCACTCCCAGGCCCCACACGCACTTGCCTCCGGAGACGCAGCCCTCACACTTCCTTCCCCCAGCGCTGCCTGGGAAAGTACCCGGCTGTGCGGTGGAAGGAAGAGACAGAGCCCTTACACTTCCTGCTGGTCAGCAGGGAGCTGCTGCGGAGAAGAAGCAGAGGAGACACGAGTGCCTCTCACAAGAGGCTGCTCGCATGATCCCCATGTGCCCACGTCAGGACCATGTGAGCTGCGGAAAGGGCCTTGGACTTCAGTGTGCTCTTCATCTCTTGTGGTCCACCTTACCTTGAAAAACATGAGGCAGGATGATGGTGCCATGGCAGCAGACACGATTTTTCCCCACTGTAGGATCACATGAGAAGACCACAACTTTGAGGAGCTGGGCATCCTCAAGCTCCAGCTGGAAGGAATGGTTGAGGCTGAGGAAGGCCTCCCGGCAAGGCAGCAGGGCAGTGCGGGCCTTGTTGACCGAGTCTACTTGGAGGATACAGAAGGCTTCCTTTACTTCAGCTTTGGGGGGCCTGAAGTCCTGCACCCCCAGCAGATGGATGCTGACAAGGCCAGAGAGATGCTGCACGCAGCCAGGCTGCTCGGCAAAACTGTAAGGCCGGAAGGAGCCACTGTCAAGCCCCAGGCAGGCCTCAGCCTTGGCCTGGAGCTCAGGGGAGTCTCCGTCACTCAAGTAGCCCCCTTTGCTGGCAGCCTTGCCTCGGGCCTGGGGCTGCCGAGAAGCCACACTACTGTCAAGATGGTAGCGGCTGATGACGCTGCCCGACTCCTTGGGAAACGAGCGGCCCTCTGGCTCCGGCCCTCGAGGACGGGAGCTACGCAGGCTAAGTTTCCGCCTCAGCTCCGGCAGCTTCTTCATCTTCATGGAGAGGCTTCTCACTGGACCAGGGGACTTTGCCTTGACAAGAGTGTGGGCCCTCTTCTGGGCAGTGGGGCTCTGGGCCACTGAAACATTACCCATGGCCATTTCCTCAGGATCTGTGGCTGATGCCTGCACCCTTCCTGGGGAGAGAAACTGCATAAGACAAGTCAAACCAACTGCAACTAACCCTATGGGTGAACAAGTATTGCTGAAACACCCCTGAGCCACTATGCGACAGGGTTGGTAAATGGACCAGAAAGGAAGAAGTGGGTTCCAGAGTGACTCCATTAAACAAGGCTTCCCATAAAAAGAGCCAATGGGGACCCCATTTTCTGCATTAGATCTCATCGTGGGAGAAAAGTGAGACACCATTTCAAAGAAAAGAGCAAAGCTGTTAAACAGATTCTGCAATGCAATGTATAGCCAGCATTCTTTAATCAACCATGCACATCACAGATGCTGCATGTGGCATTCAGATGGATTATTAATACTAACATGAACACAACATGGCTTGCAACCAAAACACAAGACTCTGGCCCAAAAATCAAACTTATATTATGAATGACAAAGTGATTTTATTTTGTCTGAAAAATTCTAGATTTTTTTTTTAAATCTAGATTATGTATGGAAATGTCTGGAAAAAACTGCACTGTTTTTTTTTTGTTTTTGACAATTTGCTGGGAAAATCTCCAAAAAGTTTTGCAATTCCCTAAATAAAGCATGAGTTGGTGGGGGGGGCTAAATTTGAGTTTTTTTTCCTGGAAAATTACCTGGGAAAATTAAAAAAAAAAGAATTGCCCTAAATATAGTATGATATGCTTATTTAACTTACAGTTGCCAAACTAAACTTTGCAATGTCCCAGCATGCCATTATTTCAATGGCATGCTGGGACCTGACCTAGTGGTAGAAATGTCAGACTAGAATGAGCACAGGAGAACCTGCCTTGACACTCAGGGCCTTTCTGCACTACACTGTTATAGTGTTATTATTCTACTTTCAATGTCCTGTGGAACCCTGGGGTTTGTAGTTTCTTGAGGCCAAAGAGCCCTCCGGCTGGGAATTCTAAATGCCCCTCCCTAAACTACAAACCCCAGGATTCCACAGGATGTTGAAAGTGGAATAAGAGCACTATAACAGCAGAAAGGCCCTTAATCTTTAAGGATCCTTCTTTGGATTTTGTGATGCTTGATAGATATGAATTCTTGCCATGCACATATAGACTGCAAAGCTAGCATGTTGTGGTTAGAGCTCACAGGCTTTGTGAGATCAAAAAAGCGGGGGGAGAGGGAGTGGGGGAGAGAAGGAATAAGAAAGAGAGAGAGATCTTGTGTTTGTTGAAAGTGAAATAAGCCATAACCATGGTTTTAGTTTTCATCTGAACTAAAGAGCAAAATGTAGAATTTATAACTTGATGTACTGGGTATTTGCAATTTTACTTTTACCTCTCATTCACAGCACATATGAACTCCCTCTCATACTTCCTAAGCATAGTCACCTGAAAAAGACAATTTCATGACAGCTAGAGTACAGCTAATCTGGATGCTGATTCAAATATTGCTTCAGAATGCAACCTTGCTGACTAAGACAACTTTGAATCTGCCAAGCTAGCCTAACATTTCATTGGCATCCATTCATTTTATGATTTTTTTCTCAAGAACGTATTCATTTTCTTATAGAGAAATTAGGCACTGAAAATTTTTCTTTGGAAAATTTTACAGCTCACCTCACTAGTGACAGAACAAACAAGATTTTTTTTTCCAATTCCAAAGAGATAAAATGGCAGACACACCTTATATTGCAGCCAATGAAGGAGAGGAGAAAGTTTGCTGCACTGTAATAGCCTTAAGTGCCACACACATTTAAGAGAAATGGCACTCCAAGTAAGTGCAATTCTCCCCTCCCCTCCCCTTTTCTCCCTGCCTGCTGAAATGTAAAGTGCTGAGATCTACCGGCTTACAAGCGAGCTCCACCAAGATTGCTTTTTTCCCCTGCCATTAATCACAGCAGGATAACAAAAATAGTGAGAAATGTCACTTTCCTAACCTACAGCAATCTCCACCAAGACTGGTGCTTCTCTGCTGCTTCTAGCTTTCACCTCCCCTGTTTCCAGAGACTGCTGCCCTGGCACTGCCAACTGTTGTAATAGAACAGAAGGTGATCAGCTGCGCTGCAAGGGAGTGGGGTTGGGGATCTATTAAGAATGGCTGTGGACTATAGGTTACAGGTTCCTGATATAAAAAACATAGGACTCATTTAAGAAGAATTATCTCTCACCACCACAGGCCTGGGGCTGGGGGCTGCTCATTTCCTCAGCTTGCTTGGTAGGCCTCATTTGGCTTGGTGACGTCTGGAAGCCATCTCTCCTTGCTTGTTGGGAGACAGCCCCTTCTGCAGCTTTAATCTCCACTACGTTCCCCCTCCTGCTCCTGCTGCCAGCCCCACTAGCCCACCTCTTCTCAAGGTCGAGGAGCTGCAGGTCTTCATCCTCTGGAATGGGATTGTACCAGATCTCCCCTTCACTGCTACAGAGCACATGAAGCTCCTTCAGCTCAGTGCTGGAGCCAGTAGCTGCTGCTTCTTCCACCCCCTGAGTCTTCCCTGAAGACAGCACCCAGTGGCGGCTGCTCCTCTCCAGGCTCTGCAGGTAGGCACCCTGGCTGCTGCACTTGGCAGTAATAAGGCTAGAACTGCAGGCCTCTGTGTAGCCAACTGGCAATTCAGCATCTTCCTTGGGCACGCTTTCCACCAACTCAACATAGCGTAGGCTTTGTGGGGATAACACTTCACCCAAGTCAGCAGGTCCCTGTGAGGTATTTGAGGAGCTCTGGCAGAGTTTCCTGTTGTAGGAATCCTCCTGACTACCCCAAGTGAACTTGGCCCAGTTTTGCTTCCTTGACACTGTGATGGTAGTGCCTTTCTTGCTGCATCTCTCTTCTGGTGGCAGATGCCCCACCTGCTGAGGATCTATAGAAGACCCTGAAGCATCTGGAGGCTCTGAAGGAGAATCTGTGGAGAACATAAACAGAGAGTAAGAGAAAGTTATTATTATTATTATTATTTTGGACTATAAAACCCAGAATACTATGGGTGGAAGACTGAGAAATGTTGTCCAAAATGTATTTCTTTCATTTCAATTAGATGCCACATTTCTCCTTGAGTGGAATCCAAGAATGAACTAAAACCTAACAATAAAATCTTAAACACAACTAAAAATAATCACATTAGAAAAGTAGCTTCTCTAAACTTGGATTGATGTCTTGACTCTTTTCTAAATGTAAGCCTAGCTGGAATGTTTGAATTAAAATGCCCTTGCAACTTGGGAATGGGAAGTTATATAATCTCCTTCTTTGGGTGCTTGGCAAAGATTACTCTTAGGAGAGCTCTAGGTATCAGATATCTTGTTTAGAACAAGGGCTTGTGAGAGAAAAGGGCAACTTGTGGCCATCCAGATAGTGCTGGGCTGTATTCCTCAGCACAACTGGGCAGCATAGCCAATGTCGAGGAATGGTGGGAGTTGAAACTCAGCAGTGGCCAGAAGTGTGTTTGCAGAGTTAAAATTGGTGTGCCAGCTGCACCCATTCCTTGAGAAGTCAGCTCTGACTATGATGACGCATTCCTCGACTACATCCCATTGGACTGCAATGCATTTGACATGCGGCTACCTTTGGAAACTCTAAAAATTTCAGCAGGCCCAAAATGCTGCAGACAGGTTGCAGACCAGGGCTAGTTACAGGGATGATGTAACTCCCTTATTGAAACAGTTTCACTGGCTACTGTTTCTGGGCATTATCATCTTTAAAGCTCTATAGGGTTTGAGTCCAGACTACTTAAAAGATTATATCCCCTCCCTATATGAGCTGCCTTGACTTTTGAAATCTCTCAGTCCCATCAGCTTCACAGTCACATTTAGTGAGAACACAGGACAGAGCCTTCTCAGTGGCTGCTTCCAGGCTGTGGAACTCCCTCCCATGAGAGTTTTGGCTGGCCCCCTCACTGCTCTCTTTCCATCAGCAGGCATAGACCTTTCTCTTTAGGCAGGCCTTTGACTTGTAATCACATGGCAGGAGGGTACTGAAAGTGGTGTACCATGTTTTTATCTTCCCCTACCCCCCAGTTTTTCAGAACTGTATTTCGAACTGTTTTTAATGCATGTACTTTTAACAGAATTATTGTTTAATAGTTTTTACCTCCTGTCAAATCAGATTTTAGCTAAACTTCTTTTTTAAATTATTGTAAGCTGCTTTGGGCCACATGCCAGAAGGAACGCATACCAGAAGGAACAGAATAAATAAAATCTGAAGGGTGATAAACTACTGATTTCTAGGGCTAGGTCTGGGGTGAGCAACTATCCCAAGTCTTTCATACTTTGGAGCCTCTAGTGGCCTCCTTTAGGCTGAGGAGAACCCTTTTTCTCAAGCAGACAGTGATCAGAAGTCAACTTCTGATTGGGAAAAAGCCACCCATGTGATGCAACTGTCCCTGTGGCTCCATAGTTCACTGGCAGACCCAGTTTATAGGCTCTATATCAGAGCAAGTTTCATCTCTCTTCCAGCCACCATACTGTATAATAGAATTTGCCTTGTAGTATAACCGTATACATACTCCCTTTGTAGAAGAAAAAAATCACAAATATGGTTATATAACTGTGTATGCACACCCAATTGTACATCATGAACCAGACACACGGTGGGAAAATACACTTTAGCCCAAGAGTTGCTCTGCATCTCCACTGTGGGCCAGGGTACAGACCAAGCCCTGGACAAGTGGGTACTGGCATGCACACAGATTTGACCCCCTGAGGCAAAAACTGTGGATGTCTCGGGAGCTGTCTGGATTGTCTTTTAGTGCTAGAAGGGAGTCAGTGGACCCCAGTGACACAGGAAAAGAACAGAAATGTTCTCAGACCCAAGGTTAGTTTATTGGATACCATCTTGCTCTAGTATTTGACAGAAATGTTTCATGCTAAATTGATTTCTGTGAGAAAACAAAGTTCAGAAAGGCTACTTTGGGGAACAGGGTTAAAAATTCACAGACTCCACTAGCCAACGTAGCTACTGGTCATGCTGGCTGGGGAATTCTAGGAATTGTTGTCCCAACAAGTAACTTTTCCAAGCTCTGGTTGAGGAGAATTAGATCCGGGAAAATTCATCCCTGAAAGATTCTCCAAAATGAATATTCTTATCTCCTTGAGGTGAGGGTAGACCTTCATTGAGCAACAGACACTTAGAAATCACTGACAGCCAACTAAAGGAATTTTCCTTCATGAAACACATGTAAGGAGGAATAAAAGACAGTGAGGACACAAAAGGCGTGAGAGTATTGCATACCATTTCTGCACTAGCCTGTTATAGTGCTATTATTCCACTTTCGATATCCTATGGAATCCTGGGGTTTGCAGTTTAGGGAGGGGCCAGCTGCAAACCCCAGGATTCCATAGGATATTGAAAGTGGAATAACAGCGCTATAACAGGCTACTGCAGTAACGGCCTCTGTGATAAACAGAGCACTTTTCAAACGCTGGTACAGCCAATGCCACTCCTGTAGCAACTGTAGTTCATGAAGATGTTCTCTTTCAATTATTCTCTATGAGGTAGCATTCAGAGAGAGGTCTCTCTCCCACTGTAACACACAGATATTTACTTTGTCCAGAACAGGGGCCAGTCAACAGTGGCCCTCCAGATGTTGTTAGGCAGAAACTCCCACAACCCCTCAAGACTGGCAGTGCTGACTTGGAACGATGGGAACTAAAGCACAACTGCATCTATGGTGAATAGTTGTCCTTCTTAGCCATTGAATGTGAAACCCCTTGAATAAAAGTTGCAGTGAGGTTTTGGGGGTGACAGCAGCAATTTTTGTGGCCATGGGACAACATGATAAAAGTCGTAAAAACAACCTGAACAAGTCTGTGTCACACACAGCCCACCCCATATTTGTTGTGATGTGCCTTCAAGTCAAGTCTGCTTATGACAATCATATCCCAGGGCTTTCTTGGCAGAGGAGGTTTTAGGGCTGCGTCACCCAAGGCCACCTAGGTTTCCACGTGTGAACAGGAATTTGAACACTGGTCTCCCAAGAGTCCTAGTCCAACAGGTACACCATGCTGTCTCCCTTATACTACAGTTTTATTTTCACCTCTTCATTTCTAAGCAAGAGTGCCCATGCCTCAAGAGTGCCAGAAAAAGCTTCGTATGAAACCCCTGGTTCCTGTCCTGGATGTATTCCAGCCTTACTTACTCAGAGACACTCTTCTCTCTTCTGCCCTCACTTCACATTATTCATCCTAGCATCTGGGCCTATGGCTTGAGAAGCAGAGCCTTTGCAGTTTCCTTAAGGCTAGAAATTTGCTATGAGCAAACAACTCCCGGAAGCATTTGGTGAACAAGATCATCTCCAAGGGGAAGCGAGGAAAAGCAAGGGGTCAGGGTGGGAAAGAGAACTGTGGAGGGACCTCAGCCCCACTGTATCTGGGCTTGGTCTGAAGACGTGCAGCCAAAGCCTGCAATGCAGCTGAGGCTGAGAGGTCCCTCCCAAGCTCCCAGCTGCTCAGACATGGTGCCAAGTTGGATTTCCTGTTGTTTACTGCACAGTCCCCTCCCCGGCCAAGACACAGAGCTCCCTTTGTAGGTTCCCAAGTAATTCAGCACACGAACAGCCCCACCACTCAGGGCAGCAGAGCTCAGGAATGAAGATCCAAAGTTACAGCACAGGCAGCTGGGGAGCACAGGCGGCTGAAAGAAACAGCAGCACAACCACTTCCACTTGAGATGAAGGGTGGGGATTACATTTTTATCTGATGGATCCTATTCTGAGATACATTTTATTAAATAACCTCAGGAGAGATATTCAGAATCTGTTTATTTCATTTATTATTTGAACTAGTAATCAAATAACCATGAGTATAAGAGGCTATTCAGTACTAAAATAATATTGATTATTCACAGGACCATATCTAGCCCAAGGAAACTTTCCAGATACTGTACTACCTACCGTACTATATATTGTTCTTGTTGTTGTTACTGCTGCTGTCACTATTAATCCAATTTTTCAAGTACTTTCAGTGTGGCTTGCAATGAAGCATAAAAATACAACAACACAAACTTAAAAACAACAGACTTAAAAGGCAATGAAGGGGAAAGAAACAGCCACAATTAACACTGAAACCAGAAAGAGGTTAAGCCTTGGGTAGATGAAAAAGCATTTGCTTAGCACAAACAAACAAAAAGGCAGACTCAGTGTCAATGATGTCTCTCTGGGAAGACAGTCCTATGAACAGTATACTAACACTGAAAAGGCCCTGCTCCCAGTTGCTGCCTGTCTCCTCTGTTCCTTGTTCCTCTTGCAACCTGGAATTTCCTAGATGTTCTGGCCTATAACCCCCATCATCCCCACCAGTAAGGAAATATCTGTGGTCACATGTCCTAATGGTCAATCCACACAACCATGTGTGGATCTGCTGCCATGCGCAAGATTGTGCATTTGCCATGCCACCATAAACAGGGTTCTTGGAGCTTCTGGCAGTAACTGAAGGACTCCGAATACTGCACAATATGGTGACCCAACCACATGATGGGCTACCCACTGAATGATATCTGGCACATGGAGGGCCTTCAAGTGGTTCTCTCGTGACTGTCACATGGCCAGAGGCTGCATGAGTCACCCTTCTCTGCCTCACACTCATCACCATCACTGCTGTGATGGGGACAGTGGGGACAGAGACAGGTTCCTGCAGGGACAGGGTTGCCAGGGACAGGAAATGGGCGGGGGGGGGAACACTTGCAGTTGTTCAGATGCTGTTGGACACTGACTCCCACCAGCCCCAAGCACAATGGTCAATGATTGGGGTAATGGGAGCTGTAGTCTCACAAATATGGAGGTTCCTCACTGTGGCGGTATATTTATGCATTTTTTATTTAACATACCGCACCTTTCTGCCAGCACAGGCTACAGGTTAAAACAAAGTCCTATATAGCTAAAAAGTCTCGGATAAAAGTCTCCAAGGGCACTTCTCGCTCTCCGGCTGGCCTGCAAGCTGAGGGCCACTTTTCAGAGGCTGCCTGGCCCTCCCCCCTTTGCAGTTCAGAGGGAGCTCGGTCTTGGCATCTCCGTGGGGAGGCTGAGTTGCCTTGCCCCCAGCCCCACCCCGCCCGTCCCCTAACTCTGCTCCAAGAGACGGCCAGTCCCGACCGCCAACACCAGCGAAGGCGTTCAGGAGCCCCGCGGTGCCTGGAAGTTCCCGGGAGTTGCACGTCGCCCGCCCGCCCGCTCTCCAACCGGCCCGGAGGAAACAAGCCCTCGCGGGGGGCCCCGGGGGCGAGTCTGCGGGGGTGCCGACCGCGCGCCCCACCTAGGGGGCGGGAGGCGGGCTCCGGAGAAAAGGTCCCGGGACCTGGCACTCGAATGAGGGGGCCGGGCAGAGCCCCCAGGGAAGGAAGGCACGGTACCCCGGATGCCCCCCGCGGCGGTTCCTTCCCGCTTTCGCTGCCTTTTGCCTTTTGCCTGTGTTGGGAGCCACCAAGGCAGAAACACCGGAGTGGCCTCGGCAGCGCCCCGGACCCCCGAGGCCCTCCCCTCCCGCGAAGCCCCGGGCTGTCAGGGTGCCGGCACAAGGGGCGCGTCCGTCCCGGCGGCGTCTCCCTCTCCCGCGGGTACCTGGCTCGGTGCGCTGCTGTGCCGCCTTCTTGCGTCCGAGGCGCTCCTTGCCCCGCAGCCGGGAGAAAGTTTTCCTGAGCAGCGGCTGGGCCATCACGGGGCGGGCGGCTCCGTCCTCCGCCTCCCCCGGAGCCCCATGCACGGGAAGGCGCCGCGCGCGCCCGGCCGCGCCGGCACAGAAGCCCCCGCGCCCCCGGAGCCCCCGGGTCGGCGCCGGAGGGCTCGGCGGGAAGCGAATTCCTCGGATGCTTGCCCGGCCGCCCGCCAAGCCCGCGCCGCTGCTGGGACTTGTAGTCAGAAGAGGGCTGGGTAGGGAGGGGGAGGGGTCAGGGCCACCCGCCCCGTCCAGCCCTGAACTGAGCCCGGGCCTCTGGCGGCTGAGCTCGCCGCGCCGCCCGGGCCTCCTCGGGGGGGTTTCTGGCAGCGCCGAGGAAGGGGGAGGAGGGGAGAGGGAGATTAAGAAACTACTTCCGCTGCCGTCCAAACCGGCCGGTCCCTCTTCTCTCGCCCCCTCGGACGAGGGGCTGGACCGTCCCAGCCAGGCGCGGGGGGGGCAGGTGGTTGGGGGACGCCGAAGCCGAAGCCGCCCACGCCGAGAAAGCCGCGCCCCGCGTCCTCCCGCGCCCCACTCGCAGCCGCCCCGAGAGGGACAGAGAGGGATTTCCGTCGCAGGACCACCTTGCCCCGCGCCAGAGCCCACGGGTGGCAAAGAGGGGCGCGTGGGCGGAAATGGTGCCCGTGCCCCCCGATCGAAGCCCACCCCGGCTTCTCTGCGCGTCGAGTGAAGCAGGGCCCCGCCCCCGCGCCCCACCCGGCCGCCGATTTCTGTCCCCGCTCGGCTACTGTGTGTTGCGAAGAGGGACAGCGGGAGTGGCGCGGGCCCCATCTGCAGGTGCGCGGCCGCGCGTGGGCACCCGCGTGGCGCTGCGCCCGATCCCGCAAGGGGCAGCGTGTCAGCGGACGGCGGTGATAAGGCGAAGCGGATGAGGGCCGAAGGTGGGAAGGCAGGCCAGCCAAGGGAGACGGGGGAGAGGAGTGCGCGCGGTGTGGGGGGCCTGTTGCGTATTAGGCAGAGAGTGGACTAAGTTTAGCCAGTGGGTCAGGGTCGTCGCTCTCCACAGTCCTGCCTAAGGAAACCCTACGCGATCCATTTAAGTCGACAGGTGACCTGAAGGTCTCACGGTGGCGCCTCTTCTCAGCCCAGCTCAAGGTGTCAGGGATTCTGCCTTCCATCGGCAGCTTGGGAAGCATCACTGCTGATGTTTTTACCCCCTCAATGTACAAAGTTGTTTCTTTCTTTTTGTGTCCGCCTGCTGCTTTTAAACTTCTTTCAGCAGCTCTTTTCCTTTACTTGCACCTTCCTTCAGCTTCTCAACATACCTACTTTTGTCCCTTTGCCAAATTTGAATGTGGGACAAAATTAAACTATCACATTTACCTATCATGTAGGAATCAGTAAAAATATGGGCCGGTGGGGGTTAAGAAGAAATTACCAAAATTCACAAGCCTTATATAGAGGAGAAATTTACTAGCTGGTCCTCAGGCTGAAGTGCTACAGTAACTTCAGTTTGTATGTACTGCTGCAACCTGGTTGCTGCTACTCCATGGGCGGATCTTTTGCAAACCACCAGTACCTCTTGAAAGAGGGGTAAACGCTGACAGGGAAGGAACCACCTCACAGACAGACTCCTGTATGGTTTTGAGGTTTCATGTTACCTGCATGGTGTAGTAAAGAACTGTGCCGGAGTGACTCCCCTGCTTCAGAAAGCATCTGATCCAAACACCCACAGAAGAACTCAACAGCATGGGAAAAGGTCATGATGTGTCTTCCCACCCCACTCTGTGACCCAGTTTTGGAAGGTAGAACTGCCATGTAGGAAAAGGCACACTTGTGGGCTCCTCCCTTGTGACTGAGATCTTTTGATAACAGAGGGATGCATGCAGCAGTGGTTCCCACATATGTTGACTAAGTTAATAGCTAAAGTTACCCTTTGTTCAGTCATTTGTGGTGGCATGGAGGACACCAAGTACTTCAGCCAGTGCACAGTCTCATTGCTTGTCACATCTCTTTGCATGAAACTGACAGGGCAAGCAGATCACATGCAAAATCTCTTGCTTTCATATCATTCCCCCTCAGAATGCCAGATTGATGTGGAAGTTGCTCCCGTTCTGTGTCCAACTCACATGGTATGGATGTTGCTTGGGATCCTTTCACAGGAAAATAGCAATCATATGGCACAGTAATGGGAAAAGAACCATGTCAGTGACTCAGCTGTCTTGAGAACAAGAATTTTCAAGTACCAGTAGGCTACACTGCACATAGCCATTGCACACTGGCCCTCTTGACTGCTCTGACTGGTGATCACACACTGCATCCATCTTATCAGCACTCTACATATCTGCCTTCTAAATGTTTTGGTCGAGATTGTTCTTTGGAGTCATTCTTGTGCCTAGATGCCACTGGAAATGCAACGATAGCTCAGGTTGTGTTTGGGAACATTAAAAAGATTTGTGTAGACATCTCAGAGCTTTATAAAATTACACACAGTGTGGGGAAAAGTGATTTGTAATAATCAGTGGATTGTAATACTCAGTAGATTATAAGGAAGTGTGCTGTGTGTTCCTTGTTTGCTGCCTAGAGATTTTTAATGCACTTCTTACATTGCATTTTCCTCATTTTATTTAAATGCTACATATCTGACCCTGGGATATTTGTGTATGAAGGGAAGCACATACATGTTAAGAATAAAATAAACTTAGGGTCATGCACTGAAAATGATTGGATTGATTCAAAGCAGACAAAGTTCTGATTGATTCAAAGTTCATTCAATGCATAATTAATTTAAGGAATCCACTGGTACAAGAAACCAGGAACAAACCACTGTGACAATCCCATATATTCCACTGTAGTTCAATAGTGCCCTCATGGATGTTTTCTTACATTCTCCCAGATCTGCATGTGTGTGCTGTGTTCCTTCAAGTTGTTTCCAACTTACAGTGACCCTAAAGTGAACCTATCTTGGGTTTACTTGGCAAGTTTTGTTGCGGGGGGGGGTCCCTTTGCCTTCCTCTGAGGCTGACTTGCACAAAGTCATCTAGTGGGTTTTTATGGTCGAGCAGAGATTTGAATCTTGTTTTCCGAGTCGAACACTCAAACCACTACACAATGCTGGCTCTCAGTGTCTCATCTCTAGTCTTCTTACCACACAGAATGCAAGTAGTTTTCAAATCCAAATCCACCACATCTGAGAAATCCATATCATAGAATCATAGAATCATAGAAATGTAGAGTTGGAAGAAACCACAAGGGCCATCCAGTCCAACCCCTGCCATGCAGGAAAACCCTCAAAGCACACCCGACAAGTGGCCATCCAGCCTCCGCTTAAAAACCTCCAACGAAGGAGACTCCACCACACTCTGTGGCAGCACATTCCACTGCCGGACAGCCCTGACTGTCAGGAAATTCCTCCTGAGGTTCAGGCGGAATCTCCCCTCCTGCAGCTTGCATCCATTGCTCCTTGTCCTGGTCTCAAGAGCAGCAGAAAACAAGGCCACTCCCTCCTCGACATGACACCCCTTCAAATATTTAAACATGGCTATCATGTCCCCTCTCAACCTTCTCTTCTGCAGACTAAACATACCCAGCTCTCTAAGTCTGTCCTCATAGGGCATGGCTTCCAGGCCCCTCACCATTTTGGTTGCCCTCCTCTGGACCTGCTCCAGCTTATCCATATCCTTCTTCAATTGGGGTGCCTAGAACTGGACACAGTATTCAAGATGAGGTCTAACCAATGCAGAATAAAG
Source organism: Iguana delicatissima (assembly GCA_948472985.1). NCBI lineage: Eukaryota > Metazoa > Chordata > Lepidosauria > Squamata > Iguanidae > Iguana > Iguana delicatissima. The sequence goes on along the minus strand of CAOKZL010002543.1, from coordinate 4,333 downwards.
TGGTACCAATACCTCCCTCGATCTAGACACCATACTCCTATTGATGCAACCAAGAATTGCGTTGGCCTTCTTGGCTGCCGCATCACACTGCCGACTCATGTTCAGCTTGTGGTCTATGAAGACTCCTAAATCCCTTTCACACGTACTGTTAGCCAGCCACATGTCCCCCATCCTATATTTCTGCATACCATTTTTTCTGCCTAAGTGTAGGACCTTACATTTCTCTCTGTTGAAGTTCATTTTGTTATCCTTGGCCCAGCTCTCCAATCTGTCCAGGTCCTTTTGAATTTTGATCCTGTCATCAGGCGTATTAGCAACCCCTCCCAATTTGGTGTCATCTGCAAATTTGATCAGCGTGCCCTCTATTCCTTCATCCAAGTCATTAATGAAGATATTGAACAGCACCGGGCCCAGGACAGAACCCTGTGGCACCCCGCTAGTCACTTCTCTCCAGGATGAGAATCTGCCATTGGTGACCACCCTTTGGGTACGGTCAGTCAACCAATTACAAATCCACCTGACAGTAGCCCTGTCCAGTCCACATCTTACTAGCTTCTTTGCAAGAATGTCATGGGGAACTTTGTCAAAGGCCTTACTGAAATCAAGATATACTATGTCCACAGCATTCCCTTCATCTATCAAGCAAGTAACTCTATCATAAAAAAAGATAAGATTAGTCTGGCATGACCTATTTTTGAGAAATCCATGTTGACTTTTTGTAATTGCGGCATTGTTTTCTAAGTAATTAGAAACTGACTGTTTGATGATCCGCTCCAGGATCTTTCCAGGTACTGATGTCAGGCTGACTGGGCGATAATTATTTGGGTCCTCTTTTTTTCCCTTCTTGAAGATGGGGACAACATTTGCCCTCCTCCAGTCTGCCGGAACTTCTCCGGTCCGCCAAGAGTTTTCAAAGATTATAGCAAGAGGTTCCGCAATGACCTCTGCTAGTTCTTTTAAAATCCTAGGATCTCATGTTGTTGTTCTCCAATAGGCGTCTAAAATTTAAGCGTGGCTTCATAGAGAAAAATAGTTCACTTGGTTCAAACTGGATGACCTTTTTTATTACATAGATTCTTACGAAGGTGAGTTCAGACACCTAGTAATTTCCTGATTTGCTGCCTCAACCACAGACACCAGAAATTAAAGTGTTCCACTGTTGGGTGAAAAAAGTCAGTCTTCTGACTAAGCAACTAGCTTTCACTGAACTTAGATTGCCATGTTTGAATTTACTCTTGCCTCATCTTTCTACTGTCTGATTAGAGGCCAGGACACTCTCTCTGAAATAGGGTGGGGGCAAGACCCAGAGGACCATGGGCTGCAGCTGTCTGAGGGCAATACCTGCCCCTCCAACCCTTGGCATCCCCATTAAAATGCCTCCAAAGAACCACCCACCCTCTAGGGGATACAAATGGAAAATTCTGCCACATTTTCAGCCCCACCCACCCATTTTCAGCCTGTGTTGGACTCCCCCCCCCAAAAAAAAACCCTGGAAGAAAAGTGTAGTAAAATAACCAAACACATCCCACACAGAGTATAACTTTAGGGGTAAAATGTTTTTGGGATGCTTGCAGGGCTGTAGCTAAGGGGGTGATCCAAAATGAGGGGCTTGTTCCCCCAAAGAAGAATTCTGCCCCCCCCATGAAATTTTCCTTCAGCCTCCAAATTTCTACTGTTGCAATAACTTATAAACTCAACTGAGCATTTAGAAATAGTTTGCATGCCCAAAGAAAAGGGCAGGCAAAGTGAACAAGGGAATGCAATCACAGCAAATAGAAGAGTTCTAAGGAGGAAAGATTTGCAGTGTATCACACTATGTAATGATAGAAAATGGAGCACTTGAGGAAAATTTCATTGGAGGGAGAATTCTTATTTGAGGTTATGCCTACATTTTGCCAAACACCTCTGCAGCTACACTCCTAGCTATGCGAGAAGGGAATAGGAAGCCATAGGAAGGGCTCTGAGGCCACATGCCAGCTGCAGGCTGCACGTTGGCCCCTTTGTCTGAATCCGTGCAATGGACTTTGGATTGCTCAGATAAGAGCCAACATGGTGTAGTTGTTTAAGTGTTGGACACTGGAGGATCAGGGTTCAAATCTCTGCTCAGCCACAGAAACCTACTGGTTGATCGTGGGCAAGTCACACTCTCCCAGCTTCAGAGGCAGCAAAGGCAAACCCGCTCTGTCAAGAAAATCCTATGATACATTTGCCTTAGGGTCACCATAAATCAGAAATGATTTGAAAGCACACAACAAGAAGATGGACTGACTTTGATGAGTCATATGGACTTATCTTTTATTTCTTTTCATTCTGACCCCCCTTAAATTCCTTTTTTAAAGAAAATTGTACTTGTGGCTGATGTGTTTTAAGAGACTGTCCCGTGTGAAAGACTGATTGCATGGTTAGGAAGTTATGGTTTACATTCTTTGGATTTTCACAACGTTTTTAAAAGTTGCATGTGTCTGAGCAAGAAAACTGAAAATATCTCTTTCCATAGTTTTCTAAAGATCAGAAAGGAGGTCTTTGGAGTGAAGGGAGTGGCCTTTGGCAAAAGGTTCGGAAATTTCCCCTGAAGGACAGACTAGGGTGCCTCATGAGGTTCAGTTTGACTAGTGTCAGAATTTCAGTATTTATTCCTTTGGATAATTCTTGTAAAGAAGCAACCCACTAGTAAGGAAAATAATTCCTGTGTGCCGATCATAATTGCCCATGAGAGAGAGTTGCATAAATCAACAATGGGGAGCATGCAATCCTCCAGATATTGTTGGATTGCAGTTCTCATAATCCCTCAACACTAGCTTTGTTGGCTAGCGCTCATGAGAATTGAAAGTCCAGTATGATCGGGAGAGCTACATATTCCTTACCCAAGATAGATCAATGTGGTCTACCACTGGCTACTAGCCAACACTCTTAACATGAGAAACAATATGCCTGTGACAGCAACACTTGAGGAATGTCAATGAAAGATGTAGCATACATTCTCCACGTGTGGGCTTCCCAGACGCATCCTGAAGTTGCTTCCTGGGAAGCAACCAAGTTAACCAGGACTGTCCCTGAGATTATGCCACTTGGTACATTGCCTAGTGATTTTTTTTTAAAAAAAAGATTTTATTTATTAAAAATTGTACATAAAAAAGCATACAAAACAAGTGCAAACAAATACACAGACAAAATGTATTATACAAACTATACATATACACTAAATACAAAATACATACAATGAAAACACTTACTTCTTTTACCTAAATACCTATTAGAGTAGTTTAATTATTACTTCCCACTCCAACATTAGAACAAGTTTACAGTAATCCATTTCATTTTTGATCTTTATCTTCCTTAATCTTCTTTAATATTCTCTATTCTAGAGTATTTCAAAAATCAATATTCACCATCTTAACAACCTTCCATGAATTCTTATAATATTTTGTTACATTATCCCATTGTTTTATAAATTTTTCTTTGCTCTCCCCTCTTATTATATGTGTTAACCTATCCATCTGAATCACATCATACAATTTTAATTCCCATTCTTCTATTGATGGTATTTTTTCCAATTTCCATTTTTGAGCAATAACCATTCTTGCTGTTGCCGCCATGCAAAACAATTGTTTTCCAACTTTTTTATCTAATTCCTCATCCATTATTGATAACAAATATAATTCTGGTGCCATTTCAAATCTTATACCCAACATTTTTTCTATTCGTAAATGAACAGACTTCCAATAATCTTTTACTATTTTACACGAACACCATGAATGATAAAAGGTTCCTATTTCTGAACCACATTTCCAACATTTATTTGAACATTTATTAGATATTTTTGCCAGCCTTTCCAGTGTTAAATACCATCTCAGATACATTTTATATAAATTTTCTTTTATATCTTGGCAGGCAGTTTATTTTATTCTTTTTAGCCATAATTCCTCCCACTGTGCCATCGAGATTTGGTGAGAGAAATTTTGAGCCCATTTTACCATAGATGGTTTGATAATTTCTTCTTCTGTGGACCATCGTAATAACACTTTATATATAGAGGAGATGGCTTTAGGTTTCCCTGAATATATTATTGTGGTTAATTCTTCATCCTTTATTTGAAATCCATTGAGTCTAATGTCACTTCTTAGTTTTTCCCTGATTTGTCTGTATAAGAGCCAGTGGCATTTAATACCAGATTCATTTATCTCTTGTTGAGATTTAATTTTGATTTGATCTTTTTGCCTCTCCACCATGTCTTCATATTTTATCCACTTATCAAACAATATATTTTCTTTCTTATAAAAAGCCTCATGGGGAGAGATCCACTGTGGGGTTTTCATACAGGCTCTTATAACAT
>CAOKZL010002542.1:0-185416 GCA_948472985.1 Iguana delicatissima | reverse complement strand
CATTGGGCGTAGATGCACACGTACATTCTGTTGTGCATTCAGTTGCAAGTTTGGTGTGGAGCACAATATCCCCATTAATCTCAGCGCCTGCAGGTGGAGGTTTGTGATGTGCAACTCTGATGGTGAGGGGGTTGGATGAGACGGCCCTTGTAGTCCCTTCCAGCTCTAGGATTCTGTGATTCTAAATGTTGGAAATGAAACCAAATCTCTTTAAAATTGTGAGGCCCTAGGCAAGGGGCACCTAAACCTGCAAAGAATCATTCAAACTACTGAGTTATCCTTTTTTTAAAGAAAAAAACCACCACTGACCTATAAATCGTGATTTTGGGGGTCTCACTGAAGTCAAAAGGGATTTGATAAATAACAGTTTTTGTGGATATGATTCCACTGATGAGATAGTCTGCTGGGCGGTAGTAATTCTGTGCCTCATGCCAATCCTTTGTTAGATTCAAGAGACATTTGGTTTCTGGCATCTCATGAGCTGAAAAAGGCAGGAGTAGTGAGATCAGGAGTAGCAGCAGCAGGAGCGAGGCCATGGTGTGTCTCTCCTTGCTACACATTCCTCCATAGTCTGTTGTTCAGATGAGGCCCCAAATCCCTGCAAAACTGAAACTACAGAAATGTGATGGTTGCAAAGAGTTCAGTGCTGAAGGGGGAGGGGGTTGTATGCTCCACACAAACATCGTTCCCCTGCCTTCCAAAAACTGGGACCAAACACAGAGAGAGGGAGATATTTTAAGCCCTAGCTATTTCAGCCAAACTGCAAGGAGCTGCCACCTGTTGATTCTGATGCTTAGTTTCTTGACCTCAAATACTATCTTCAGGGGAATCTCTTGAGTATTTGCAGGAATAGAAATAAATCCTTATGATTTGGGTAATCAACAGGGGAAAGAAGCATTCTCTCTGAAACACCTTGAACTTTCTTTGCGGCTCAAGGTGTAGATGCAGAGCAAGAAGGAAAACATGTTTACAAAAACTCACCCAAGTGTTTCTGAAGTTTGATTTTGGCCAAGGAAAAGAACTTTTACATATACAGTGTAAACAGTAGTGGCAGCACATTACACAGAAAAGGACACAAGAAATGATATGGATCTGAACCCATGTGGCACAAGGTGCTACCGGCAGGACTTATTTTTGCTGGACGTTGTTGGGGAAGAGGCCAGTATGGATGATGGCAGGTGCAACACTCCATGATGATCAATGTTTGGGAGTGGAGTTCGATGGTCTATTAGTCTTGTCCCACCCCTCTTTGCTTCCTTTGGATGGATGCTTTGTGATGGAGCAGACTGTGGACACAGCAGAGTGGGCAGGGGAAAGGCAGTGGTGGCAGCGGTCATTGGAGGGAGCCAGCAAAAAGATGGTTGGTTTGGTGGCTGGTTACCAAACCATAAGGCTGGACGGTTCTAGGTGGGTGGTGCTTGTGGGGATCCAGCTGATTATGGGTGATCAGCAATTGGGGGAATTCAAGAAGATGGGGGCTGTTATTGCTGCATCTGAATTAGGCCCAGCTATGACATTGACCTAGCCCCCTCCCAATCATTTAGCTCCATTATTGGGTATTGAAAGCATTCTGAGGCTGGTCTAGGCCTTGTCACGGCCAGATGGCTTTAGTTCCCACTCTGGCATTTCAGGTGGGGGATAAGCCTTGCTAGGCCTCCATCTTATTTCTAACCATGTTGGTTAGCCTGGGTAGGCCTAGTATGCCTCAGAGCAGCCCTCTCCATAACTGTCAGGCCCTTTGGCAGGCCTAGCAGTTTGTGTGAGGATGCAGTAGCTGGGTGGGCATGTTGGAGGCTCAGTATGGTAGCTGGTTCGGCCCTTTGGCCCTGCTTGGCCACAGCAACTGGGTAGGTCCTTCAGAGGCCTGGTAGGCCCTGCTAGGTCTCTGTGTGGGCTGGTGGGCCTTTCGATAATTCAGGAGGCCATTTCTGTGGGTCTAGTAGTTTTGACAGGCTGATTGGGCTCATGTAAGAACCTACTAGTCCTCCTTGGGGTGAGGTGGGCCCCTTCACGGACCTAGTGATTGACAGTCTGAGTCTGCCAACTGAAGGTTAGGTAGACCATATTAGGGCCCTAGCTCTTGGCAGTTTGAAGGTTGTCGTAGTATTCAGCCCAACAATTGACAATGGCTTCCAAAAAAGGAAGTGGAGGGTATAATGAGAAAGCAAGTATCCAAGTGTCTCCCTCCACTGTTCTCTGATTCCTCTGATAATGAAAAGAAAGCTATCCTGGGCAGACTTGGAGCTTTTGAGAACGCCCACATTTCCTTTGAGCAGTCTGTAGCCCCAGCTAAATAGGAAATCAGATCTGAGGGTAAGGGGAATCTTCCTAAAAGGATTTTGATTTGTAGATGCTTTGGAAAAATGGAGCTGAAGTGATGACAGTGTTTTGTGTGGGGAAGTGGAAGATGATCGAGTGGTTTCGTGTTTGTTGTGGGTATAACCCTGTTACCCTGTTTACTGGGGGTCCCGGGAGGGACACCTAAATAACCAAACAACAACACACAATTTGGGGAAAATTAGCTGGAGCACTCACTTAAGCTAGCAAGAGGCAGGGTAACTTAGCAGGATCTTGCAACCCAGTGTCTACAGCAGTGGTTCTCAATCTTCCTAATGCTGCGGCCCTTTAATACAGTTCCTCATGTTGTGGTGACCCCCAACCATAAAATTATTTATTATTTACAATGCCCCCCCCGGCAAAGGCCACCTCGCCGGCCGGGAACAAGAGGGCGGGCAGGGAGGGAAAGAGGAGCCGTGTGTCTCCCCCGGGAAAAAACTCCAAGAAACCCCCCCGGGCTCTGCTTCTGCTTTGCTCTCTTTTCCACTGGGGGGGGCAGTGTGGGAAAAGATTCCAGAGTGTAGACCCTGCCTGGGGGGGGGAGAAATCCCAGCGCCTTTGACTTTTTTGCCTGGTGCAGCTTGCCCCCCCCCGGAAAAGCACTGCCTTGCAGCCCCCTGGCCCTTCCGCAGTGCCCCCCTCCGTGACGAGTGGGGTAGGGGCCATGGCAAGGAGGGAGCCTGCCCCCCGTGCTGCCGCCGCCCCCCAAGTTGACCCGTCAGACAGGAGGTTCTCCCAGTGGCAGAGAAGGGGAGTGACTTCTGTAACTTCTGAACAAGGGGCAGTAGGATGAGAGCACGTGGCTCATGCTTGCACACCACCACTCCTGGGCCTTTTCCACACGTTACCTTATCGTGGAGGTGAGGCGGTGCCATTCAGGCAAGCAGGTTCTTACGCAAGGCACTCTCTTCGCTGCTCCTTCATCCCGCAGCTGGCTTCCTGGTCCCGTGACCACCCTGCCCCTTCCTCCCCCAGCACAGCCTACAGCTCCCAGGCTGCACTGTGGCAGGAAGGGGTGGGGCAGTCATGCGACCAGGAAGCCAGCTGTGAGACGAAGAAGCAGCGAAGAGAGGGCACCCCCACCTCCACGATAAGGTAATGTGAGGAAAAGGCCCAGGTGTGGTGGTGCGCAAGCGTGAGCACATGTCTCGCGTTTGCGCACCACCACCGAGGAGGGAATGGAGCCTAAGACCTTCGCAAATACATATTTTCCGATGGTCTTAGGTGACCCCTGTGAAAGGGTTGTTCGTCCCCAAAGGGGTCACGACCCACAGGTTGAGAACTGCTGGTCTACAGGGTCAGGTCAGTCAAGCAGCCAGACAGGTTTAAAGTAATCAAATGCATTTTTATTGCATACAAACTAATATCAAAGACACCACAGTCACACAGCTAACTAAGAAGTAGAGGTTGAATTAAGGATAGGAACTTTCAGGGGGAAATGGGTGATATGATACCGGTCTCATCATCCTGGACCTTGGGAGAGAAGCCGGGGGTGCAGAGAAGAAACTCAGCTCGATTAGCTCAGGGGAGCTCGCCAAGCACAGCAGCAGCAAGATGGGATGGAACTCAGAAGGGATCCGAGGAAGGTCTCGGAATCAGGGGTTTTTGTACAGTGAATTGGAACTGCAGGCTATTCCTTACTCAGGGAAAACAATAAGTTTTGGCTGTGAGACAATGTCTCGGGAAGGTCACCACTTTGCATGACGGAATCAGAGCCGAATTTACAATAGTGTGGCCAGTATTGCAAATGCTCAGCACTTACCAGTGGACAGCACTACCTTTGTCCAGTAGCCTGCTCAGGGCAGGAAGCCTTTGTTAGCATTATGCATATGTAATGAATGGTTTGCCGGAGAGGCCCCTGAAGCAACGAACCGGCTGTGTCTGGCCTACCTAAGTGGAGAATAGAATGTCCAGCAATTATCGGCTGTGCCTGTTTGCGTGCTTCTCCGGTGGCCTCGCAAACACGTGGAGCGGGGTGGCAGGGGCAATCCGAATTGTTTGATATCAAAGTGATATCTGGTGCTATCTCCAGGTAGGCCTAGACTGCAGTAACAACCCCCAGTAGTAGGTATAATGCAGTCCTTATGATGCTGTTCTGTATAGGGAACAGACAATTTCCTTGGGAGATCATTTATGTCTTCAGTCCTTATTGTGAATTGGAAAGGAAGGATAAAGAGGAGTTGCATGACAAAGTGAAAGAGAAACTGCATAGACAAAGGATGGCCATATATTGGAGCAATTTGTTGCCTGAATTTTTATCTACATACGTGTTATTGTTAGGGCACAACCATGGAGGGCATTTTTGCTCCTCCAATATATACATACATTTCTAGGACCTACATGGATTTTGATGATCCAGCCTGGTTACCTTATGATGAAGCTTTCCATATAAGGTCAGCTATTAACTCTTTCTCCAGATGGGATCCAAAAGAAGGTCAAGCTAAATTGTCATGTAGTGTCTCTTCTTTAATCTACAACATTTCCACAACAATACCAGCTAAAATTCTTTTGGGATGTGCAAAAATATTGGCTGAGATTTTGCTTCAGGCAGGCAGAGGATAGCACTACTTATGTACAGCTCTGTACCTAACAGTGAAGGGCTGATACAGGTGTTTAGTGACTGTGGGGACCAAGTGAGCCACAGAAACTGCAGAATCTCAGGCCCTTTTTGCATGGCATTTTCCATGCGAAAGGGCTCCTCAAGCATCACACAAATGTGAGGAGTGGTCCACACGATGCACTCACATTTGTGCGACACTCCAGGGCCTGGCAGGCATTGCTCATGCACTTTTTCATTTTCAGCTTTAAGCCAAAAATGGTGAATGGTCGCGCATTGCTCCCAGGCCCCGCTCGCATTTACCTTGTGTGCGGTGCCTCGGGAGCTGGGCTGGTCGTGTTTCCTGTCTCAGTGCAGCCTGGCAAGGTCCCAGGCTGCACTGCGAAAGGAAGAGGTGGGGCTCTCGCTCGAGCAGGAAGCTCGTGCAGAGCTGAAGAAACCTGGATGCAAGGTCCTTTCTCCGGAGGCTGCTTGTGCAAGCACCGCACCCCAGAGCTGAGAAAAGGTAGAATGCGGGAAGGGCCTCAGATATAGTTCTTTAAGCAGAGGAAAACAGTAGCATGCAAGCTGAGCAATCTGGAACTGAATCAAAGATGCACCTCATCATTTAGAGAAATGTTCAGAAGTATGCCCAGCAACACAGAGGTTTGCCTGGAATATTTGAACCTGGAGTCTGACCAAGCCCTTTAGAAACCAAGAAAGATCTCTGCTAGTGAGAGTAGTCCCTGACACCACTCTGGACGGACAGGCCATAAATGGGTCTCAAAATGAGGGGAGGGGCGTACTAGTGTCAAGGCTATAGGGAAAGAAAAAGAGAAATCCTCATTGTCTGCACCCTGGGCAGACCCCACCCCTCACCGCCCTGTCCTTGGTGTATCAGTGTAACAACGTATAGGAAATCAAGGGAAGATCCTGGACATTTATTAGCCAATCATTAAACAGTGGTCATTAAGATGCAATGGAAAATTACTAAGGAAGCAGCAAGTAAGAACAATGAAAAACTGCTCCTGATGAACCTTTCCTTTATATTTCAGATTTTTATTTTTTATAAAGTTGATTATAAGGTCAGAATGCTCTATGAACGTTTACTTTGCTTTTCCTTGAGATTGTTAAGAACTTAATCATTTTGCAGCTTCAAAAATTTTCTCTGGTTGAGTATACTTTTTATATTGGTAGACCTTCCAAAAAAGCTGCTATAAGTGGTAAAGTGTATGTTTTGGTACCAGATTGCTCAACATCAGTGTGGGCTGTGGTTAAATAAAGTGCTCTCTTTAATTTTTGACTACAAACTCCATTCATAATTTTAAAAGGGTGATATTTCTTACCCTCCAAAGAGAAACCAGGTGACTATGGGGAAGAGAAAGATGTTCCCATTTTAATTCCTTCAAAATCCTCCTGTTTATGGTTACAGTAGAGTTTCGGTTATCCGACCTAAACGGGCGGGCGGAGGGTTGGATAACTGAAATGTCGGATTAGCCGGAGGCCCGTGGCAGCCGCCATTTTGGGGGCGCGTATGGGGGCGTGTCTGGGGGTGCAGAAATGCCTGCAGCCATGCCCCCAGGCAGCCGCGATGTCAGTTAATCCGGAAGGTTGGATAACCTCATGTCGGATAACCAGGACTCTACTGTATTTGCAATGACTGGATTCATTTTATGGATTTCAGAAATTTACAAACATCTGTTCTTTGTAGTATCTGCTCATTCCAGTTATTCAATGTCTTCAGGACTTAGGCTGAGTTTACAGGCCTGGTCTGGCTGGCTTAGGATGAGCCTTGTATGATGAGGGATGGTTTTAGTGGTTCCTTGAGGCATAATGTGGCTCAGCTCATCCAGCTCATTAAGGGAGATAAAAAATATAATGGTCAAGTAATCAGTTGCTTGGTCTCACCCACTTTTGGTGAAGAGCAAGGCTCTGGAATTGGCTGTTTAGATCTTGTGACCTGGAGGGGTGAAAAAAAGTTTATACTTGAGGTGGACCTGAGGATTTTGGCTTTACTTTAAGTCTTGTGACTTGGGGAGTGCCTTGGGTCTTCTTTCCAGTAGATGGCTAGCCAGGGAGAAAGTCCTTTGGGGCTCAGAAGGTTCATCTGAGGGAATGCTGAGGACGAAGTTGGGGTGACACCCGGCTTCAACTGATCTCGCACTCGGTTGTTCTCCCTTCCCAGATAAATGGAGACAAAGGACTGAGTAACTTTTGGAAGATGGGGGAAGTGACTTCTGCAGGCAGGAAGGAAGCAAAAAGGCTTGAGAACATAGATCAAGAAAATAAACAGATAGGTGGGGATAAACCATGCAGGCATGGTTTCTGTAGCTTCTTTTCACTAATCTATGCAAGTATTGATGTCTCTTTGCTTCCAACAGTTCCCCCCTCTTGCTTCTTTTAGGTTCAACACAGTTTAAATAAGTTAAAGATTAATGTGGCCCTTTTCGCACGTGCTTTCTCTCACGCAAGAGCCCTGTGAGCCTCGCGGGAGTGGGAGCGTCGCTTTGCACAACACACTCCCACTTGCGCGGCTCTCATGAGGCTCAAGCATTGCAAGCGCGTATTTTTTTATTTTCGGCTTGAAGCCGAAAATAAACTATGCTCGCACAGTGCTCGCGGCGGCATCCCGCACTTACCTGAAGTGTGGTGCGCCGTCGCAGACAAGCCGGTCGCGCTTCCTCTCCCAGCGCTGCCTACAGCTCCCAGGGTGCACTGCAGAAGCCGGGGGCATGGCTGAAGAGCACTGGTCGCCCAAGAAGAAGCCAGCTGCGGTAAGGAGGAGCGGGGGAGCGGTGGCGTTTCGGGAGAGGATTCTCGCGCCAGCCGCCCTCCCCCGTTGCGCAATCACCAGCACTGCGAAAAGGTTGACAGTCAAGCTTGCTCAACTCAGTTCTCCATGTCTGGTCTTGTTATTTCCATGGTTGGTCAGCAAAAAGGCACAGTCTAGTGACAGAGAGAAAGAGCTTCAGGGAGATCATGATAGGGATCATGGGCTTGATTCTTTGGTCATGATACTGCCATCCTGTTGAGTAGACCGTTGTTCCAGCTATTCTGTGCTGGAACTGAGTGTTATTCCAGGTCTCCCTGAGGCTTTCATAGGATCATAGAATCATAGAGCTGGAAGAAGCCATAAGGGTCATCTAGTCCAGCATGGAAAAATGACACACATGACTGCTCTCATATCAGCTTTATTGATGTTAAGTGGTGCAGCAGAGAAGATTTCTAGTCCTTTTGCTGTCCCCTTCCCGGATGATTCCACAGGAACTTTGTGGGGTAGATGGCTGCTATTTCCACCCATGTGTAGCTGGCTACCACTTGCATGGCCCACACTCTGCCCCAGCCACTAAATGATGGAGGGTATGCACCTGGCCTTTGCTGTAGTCTTGCAGAGGGTGGGAAGGCATTTTTCAAGGAAATTACTGGATAGTTCCTTGTAAAAAGCCTGTAAAAATATGTGCAGCATGTCATCAACAAGATTCTGGACTTAGAGGTGAGAAAGCCAGCGTGGTTTCTAGTTCTAGTGATCATGAAAACTTTGTTCAAAATATTCTCAGAATGTTTTCTGCCCTGTACAAACAGCACATTTGTAGATAGGTGTCACTTCTCTCCCCTGTCTCTGGGAAACTGTAGCAGGAATGGCAGGCTGTCTCTGGTCTTTTCACAGCATTAAAAAAAAATGGAGGGAGCTATACTTAACTTATATCCAGTGGAAAATTTAGGATAAACAAATTAATATATCAATATATGTATTTATAAATTTATAACACACTTTTAAAATATAGAAAAATAATCCACACACCTGGCTGTACAATAGATGAAGTACAGTTCATAGCCCTTCCCATTTGCAAGTTTGACTTTTATAGATTTGATTATTTGTGAATTTCTCCGACCCCTGTCCTCCCCACCTCAGGCAATTTCTTTTACAGGCCTCACAGCCCTTTAAGAAATAGCCTGTGATAGTGGTCCTCCTCCTCCTCCTCCTCCTGCCTGACCAGCTAAGGACAGATCACAGCCTGATCTCTCATCACTACAGACTGTCTCCCAAGGCCTCTCTCAAACACACACACCCAAGGAGAAGAAACACTGGAAAATACTACTATGTATGGCAACTCTCTGCTAGAATTGTTTATGCTCAAAAATGGAAGACAGACTTCCTACCACCAGAGGAAATGGCTACTAAAATAATATGACACATTAGAAATGGATAAGTTAACCACATTATTAAATGAAAGGAATTATGAAACACTAAACAATTTTTGAGATGACTGGAAGTGCCTATGGAAGCAAGAGAGGGGAATATATTAGTAATAAGTACAGAAGAAGGATAAGAAAAAGAATAAGTGGAAAGATGATTAATAATTAGAAAATAATAATGGTAAAATTGATATTAGAAGAAGATATGTGGGATGAATTTATTGTTTCATATTTAATATTTTTGTATGTATCTATGGAGGTAAAAATCTGACAACAACTGTATTACAGTAGAGTCCCGGTTATCCGACATGCGGTTATCCGACCTTCCGGATTAACCGACGTCGCGGCTGCCTGGGGGCGTCGCTGTAGGCATTTCTGCACCCCAGACATGCCCCCCAGACACGCCCCCAAAATGACGGCCGCCACAGGCCTCCGGCTAATCTGACATTTCGGTTATCCAACCCTATGCCCGCCCGTTTAGGTCGGATAACCGAGACTCTACTGTATAACATATTACGATCTTTACCTTTTTTTAAATTAAGTAGTTAACTATCTTTGCATTGTATTCAATAAGTAGTTCAATAATGAGTCTTGACAAATACATAATAAATTAAAAATTAAAAAGGGGAAAACCCAGCCAGACTTTAGATTTAGAGGTGAGTGACTCAGTGGGACATACAGTCCTAGCAACTCTGAAAGCTTTGTTTAACATATCCTCGGAAATGTTTTCTGCCCCTGACAATCAGCATATTTGTTCACAAGACAGCACATACAATCAAGACATACAAGGCATAAGCATGTGAAGGGGAGGCTGTGGCCTTTCACTGGTGGGGGGAGGGAAAGGTGGGGAACTCACGTTACCAGTAAGAACAAGGATGAGTGGATGGAGATCAACTTTGTTTTTCTTCTGTTTGACCCTCATTGCTGCAGAGAGTGGCCACTTCTTAGTTGTCTGAGTTGCCTTCCTCTCCTTTGCCCTAGATCAGTGAATGGGTGCAGCAGAATTCCCTCATGAGATTGACATGTGGAGAAGATTTTGCATGGTGCACAGGAACTGAGGAAAGACACTGTTGTCAACCATCCAAAGGAAGACTTACACTGTGTAAGCCTATGATGGATGTGTCACCAGCAGGATTCAAATACAGTCCTCCCGCCACATTCATGGGTTTCACTTTTGTGAATTTGATTGTTCATGAGGTTCTTGCTTGCCTCCCTCCATTCTCCCTCTCTCATTCCCTGACCTTTTGCCCAGCCACAGGGAGAGATCTTCACTCCCCTGCACTCTCCCGCCCATTGTCATTGTCCCTTCCCTGCACTCCCCTATCACCCACGTGGGTGCACTGGCAGCAGTCATCAGGAGGGTGCAGAAAGGGAGATCAGATTCTCCACAGGAGTTATTCCCTATTTTTTGACATTTGTGAAGGTTCAGTGCCCCTAACGCTTGTGAATGCGGAGGGCCTACTGTAATATAAAGGGGCAGAAGTCCAAGACTAAAACCAAAAAGAAATGTCTTTGAAAGGCACATAACTATAATTGCTGGGTCACATGGCACCACATAGACAGCTCAGTGAAAACTTTCTCTGTTGAGCCCTTAGCTAGGCTGCCACCCTACAGGTCTAAGCTGAGAACTCAAACAAACTAAACTCAGCTAAACATGTCTCTGGTAAAGGGGGTGCAGGAGGGACTCACAGGGGGTCTGGAAGAATGGAGGAGGCTGGAGGGACCACATAGCTGCCACAGTGACATGTAAGTCGCCTGATGGGGTAGTAGTGTCATCGACATTTTTAGAAAATAAACCATTGAATAGTGCAGAGGACTCAAAGGAAGTTTCTTCATCAAAGCTCTTGAGTTCAAAGCACATGAAGACAGCACAACTGCTCTATAGCCCACATTCTTCAATTTATGCCAAGTCTGACTGTTTTTTGTTTTTCTTTGCCTCCTTTTGGCATAAAAGAGTGGCTAATCCTGTAACTGCGCAGTGGATGGGAAGATAGGATACCTTATTCAGAGGGGACCTGGAGGCAGAAAATGGGTGATTCAGAAGATAGCCTGTAGCGTCTGAGAGCAGTGAAGACTAAAAGCAACACAGTAAGACACAGCAGGTTTTTGATCTTTTTTGAACTGTTTGATAAAGTTCAGAGACTAAGTGATAAAGAGAAACTTCACTGAATCATTGTGGTAAAGGAATGGGAAAGCAAGGAAAAGGAAGAAGGAAGCATAAAATTTAAAGAATATTAAGACAGAAGAGAAATAAAAAGAATCAGAGACAAAAGAGTGCGAAGGAATACTTGCAGTAGTAAGAGGATCTTACAGACAGAGAAATCACAAGAAGAGCAATCTAAGAGGAAGGAAAAAGGCATATTTCAAGCAAATCAAGGTTAATTTGGAAAATAAAGATTAACTGTGGAAGAAGTAGTAAGAGGATGCTAGTGAACTGGATCTCAAAAGAGGGGTAAGAACAGTAATATACTAACTCAAATATAAAGCAAGTAACTATAAAGTTTATAATGATAAGAAACTAATTCATAAAGTTAATGAATTGTATTAAGGAGGAGGGCATGTGAAATACTGTATTGTAAAAGTTTGATTGCTGCATGTTGAATGAAGTTTACTGTTTACCGTGCTTATTGTTGTATCTTGAGTGAACTGTATAAACAACTAACTTTCTCCTAGGTGGATGATGGAATGAAATACTGAATAAACTTAAAGTATATAATTAGTTAACTGACTGTACATGGATTATATATAGGGTATATGTATTCAAGTGTCTGGAAATTGAAAATAAAGCTATGGTTTACGAATTTATATTAGTTCAGTGAATCAACTACTTAATTATCTAATGAACTTTCCATGTGATTAGTTACTCAGTTAAGAATCTAAGTATTTAACTATTTAAAAGTTCATGTATTACTGAATTAATTTGCTAATCTGGTTAATCAATTAATTTGTATGGAAATTTTGACTTATTTAAGATAGCTTGATTTGATGTATTCTAATTTGATAAATCCTGGATATATTACACTAGAGCATACAGGTGAAGTCAAAGTTGATGCTCAAGGAAAAAGAAGAGGGTCAGGGAATTTCAGATAAGAGAGTTAGAGAAAAGTAAAGCCTGAAGGGGAAACTAGCTAGAAGAGGAAGAAAGGAGAAAGAACTAGAAGAAAATGGAATTAAAGAGGTTGAGGTAAGGATATTCTTTATTAGTTTCAACTAAGATGGAGTTGAGATTTAAGAAGTCTGGAAAAGGAGCAACAACAGACTTGCCAACTAAGAACAACTATCAATTCCTACCGACATGTCACAACAAAATCAACTACTTTTGGAAGAGTTTAGGAGCTTTGAAACAGAAATCAGACAAGAATTGAAAGGAACTCAAAATAAAATCCAACATGAGGAAAGAACTGGGCTACATGTGGAAACAAAATCCAACATGAAGATAGAACTGGACACATTCAGACATAAGCTGGATCTAGTCTCTAGAGACATTTCTAAATTAAAGGAAGAAGTTAAAAATCTGCAAGAATGGAACCAGAAATTTGAAAACTCAACAGAGGCAATCATCCAAAAGAGAAGGGAGGAAAAGATCCAAGTGGATCATCAAGAACTGCATTATAAAGAGAAATGTATAAAACTGAGAGGCCTCCCTGAAATTGTAGATGAGAATTTATATGAGAAATTAATTTCCATTTTAGCAGAGTATCTGGGAATTACAGGAGAGAGACTAGAACCATGCATAGATAAGATCTTTAGACTCAATTTGCGAATTGCAAGACAACAAAGTCTGCCCACGAAATCATTATCTGTTTAAATAGGACTGTGATGAAAGAAAGGATAGAATCATAGAGTTGGAAGAGACCCCGGGGCCATCGAGTCCAACCCCCTGCCATGCAGGAACACACATCAAAGTGTTCCCAACAGATGGGCATCCAACCTCTGCTTAAAAATCTCCAAAGAAGGAGAGCCTACCACACTCTGAGGCAGCATATTCCACTGCCGGACAGCTCTGAAATTCTTCCTGAGGTTCAAGTGGAATCTCCTTTCCTGCAGCTTGAGTCCATTGCTTCTTGTCCTAGTCTTTAGAACAGCAGAGAACAACAGAGAACTCACAGAAAACACTGTGAGTGGAGCACTTTCTACACAAAGATAGAAGGACAAGCAAGACAACATCAGGGGAAATCTCCCTCCATTGATCAATATATGAATGCATTTTTCAATATATTTATTCATATATAAATTGTTCCTACTCTGTTATGATCTGTGTATCACATACATGAATAAAACAGAGCTAGCTGTCCTGCTGAGAGCCAGCATGGTGTATTAGTTTGAGCTTTGGACTATGAACCTGGATACCAGGGCTCAATTCTCCACTTAGCCATGGAAGCCCACTGGGAGACCTTGGGTGTGTGACACACTCTCAGCCCCAGAAAACTCCATGATAGGTTGGCTTTATGGTTGCTACAAGTCAGAAATGACTTGAAGGCACACAACAGCAAAGAGTGCTGTTGGTTGGTCTGAGCTCATGTACAAGGACTTTTGTTCTTAGGTGTCTTCAAGTTGATTCTGACTTCTTGTCAGGGTCAGAAACCTGGGCAGTGAGCCAGCCTGGAGAAGGGAGTGTGAGAGCCAGCGAAGTCCAGCTGGGAGGAGACAAGCAAACACTTTACACAAGGGAGTTCATTTACCAGAGCATCTAGTGAAAGCCATAGTCAGAGTTCCAAAAGCCAAGGGTCAAGAGATCAATTCAAGGTAGCAGGAACCAGGTGCTGGGAGCAAGGAACAAGCAAGAGAAGGGCTTGAAAGAAGGCAGGCAGTTATATAGCCCAAGACACAGGTGTGGCTAGTCACTGCTTTTTGAACTTAATCAAGGAAGCCTCCCTTTGCTCAGCCTCTTGAGTCTCTGCCTTGCGTGTGGGCTGATTGGCACAGGCTCCAAACCATCTTCAGAATCGGATCCCTGTTGCTCTAAAGAGCAGGCAGAGGAACGTCCAAGCCTGCATGGCAGCAGAGGAAGCTCTCGAGCTGCAAGACTCATCTCCAGCCAGAGCTAGAGGGACCAACAGCTGCTGCTTGTCATCTCCACCCTGAGCAACAGGGACCAACAGCTGCTGCTCATCATCATCAGCTTTGACAGGGGTTTCAGTTATCACACTTCTGATGACTCCATTACATATGGTTTCTGGCAAGATTCCTTTGGAGAAGGTTTGTCATAGCTTCCTCTTAAGTTGAAAGAATGTGAGAGAATGTACAAGGTCTCCCAGAGAGTTTCTGTCACTGAGTGAAGTTTTGAACCCTCGCCTCCCAGAGTCTTAGTGCCGCACTCAAACCACTGCTCTACAATGTCATGCCCTGTCTTGGGGACTGTGGCAGTGAGGAGGAGGATTCTGACTCCGAGGCAGAGGCTTCTCCACAGGTTGAAGTATCCCCAGAAGCTGGTCCAGAGGGAGTTAATACACAACAACAACAAGGGCCTGAGCCAGGGGAACAAATAGAGGAAGACATAGCTGATACACCTGCCTTGCAACACAGAAGCTGTGAAAGGGAGAGCTTGCATTGCTCAACCTGTTTAAATAGTAAATGAGCCCTAATGAGGGAACACCTGTGGTGGCAGCAGTCATAGATAAAACAGGGCTCCAGCTGGCCTTTCTTTCCAGGGTCAAGAACTGGTTTCTTTGGCTCTAAAACCCTGTGCTCTTGGATCTGATTGTCTTGGAACTTTGCCAGTTTGGACTATGGTTTGGATTTGCCCCTTTGGATTTGTTTGCTCTTGGTTGCCTTTCTGTTTGCACATTCTCTGAATCTCACCTTGTGTGTAGGAGCTGTGCTGTTTGTGAGTAACTGCCTGCACTGCTGCAGACATGACATACAATGACTCCACACTTTACCCACCTTGTTAAACCAGCTGAGCCACATAGTGGCCTCCTGGTCAATGTTGAACTTGATGAATGAGGAGGGGCCCCCTCTCTCTATGCTCCCAACTTTCCTTCTCCCAAAGGAGCTATTAAGAAACAGCACCCAGTTGACAATGTCAACATCAGCAGCCAGGTCCCGATTCTCGTCCACATAAACCTCATACTCAGAACTGTTGTAAAACTGGATCTTTTGCAGGAAAGGGTGAAACTAGGAGGAAAGAGCAGAATTTAGGAAACTGAAACAATTGCCTCCCATGGTCAGAGGATCTATGTGGGACTGACAGGTGAACATCTTTTCATTCAGAGGGAATAGAGAAGAGG
Organism: Iguana delicatissima; assembly: GCA_948472985.1. Taxonomy (NCBI): domain Eukaryota; kingdom Metazoa; phylum Chordata; class Lepidosauria; order Squamata; family Iguanidae; genus Iguana; species Iguana delicatissima. Next base: position 170,116 of record CAOKZL010002542.1, on the reverse strand, counting down.
TGGCCAATTGTGGGTTGAAGGCCACGTGTGACCTCTGGACCCCACTTTTGTGGCTCCTGAAGCACCCAATCAGTTTCCCCAAATCCTGCAAAGCCACCAACTTAATATAAATATAAATGAAGATATTTTCAGTAGGATTTTTCAGGCAATTTTTACCCCCAAACTGGATAGGAAATCACACACAAGCACCCCAAAAACCTTATACAACCCTAAAAGAAATGTTTTGTTCTTCAGTCAGTCTTTCTCAAAATGCCATCAGTTCCTGTTGCCATTTTGAGAGGGCTTGCAGAAGATAAGGGAGAAATTTAGGCTTGGTGTGGGAAATGCTATTTCCAGGGGAGCAGAGGTGGAGGAGGAGCTGGAGGACAACCTTGCTCTGGATCATCTGAAAGACCCTCTCTTCCCACAGGAGGGTGCTGGTGGTCTAAGATCTTCAGGGGAAACGCTTTGTTACCCTGTTTACTGGGGGTCCCAGGAGGGACACCTAAATAACCAAACAATAAAACACAGTTTTAGGGGAAATTAGCTGGAGCACTTACTTAAGCTAGTGAGAGGTAGGATAACTTAGCAGGATCTTGCAACCCAATGTCTATGGGGTCAGGTCAGTCAAGCAACCGGACGGGTTTAAAGTAATAGAAAAGATATTTTATTGCATACAAACAAATATTAAAGACACCACAGTCACACTGCTAACTAAGAGATTAGAGATTGAATTATGGATAAAGATTTTCAGGGAAAATGGGTGATATGACACCTGTCTCGTCGTCCTGGACCTCGGGAGAGAAACCGGGGTTGCAGAGAAGAAACTCAGCTGGATTAGCTGAGGGGAGCTTGCCAAGCTACGCAGCAGCAAAACGGGATGAAACTCAGGAGCGATCCGAGGTTGCTGTGGTCTCAGCTACTGGAGCTGAGGGGAAGGCTCACCAAATAAAGCGGCAGCAAGGCTTGATGGAAGTTCGGAGTGATCTGAGGTTGCTGTGGTCTCAGCTACTGGAGCTGAGGGGAAGGTTCACTCGGGCAAAGCGGCAGCAAGGAGGGATGGAACTCAGGAGCGATCCAAGGTAAGTCTTGGAATCAGGGGTTTTTATAGGGTGAATTGGGACTGCAGGCTCTGCCTTACTCAGGGACAACAATGAGTTTTGGGTGCGAGACAATGTCTCAGAAAGGTCACAATTTAGCATGATCGAGTTAAGTTGGAATTGACAAAGAGGTAGACTGTATGCAAATGCTCAGTGCTTGGCCCTTAAGCTTCTAGCTTGCTAAATTACCTACTCAGGGCAGGGAGTCCTTTGTAAACAGCGTGCATATTTAATGAGGGTGTTTTCAGAGAGGTCTCCTAAAGCGGTGATCTGGCTATTTTCTGGTCTGCCTGTATTGTCTTGGGATATTGCAGCGTTTGATGGCTGAACCTAGTTCTGGGCTTGTCCAGGGGCCTCACAAGCACATGGAGAGGGGTGGTGGAAGAGAGTGAAATTATTGATATCAAAATGATATCTTTATGCTATCTCCAAGGAGGCCTAACCTGCAGTAACAGCTTGTCTTGATCCTACTAATCTCATAAGCATTTTGAGTTGAAAAGCAAGAATTTGGTGGTTGCTCCCATACTTGGGAACGACTTTCCAACAGAGTCTGTCCTTTTATCAGTAGTCTGGTAAGATCTTTTTATTCTATCAGCCTTCTGGGAACTGCTAATTATATATCATATCTAGGCAAGGTGACCTCTAGAGGGTCTGAAGGGCATGTCCACCATGTTTGGAGACCCCCTGGAACCCATAGGAATAAAAAAATGCTATCCTATTTTAAAAAAAACTTTTTGCAACCAAATTCCTTCTAGGAGGTATGGAAGGCATTTCTACTATGCTTTTCACATATACTTAGGTCCAACTTAAGAGTCAGTAGAAGCCTCTTTTGAAAGAAGAAGTGAAGAAGAAGTGAATTCCGCTCCCTTCCTGTTGCTTAAAAAAAGAAAGGCCTCTCCTGGGGCTGAAACAGCCCAAGAAGGTCCAAAAATATTGTGAAAATATCCTTGTTCCCCTAGAAGGAATTTGGGGGCAAAAATGTGATGTTTCCGTGGGAGAAAGACCAGTGGGGTCGCAACCCCAAAGCTCTCCGGGAGGGGTTGACATGGCTTGTTAACTGTCTACAATTACCCACTTCCATTTTTATGTGAAAAAGATATTGGCTGGCTTTTCTCCTTTGCTTTTCATGGTTTTACTTATATAGACCTTTTAATACTATTACAACAGTAACTTTTTTTTTAATTACAGGGTTTTTAGCTTCTCTCTCTCACATTCCTTTGTAAGCTGCCTTGAGTACCAGCTTAATCAAGGACCAATAGCATCAATACCTGCCACAGTTGTAACCTTGGGTGTTCCAACCGATTCCCATGCTCCATTGCCAGCCGCTTGGATGTGGAGAAATACACAGTTTGAATGGCATGTGCCAAGGACTGGATAGACTTGAATATGCCAAGTCCGTCCCCGGAAAGAACGTTTTCCACCACAGCCTTGGTTGGGGTCTCCAATATTTCTCTCTCTCTGCATCTTTCTTGGCTTTTCACAGACAATGCTTTTGCTCTGAACAATGGAACACCTTGATCCCAAATTCCATGGTGAGGTCAAAAGAAGTGTCAAAATTTTTGTAGTTTTCCCCTGTTTGGGTCTGGATGGAGAAGGAGAAAGAAAGAACCGAGCTAGGGGGAGGAGCTAGCAGCTCTTTATCTCTGCTCTCAGTGGCCTTCAAGCTCATTTCCTGAGGAGAGAGTGGAAGGTGGACTGTGTCTGAGAAGACATCTTGATTGGGTGTCTTTTCCAGGCTTCTGGGGCTGTGTTCGTTTGTCTGTTTGTTCGTTTGTCTGTTTGTTCGTTTGTCTGTTTGTTCGTTTGTCTGTTTGTTCGTTTGTCTGTTTGTCTGTTTGTTTGTCTGTTTTCTTTGGCCATGTGCTCTCCCTGAGCACATGGTCTGACTGACTAGCTAGGGGGAAGAGCTAGCAGCTGTTAGTCCTAGCTGATGTTACCCTGTTTACTGGGGGTCCCGTGAGGGACACCAAAATGTGCTCAACTATAAGTGGGAAAAATTAGCTCTGAGCACTGCTTTAGCGTTACGAGAGGCAGGGTAACATAGCAGGATCTTTAACCCTATGTTTAGGGGTCAGGCTGCGTCAAGAACAAGGCAAAGTTGTTCCAAGTGAAAGATTTTACTAAAACAGGCAAAAATATCAGCACTCAGCAACACATGCACTCATGCGCACATCCAAGATCTAACAGAAGAAAGCTAAGAAAATGATAGGGATTTTCTGGGTGATACGCCACCTGGTTCTGCAGTGTGGATAAAGAGAAATAGAGAGCGATGCTGGGGTTCGGTGTGGCTCAGCATGTGGAGCTGAGGGGAGGCTCGCCAAACAGAGTGACAGAGATTCAAGAAGCAAGTCATGAGCATTCCACTGAGGAACTCGGACAGGGGGTTTTTATAGAGTAGATTGTACCTGGAGACTCACCTTCTCCCGAGGAGAACAATAGGGAATTTGGTGGAGACAAAGCCTTCAAAAGGTCAAAATCAGAATTGATGAGATTTAGCCAGCACTGCCAATTGTTAAAACAGTATGTAGATGAGAAGCACTTAGCGTTTGTATAGAGCAAGCAGTTCGAGGCTGAGAGTCCTTGCATTTGCTTAATGGTCATCTGTGTCTGGAGGGCACTACTGACTGTATGACAAAGGTTGTTTACTGGCCTAGACCTGGCTTGCATAATTAAGGCCATGCGGCCATGCCTGCCTACACAGGCTCTCCGTGACCCTTTCAGACATGTGGAGTTCATCTTATGGAGTGCCACGTGGAAATACTAACCATAACCAATATGAAATTGTAGACCTTGGGCTCAGGCTAGACAATCGCAGTAACACTGAACTCACTGACGAGCTGGGGGAGGAGCTAGCAGCTCTTTATTTCTGCTGCCAGTGGTGCAAGCCTTTGGCGCGCGCTTTCACTTTAGTACCTAACCTTAGCAAGAATTGATTGCTTCTTCCTTGAACCCATCCAGACTCAATCTGCCTGTCCACAACATATAGGTAGGGTTGAAACTTGAGGGAGTACCTATAACCACTATAGAATTGCACCCTTTCTCTTGATAGGTTGAAAATAAGAACTTGGCAAACAGGGGGCTGACATATACTTTACTAGGTCACTTTGAAGATAAAGCACAGTTTTACCTTTTTCAGTTTACTATCTAAACTATCAGGTATGGAGGGGGAGGGAGCTGCTGCAGTCACCTGCCACAGCTGTGGCATGTTTCTTTTCCTGCTGTAAGACGTCCTTGAGTACACCTGCAGCAAATGCAAACTGGTCGCTCTCTTAGAGAAGAAGTTTCAACAGTTAGAGGCACGCATTTCAAATCTTCCCATTATTTGGCAGGGAGAGGAGTTCTTGGATAGGGCTGAGAGAATCTTTTTGAAGGTGGAATGCATGCAGGAGCTAGTGGACAAGAAGCTGGTTTACAAAACAGGGAGACGGAGACTCGGAGGAATGTGACACGCAGGAGCAGAAAGCCAAGGTGTCATACGGAGATTCTCGAGCTACAGAATCGCTTCCAAGTTCTTGACTTTATTAATGACAAAGTGGAACAGCAGGAAGAGATCATGGAACATCATCCAGAGGAAATCCAACATCTACAACAGGAACCCCAACACCAGCAGAAAATCAACACCAACACTCTCAGCACGAACAGAAAGTTCAGGTGGCCTTGAGGGAATCTGCTTGGCAAGTAACCCCCAACAAGCCTCAGAGGAGATGAGTTCTCGTGATTGGGGACTCTTTGCTGAAAGGAACGGAACCGATCATTTGCAACCTGGATAGAATCAATCTTGAGGTGTGCTGTTTCCCAGGGGCCAAAATCAATGACATAATGGAGAGGCTAACCAGACTGGTCAAGCCCACTGACTGTAAACTCCTTCTTTTGGTTCACGTCAGAACGAATGACACAGCGAGGCGCAGCTTTCACCATATCACAAAGGATTACGAGCTTATGGGTAGGACGCTGAGGACCTTCCTGCACAGGTTGTCATTTAATCTCTTCTGCCAGTGGAAGAACATGGCCCATGAAGGGAAAGAAGAATAGTGGAGATCCAACAACTGGCTCCGAAGATGGTGCCGCCGGGAGTGATTTGGATTTTTGGATCATGGCCTCCATTTCCACAAAGATGGTCTTCTGGCAAGGGATGGCCTGCACCTTGCAACCATCAGCTGGAACGGTTTTTCTAATAGTTTTGCAAAACGGAGCAGGAGGTCTTTAAACTGAGTTTCACTAGGGAGGGGGATAGTATTATTCTGGGCAATGATTCAGTGAGTACTGTGAGAATAACCCAAATGATATATATAGGGCAGGACAAGTAGAACTAGAGACCAACAGGGAGAGGGAAAGTAACTTTAGTACAGGAATTCCACAAAGGGCACATCGTCTCAAGTGTCTCTACACTAATGCATAGAGCATGGGGAATAAGCAAGATGAACTCCAACTCTTAGTACAACAAAATAAATATGATTTAATAGGCATCACTGAAACCTGGTGGGATGAATCTCATGATTGGAATGTAGGAATAGGGGAGTATAATCTATTTCACAGAAACAGACCAAACAAGAAAGGAAGAGGAGTAGTCTTATATGTCAAGGATGTTTTCAGTTGTGAAGAGATCCAGGACTTGAATCCGGGAAGCCAAGTCAAGAGCATCTGGGTAAGAATGAAGGGAGCAAGAAACAATAGGGATGCGATTGTGGGAGTTTGCTACCGGCCTCCAGACCAGCCTGAGGACATGGATGAGGCCTTCCTGGAGCAGATGGTCACACATTCAAAAAGGAGAGATGCAGTGGTAATGGGAGATTTCAGTTATCCTGATATTTGTTGGCAGTCAAATTCTGCAAAGACTGCAAGGTCCAACAGGTTCCTTGCTTGCCTTGCAGACAATTTCATGGTCCAGAAGGTGGAAGAGGCGACAAGGGGATCAGCTATTTTAGATCTGATCCTGACCAACAGGGATGACCTAGTCGATGAGGTGGAGGTGGTGAGATCCTTAGGAGGGAGTGACCATGCTCTTTTGGAATTTGTCATTCAGTGGGAAGGAGAAGCCAAGTGTAGCCAGACACGCATCCTCAACTTTAAGAAAGCTGATTTCTCTAAACTTAGGGGGTTACTTGCTGAAATCCCATGGCCAAGAATACTAAAAGAGGAAGGAGTACATAAGGGGTAGGAGTTTCTTAAAAGTGAGATACTGAAGGCACAATTGAAAACTGTGCCAATAAGGAGGAAAAATGGCCAATAAGAGGTTTCCATATTTTTAAATAAGATTCTATTAAGTTTTCTTTTACTAGAGTAGTAAGTTTGTCCAGTTATCTTACTATCTTTCCAATATTTCGCATCCACTCTTCTTCCTGCTGTTACCATATATCTTATCAACTTACTATGTTATCTTTCTGCTATGTCATTCATATCTATCATATTTAAACAAAATTATTCAATTCTAAATACTATTTTTATTTTTCATATTTTTTTGGGTTTGATCACAAATTTGTAGCCAATATTTTGTTGCTTTATTACACAGTCACCGTGAATTATAGAGTACCCACATGATTGTTTCATTTCCAACATTGATTATTTACACCTTTATATATTCTAGCTAACTTACTGGGGTGGGGGTGAGGGCATATACCATTTAAACATCATCCTATACAAGTTTTCTTTGAGATCATTACAATAGGCATATTTTAAACCTTTAACCCATATTTCTTCTCATTGGTCACATTCAATATTATGTCCTATATGCTGCGTCCAGTATATCATTCATTATTTTGTCTCTTTTTCCTCGGTATTGAATCTTCACAACAATTTATACGTCTTAGAAATCAAAGGGGTATCCTCAGAACACGACAGTTTTTCAAATTCATTTGTATTTCCCTCAAAATTAAATCTTCCCTTAACTTCTTTAAATCTTTCCCTTCATTGGCAATATGTTAGCCTTTGGAGCTTATGTCCTTCTTGTTTTAAACACTGTCATTCAGCAAATCGAATTATATTTATTTTATATATAATATTATATAATTACTTAAACTGCCCATTTCCCTTCTGTAAAATGCTTCTTGCAGAGACAGCCAACCTGGTATTTTGGATCTATATCGTCCTTTATTTTTTTTCCCCATATCATAATTAACATTCTTCTTCTAATATGATTCTTTAAACACCTCAATAACCTTAATTTTCCCATACCAAAGAAAAGCATGCCATCCAAATTTTCATTCATGGCACTAATTCTAATAACCTTTAATTTTCTAACCTGATTCATTCCTTTAACCATAATAAGCATGAGACTTCTAGACATATTCTGAGATCTGGTACTCCTCATCCTCCTTGTTCTTTAGCATCAATTAAATCCTTCCATTTTATCCTTAGTTTTCTGCCAGCCCACAAAAATTTACAAATCTCTTTGGGTCAATTTGAGAAATGGTTATTTGAAAACATAACTGGAATGGTTTGAAATATAAATACATCAGTTTTGGCAAAGCCATCATTTTAATAACAGATATTTTCCCCATCAGAGAGAGATTTATATTCCGCCACTTATTAAAATCTTTTCTTAAGACCCAGAAGTTGTCCCAGAACTTAACCTAATTATTTTCATATAACTGTGGGTTTTGAGGTGTTAAAGTTATGCCCAAATTTTAACCTTCTTCACTATTTCAAATTCTGATCTTATAAATAATTCTTTTTTCTTTTGAATATTCATGTTTTCAGTTAAGATTTTTGTTTTATCAGTACTAACTCTAAATCCTGCCACTTTACCAACACTCTCTTATGCTTGACATCAATTGACACAAACTACTCAATGAGTCCTCTAACAGTATAACTCTATCATCTGCAAAGGTTTTCATTTTAAATTTTTCTTTTCTAGTCCTTATTCCTCCTATCTTTCCTTATTACTCTGTTTAAAATTTCTAATACAAAAATAAATAGTAATGGTGAGAGAGAACATCCCTGTCTCATTCCTTTTTCAATACTAATATATTCTGTTTTATTCTCATTTGTTATTTCGGCTTTTTGAGAGGAACAAATAGCTTTTGTCCAATTTAAGAAGTTATTTCCAAAAGTCATTGTTTCCATAATTTTAAGTAAAAGTACCCAATTTACATTACTGAAAGCAGATACAGGAAGTGATGTCTTCTGATTCCATGTTGCGTTAAAAAAAACAACACCTCTCTCGATCTGAAACAGCCCAAGAAGGTCCAAAAATATTGGGAAAATGCACCTGTGCCCCTAGAGGGAATTTAGGGGCAAAAATTTGACTTTTTTTTTGTAGGAGAAGGGGCAGCAGGGGTGCAGCCCCCAAAGGTTTTCAGGAGGGGGCTGATGTAGCCTATTAGTTGTCTAAAATTGCCCACTCCCATTTTATGTGAAAAAGGCACTGTCTGGCTTCTCTTCTTTATTTTTCATGGTTTCAGTTCTATAGGCTATTTAATACTATCAAGGTTTTTTTAGTACTGGTAAGGTTTTTTTGGTTTTTGTTTTTTGCTACAAAGGTTTTAGTTTCTCGTTCTCATTCTTTCATAAGCTGCTTTGAGTACCAAATTAATCAAGAGGTAATAGGATCAATACCTGCCACGGCTGTAACCTTGGGTGTTCCAACCGATGCCCATGCACCATTGCCAGCTGCTTGGATGTGGAGAAATGTGCAGCATGAATGGCATGTGCCACAGACTGGATAGTCTTGAATATACTGAGTCCATCTGCAGAAAGGACATTTTCCACCACAGCCTCAGTTGGGGTCTACAGTTTTCTCTCTCTCGACATCTTTCTTGACTTTTCACAGACAATGCATGCTTTTGCTCTGAACAGTGGAACGCTTTGGTCCCAAACTCCTCAATGGGTTTAAAAAAAGTATCAAATTTTTTATAGTTTTTGCCTGTTTGGGTACGGATGGAGAAAGAAAAAGAACCATGAAGTTGACGCATTTCTAAACCCATAGCAGCCAAGGTGATATACTTCAAAATAGCTATGATCCAAACATTCCCAATGATGGGATGTTTCACATCCTTCCCAAGCTGTTTCTTCAGGAATAGGAAGTCATACATGGAGTAAGAGTCACCATAATAAACCAATATAGAGACTCTTCTCTGTGCCAATAAGTGTGCCACCTTGTACATGTCTATAAACATTTGTCCATAAAGCACAGTCTTTCCTTCAACGCTTTGTGAGAAGGCCACACAAATACCACTCATAGTGAGCAGAGGGCTCAAGGTCTGCACAAATATTTCTCCATTATCATTTTTTGGTGCTATGAGGCCTATCCATGTCCACCTGAAATGGAGGAGCAGTCTGACAATCCCCAGGTACTGGATCTCTTCTTTGGGGACCATCCGATAAGAAAAAGGAGTCAGAGCTTTATCACTGAGAAGTTGGGAAGCAAAGCCATAACTGGCCTGGAAAGGAAAAGAAAAGCTGGCTGTTTAACAATTGTTGGTCTTGTCTACAGTAGACTCTCTGAACCAGTGGGATTTACCTATGTGTTGCCTCACCATTCAACAATTGATTAAAAGGTTCCACTCCAGCTAACAGTAAGCAATAACATTTCACCCAAAATATGGAAATGTCTTCCCCTTCAATAATGCCAGGCCCTTTCACTTGAGACAACTACAGAGATTGGCCCCTTCTGCAGGGCGCCGTCATCCTGCATTGGGAATGGGAGAAGGACAGGACCTGGATGACGCTTATGCACAGTGTCGTCTGTGTCCCATCATTCTCCTGTCCCCAGGTGGCATGATCACAACACAAATCATTGACAGGGAATGGGATATTTTGAATCAGTGTTTTAGGCCATTTCATCACTAGACTGCCTTTGAGACCCCTCCCTAAACTGTAAACTCCAGGATTCCATAGGATGTTGAAAGTGGAATACTAGCAACATAACAATCTAGTGAGGAAATGGTCCTACTCAGGAAATGAAAATCTAAGAAGAAATGGTGCAGCATTTATAGTGTAAAGAGATATTGCAAAAGCAGTCAAAGGATACAATGTCAAGTCTGACTGAGTAATGTCAGTAAGACTACAGGAAAACCAATCCATGTAACCTTAATCCAAGTTCATGATCTGATACAGAGGCAGAAGAAGGAGAAATTGAAAGATTCTATGCAGAGACAAGGAGGAAATTGGCCACATACCAAAACAGGACTTCATGTTAATCATAGTGATTAGAATGTAAAAGTAGGAGACAGAGCAGAATCAAAGATGCTCTAGAATCAAGAAATGAAGTGGGAGACTGACTGAATTTTGCAAGGCCAACAGTTTGTTCATCATAGACACATCCTTCACATACCCCAAGAAGTGGCTTTATAGACATAATCAAGTGCAATACTGTAGACCTACTGTACTATCATGAGAAGCTGTTCTTTGATTTATTTCAATGTGAAAATGCAGAGGAGGCTGTGTGGGGGTCCAAACCAGAAGTGGTTGCTCTGGCCACTGTGGTCCAAGTTGCCCCTTTCGCTGGCCACCATGACTGACCAGTCCTGATGGATATCTGCCACCGCTGGTTTTTGTTCCAGATTGTTGAAGTTAATTTTTTTCAAAGAGGAAAGAGCATCACTCTGCCACCTGCCTTGACTTAGATCCTTCACTGCCTCTTTTCTGGAGATTGCCTCACAGGAAGGAGACAATTGAAAAGAATCTTAATCTCATCTCATTCAACTCCCTGCCAATGCAGAAATCCACTGCTCAAACACCTCTCATATCAATAGAAAATAAATATCAGCCAGCCAGCCAGACAGATATTGTGCAAAGAACACCTAAGGATGGACATAGACATATTTTAGCAGAGAGCTGCAACATCTAGAGTAAAGAAGTCATTACTGTTTATACTATGGACTCAAGAATCAGTGAGGTATTTTTAAAAGACAATGGGATTTTGATAATTTAACAACTTGCCGCAGGTATTTGAATGGAGGTGAGAGAAAGACAAAAACAGAACTGAGTGTGGACACAAAAGGAATATTGAACACTCACTACTAAAAAGGTCCACTGTCCCAGTTTCTGAAGTCCTGATTGTCTTAGGGAAAGACTGCAATGTATAATTAATTTGAGCCATCTGCAGCTACTGTTGACCGCACTTTTTCCTACCTGTGGGATTTTGAAGTTGCTCAACATGGTTGAAATCTGGTTGGAGATTTGAAAGTCGCCCCCTTCAAGCACAGCCAGCAGGTGATTCCGTCTTCCACAAGCATAGTTTGGAACGTTTGCCTGCCCATTAGAGAGCAAGCCCACCAAGGCATCGGAAGTCAATCTTGGAGTGAAATAATTTTCGTAAATGTTGTAACCCAAGGTGATATTGGGTAGGAGCCGGGATTCTGATTGATTTCACAAATAGCAAAAGAGAAGGACAAGGTGTACCAGTAATTCACATATGTAGACCTAAATACAATATAAATAAATCATGTTGTCTTACTCTATTAAAGAAGTACATGCATATTCCTCATTCGTCAACTCATAAAGGTCTTTCTAGGCAAACTAAATGTCTTGTGGTTGTTTTAACGACAACCCTTTCCCTCCTCACCACCCTAATAATTTCAATTTCACAATGGCATTACACTCTCAGCTGCAAGCCTACTTCATTCCTTAGCAAAGAGAGAAGACTAAGACATGATATAACATAGCCATCTTCAAATACCTGAAGGGATGTCATACAGATAGGGTTGCCAGGGGGAACCAGGGCTCCTGTTTAATGGATATGTAGGAGAGGGAATCTCAGCTGGCTACAGAACCAGATAACAAAAAATGACAGTTGAAATTCTCTGTTGTTGGTGAGTATGTGCCATCAAGTTACCTGTCAATTTATGATGACCCTGTGAATTTCATATGGTGCTCTTGGGCAAGGATTCCTCTGAGGTTGTTTTGCCAGTCCCTTTCTCTGAAATATAACCTACCACCTAGAATTCATTGGTGGCCTCCCATCCATGTACTAACCTAGGGTGTTCCTTCTTAGCTTCCAAGATCAGAGAAGATCTTTTCCCCTTAGGTACAGGAGCCTTCTCCAGTTTTCACTCTGGCAACCCTACATGTGGGAGATGGAGCAGCCTGTTTTTCCAATTGATTTAAATGACAAAGAAGGAAATCCCAGTTTCCAGCTCACATGACGTAGTCATTTCAAACAGTGGACATGAAAGTGTGGGTTCAATTTTTAAGAAAAGAGATTCCAACAAAACATAAGAAAGAACTTCCTGACAGTAAGAGCTGTCCAGTAGTGGAACAGATTCCCTCAAAAGATGATGCATTCTTCCTTCTTGGTGACTGGATGGCCAACTCTAAGGGGTGCTTCAACTTGCATTCCTGTCCTGTCCTCCTTCACTTTCTAACCCCAATTTTGAACCTCTACCTTTCCCTCACAACACAGGTGATTGTCTGAATCCATGGGTTGCTGAGGAATCTTCTGGCCTTGCCTCTTCTGCACAACCAGAAATCTGCCCTGACTTCTCTTTCAACTAGAAATTATCTGTGATGCAACTTGAAGGGATGCCAAGATCCTTTTGAACATTCATGGCTCTATAAGTTCCCCTGAAGCAGAAATGAAGGATCCCATGCTGCTTGTCAGTGTGCATGTAGAGATCATGAGAGGGAAAACCTTTACTATGGGGCTAGTGGATGGGGGCAAAAATGTCAGATGCAACAAGACTCCATTACAGATATAGCCCTTAGGCCTTAAAAAGTCATTAGCTGCACTAAATCATTACAATATGAAAAAAAATCTGGTTGCTTTCTCATTATGATAGAGAAGCCTGGAAGCCTGAGAATGATGGGACTTAGAGTAGCATAGAATAATATAAAGTAATCAAGACCAGGCCTCTGCAGAGTTTCCCCCATGCCCTTTGAGTTACTGGCCTACTTTGTTATGAACAAAGGCACCGGGAAATTATATCAGCCTTCAGAGGCAAGAGCTTGACCTGGGAGACATAGAGACATGGAGAACAGAATGTATATTACAAGTAGCAAAGGAGACAACAGTGCTACCCTCCCAGAGTACAGACATGGAAGTAGGCCCCACTTTGGACAAACGACAGATAGCTGCTGAATGATACCTGGAACCTACCATGTTTCATGCAGAACTGGTGTAACTTACTAATTCCTTATCTTATGGGAAGAATAAATGTGTATTCCTTTCTTTGGTCCTTTCCACACGGGGGGGGGGAACACGGGGTAACACGGGAGGACGACCTCACCCGGAGGTCGTCCCCACCGTTGAGTGCTCTAGGGTGGTTAGAAAAGTGGTGGTTCTACACCTCAAACTGCCCTCGTGCGGCCACGGGGCTGGCGCTGCGTGTTTTATAAAGACCACATTTCATGTGGTCTTTATGAAACAGGCGCGCGCTAGCCCATTGCAGCGCCCTGTGGGGAATTGCAGGGGCGCGCAAGCGCGTCCTTGCAAAGCTACCCGGGGGTGGGCTTCCAGCTGGCGCGCTTCTCCGATTGGCGGAGAGCAGCTGGAAGCCACCAGCCGCCATTTTGGGTGCCGCCGGACGCCGCCGGGTGCTGCCGGACGCCACCACCATGTAGAGCGGCAAACGCGCGGTGCTCCCCACGGCAACAGAGCAACCCGGATAAAGGTAAGCTCCGTTTCCGCGTGCGCTGCCCCGTTTCCCCGCGTTTCATGCCCCCCCTCGTGTGGAAAGGGCCTTTGTTCTGGCATGTCTGATCTGGTTTATGCAAATGAACACCAGATGTCTCTTGGATTCAGGCTGGACTGAATAATTTTTTTTATTATTATTTTGAATCTCCTCTGGTGTGTGACATATTGGCTTTGTCACACTACAGAGAAAACCTTTCCATTGTTGCTATCAGTTATTAAAAGTGACTGAATGGTTCCTTTATTTACTTTGGAAACCAGAATGCTTCAAACTGGTGGCATGTAGTACGTCGCACACTTCTGCTATGCACAAACATGCCTTTTTACAGGTACCAGCTTCAAGCAAATGTCTTCTTGGAAATATGTTCGGCTTACATTAATTTTTTTTTTAAAATCCATTTTTATTGAGTTTGTATCATAATATTGTTTACAACTCCTCCCCAAGAAACAGCAGTCCACAAAGCTGCATTTCATGTCCAAGGACACAATCACAGTTAAATTAAAATGTTTCCTCACACAGTCAGTCAAAATGACTTGAACATTATCTCCTGCTCCATATATTTAATAAAATCATTCCAAATCATGCTACAATGGTGTCTTAGTATTAAAACTTTAGCCAAATGAGTTAATTTGTTAATGATTCAGGGAAAGCCAATTACCACACTTGATCATGCGAGGCTGACACACAGATCCCTTTTAAATCATCTAAAACTGGGTAATGACTAACCTGGCAGCTGCTAATAAATAACCAATTAAGTATTTATGAAAAACCTTTAAATTATCTTCCCTGAGAAAACAAAAACAGACTCGTTCTGAGGACTTTGTGAAGTACTGGTCAGTGATATGACTTATTTGAGCTTATATTAATATAAATGCTTAGCTTATCTTTATAGCCTATGTACTTTGCTAATTTTCCACCTTCTTTCCACCCTTGCTTATTAAATCAAACTTTAAAAAAATCATTTTTTTAAAAAATAGTGAGGATACAGAGACCCTCATGGGAACAACTAAAAATAGTGGCAGCTGTAGAAAAGTGAAGTTATCCCTCATCGTTGTACATTCAGAACATAACATAGTTATGCCTCAGTTATTGCAAAAATACTTTTACAACAAAACTTGTTTTTTTGGTATCCACCAAAGGAACCAGCAGTTTAATGGCACTGATGAATTAAATCAGGGACTGGTCCTTGGAAGTAGGCACATCAGGATTCTCTGAAATCAGGAAGGGATGGAAAAACATCAAATGTATTATTTCTTACGGGATAAGGAAAGTAACTGGAGTCTTGCTGAAATGGTACAGGAGGAGAGTAGCAGTTGCTGTAGAAAGGATGCCACCAATTAGATAGTCTCCTGACTTATAATACTTCACTGGCTCGATGTTATCCTTGCTCAGAGTCAGGCAGCATTTGGTTTTCAGTCTCACGCAGATGGCGTGGGGCAGGAGGAAAAGGAGGAGAAGCAATGCCAGCATCATCTTTGAGTCCGCTCAGAACAAGCAGCACCTCTTGCAAGTCTTAATGCTCTCCACTACCTCGTGCAACCAAATCAGAAAAAAGAAACACAAAACAAAGTCTTTTGCAGGATGAGAGCTAGCCTGATTTTCCTAATAGAGGGAGAGCTTCACCTCAGTTTCATAGCTGAGGGGGACTCTATTCAACCGGACACATAGCGTCACTGTTTCTACGTCATGGAGTCTCAGTGGCACAGCCGGTATTTTACATGCTGGGCCATTCATTACAAGAAACTGCTATCTGTTGTTGGCTCAGTTCTGATGTTTAGGGTCTTAATTTTGGTTCTGAAAATAATCTCTGGCAAATCCTTTGAGAGCTGGAGAGAGGAAGAAGGAAGAGAAATCACTGTGTTTTTGATAATTATCAGTAAGTATTATCCTCTGTGACAAAACCTGATGTTGCTACTCCATATGCGTTTGTGTTGTTGTTGTTGTATGCCTTCAAGTCATTTGCAACTTATGGCTAAGGTAAATCTATCATGGGATTTTCTTGGCACGATTTGTTCAGATGAAATTTGCCTTGGCCTTCCTCTGAGGCTGCGAGATTATTGCCACGTAGCTCACCCAGCAGGTTTCTTTGGCCAAGCAGGGATTTGAATTCTGGCCTCTAGAGTTATAGCCCAATGTTCAAACCAGTATAACATGGTCTCGTGAGCAGGTGTATAGTGGAGTGAAAACATGTTTCCCAGAATGCATGGATTCCACTGTGAAAAGAGTTAAGTTTGGGCTGCATTTTACTGAAGAAAAGTATTTGTTTGGTAAAACTCCTTTTTTTGAAATCATAGAATCTAAATGTGTTCATCTTAGAGCTGGAAGAGACCTCCAACAAACAGTTATGACAAGTCTGTTCTGGATCCCAGAAAGATGCAGTTAATCACTCAGAAAATACATTTATGAGAAGGATTAATAAAAGGAAGTATCTAAATTGTAGCTCCAGGCTTGTATACATTTTTATACTCCCTCCCTCCCTCCCTCTCCCTCTCCCTCTCCCTCTCCCTCTCTATGGATTCCTGTAATTAAATTAGATCTGTAAACAAAACTAGGACTTTCTAGAAAAGCAACTCTAATTTTCTCAGGCCCTAAAATATAACATTGTAAAATATATGTATAGGATATATAATTGTATTATTATGTGTTGAAGTTATTTCTAATTGATGGAGACACTAAGGCAAACTTGACAGCCAGATTTGAGTGCTGGAAACAAGGGTTCAGTTCTCTGCTTGATCCTGCAAACCTACTAGGTGACCTACGAGTGTGTAACACGCTTTCAACCCCAGAAAACCATGTTATAGGTTTGTTTTAGAGTCGCCATAAGTCAGAATGACTTGAAGGCCCACAGCAACAACTTGGCAAACCTATCACAGGTTATTCTTGGCAAGTTTTGTTCAGAGGTAGTTTGCTTTTCTCTGAAGCTGAGACAGTGCAACTTGTATAAGGTCACTCAGTTAGTTTCCATACCACAAGAAGATTTGAGCTCTGGGCTCCAGGCCTGTTGGACTGGACCAAATACCTGTCTAGTCCAATGTTGTGTCCCCACGGTGGCCAACTAGTTGCCCAAATGGGAATCCCACCAGTAGGACACGAGGACAACGGCACCCTCCATCCAATGCTTTCCAGCAATTAATCACAGAGGATGTTGGCTAGTGAAGACTGGGGATGGGCAAAGGACGGTCTGAGGGCTGCATGAACCCCAGTGCCATTTTTATGTCCCCCAAGGCCCTCGAGGCCAAAAAAAAAGTTTTTGTTCCTTCCCTCAGGGGCCATTTTAGGTCTTTTTAAATACAAGATGTAAACTGGAAATTAATTAGATCACTTCTTGTTTGTTTCTTTAAAAGGTCTTTCCAGAGCCTACAATGACCTTAGGTGTGGGGCTGTAATTATGGAGAAAATCCATTACCACCACACCCCCATTTGGGAACAAATATATTAAATTCTGTGTGTGTGTGTGTGTGTGTGTGTGTGTGTGTGTGTACTTGTCTCTATCTCTCTATCTATCTGCAGTGGTGTGTGTGTGTGTGTGTGTGTGTGTGTGTGTGTGTGTGTGTAGCCCACCAATGTTTCCCTGTGGACTAATAGGGCCCTCCTGCATTTCTAATTTGTAGCCCCTGACTGCACATTCCACTGTTGAACTGCTCCTACCATCAAGAAGTTCTTCCTAATGTTTAGGTGGAATCTCTTTTCCTGCAAACAGTTGATCAGTTGTTCCTAACCTGGGCCGTTTCCGCACTAGCTTGTTATAGCATGATGATTCCACTTTCAACATCCTCTGGAATCCTGGGGTTTGCAGTTTTGGGAGGGGCTGGCCAGCCCGTCCTGAAACTGCAAACCCCAGGATTCCAGAGGATGTTGAAAGTGGAATCATTGCGCTATAACAGGTTAGTGCGGAAATGGACTTTGTGGACCCATGGGAGTCTGTGGAACCCTCACAGGGTGTCTGTGAAGCCTTGCTGCTGGACATCAGCAGAAGAGCAGCAACAGGGACATGGGGAGGTGTCATACTGAGTTTACTTCCAGCCCCCTCAAGCCTGACTTCTACCCTTGAAAAGGATCAGGAAATTCCCCAGCATTCATTAATTCTCATGCTGCCACCACCCACTGAATTCTGAATTACTGAACAGGACAGTGGGACCCTGATCAGTGGATTGCCAGTCTCTATGCTTAAGGACCTTTCCCTTCCCTCACCTCCCCCTTCTGAGTAAGAGAAGTCCTGTCTAAGCATGTGCTGAAGAATGGCGTGGGAATGGAGAGGAACCAGAAGTTTTACAGAAAAGCATTTATTTTAAGGCATGCAAGTAAACAAGACAATAATACACATGAGAGGCTCCCCCCCTCTCAGGTGCACTTAAGTTACAAGTAGTTCTAAAACAGATACATTCTTAAGGGCAGCCAACCTCCAAAATAATAAAAAGCTCTAACGCGACTATCTAATATTCTAGTTACTCACATTTGGGTTCACGGG
Source organism: Iguana delicatissima (assembly GCA_948472985.1). Taxonomy (NCBI): domain Eukaryota; kingdom Metazoa; phylum Chordata; class Lepidosauria; order Squamata; family Iguanidae; genus Iguana; species Iguana delicatissima. The sequence goes on along the minus strand of CAOKZL010002542.1, from coordinate 152,000 downwards.
ATTAGATGGTCTAAAAGAGGAATGAGCCCAGGAGGTGAGGCCTAGGGCCTGCAGCCTACTACTGGCACAGATCCCATCTCCAGGAGGGTTCTTTGTTCTCTCTCTGCCAAATGGCCTCTCGAGGATTTTTATAACTTCTCCTCCGAAGCATCTTGAAGCATCTCAAAGATGCTCACCTCTTTCCCCTTGATTGGGCAATTCTCCCCTCCCCCCCGGTGACTTGTGAGGCTGACCCACAATAACAGTATAACCTAATCCCAACACCTCATTAACCCCTGGTTTACTTGAAGAGGGAAGTATTCCCCCTCAGCCAAGTCTAAATAGTGGGAAGCCCCATTATCACAGGGGGGTATATGGGCATTGAAATTGCTCCCTCATTTGCAAATAAAGGAGCGGTTTGGGCACATGCACATGCCTGCTATTGTGTCCCTTTTGTCAGGGATGTGGCAGCAATGGGTGTGGGTGCCAAAGGACATGGCTGCAAGTGTGTGTGCATGCCCAAACTGCTCCCTTATTTGCAAACATGTTTAAACACTCACATTTCAACCTCCCCAACCTCTCCATCCACTGCCACATCTCTGACGAAAGCGATATAGTGGCGGGCATATGTGTTCACTCAACTGCTCCCTTGTTTCCAAGAAAAGAGCAGTTTCAGCACCTGTAACCCTTCCACCTGTGTGCCCAAGCTATGATTCTGAAAACCAGGGTTTGAATCCTCACTCAGCCGTGGAAGCCCACTTGGTGACCTCAGGTAAGTCACATTCTCTCAGCTTCAGTGAAAGGCAAAGGCAAGAAATCTTGCCAAGATACATCCCATAATAGGTTTGCCTCAGGCTCACAGTAAGTCAGTTTTCAAAGAGAGACACGGTGGCTAGAAAGAACCTCCATCTGTCAGTGGCACTTTGTTGTTGTATGCCTTCAAGTCACTTCTGACTTACAGCCACCCTAAAATGAACCTATAAACTGGTGCTTTTGGGGGGCGGGGGGAGGGCAAGATTTGTTCAGAGGTGGTTTGCCTTTGCCTACCTCTGAGAATGGGATGGCCAAGGTCACCTAGTGTCTGCATGGGGATTTAAATAATAGTTTCCATAAGACTTTACTAAATAAATAAATATTTGAATCTAAATTTATTTATTTAAATGTTGAGCTAAATCTTGCAGGTCCCTGGCAGCAAATTAGATTTACAGGGAGTCCTCTGGTAAAGAAAAGGGTAAGAAGCACTGGTCTAGGTTATATTCAAGCAAGATTTAAAAGGAAGAAAAGGTCCAATGCAAATAGCTGAACATTCCTATTCTACTTGCAATACAGATGGTATTCTAGATCTTGGATGATCATCAGAAACTGGGAGTCTGGACTTCTTTGTCTGGCCTACAACTGAGCTTTCCTAGGGAAAGTGAGATAGGCAATGCCTCCACACCTTTCCCTCAGTCTCTTTGTCACTCTATGTGCCTTGTGGCACCTGGAGCTTTTATAACCTTTCTGTTGGAACAATCTTAAGTTTTCACATTTCTCCCCAACTGGTCACCCACAGTGGTCAATTGTCTCTCACGATCTTTGTTACTTCTCCATGTTGGTGATCTCCAACAGATGTAACTTAACCATCCTTAACCATTTGTTTGCCTGGATGAGAGATTATACCCCACCACACACACAAACTATGTTTACCACACACTCCTTGCCTAATCTCGGAAGCATGGAAACATCTGGAAGCTGGAACCATACCAGCTGTGATTTTGTCCTGTAACTGAGGAGAGAACTACACCCTCCCCCCACATGCTGTTGTTCTTGCTGCTTAAGGAATAGTATTTCAGGATTTTGAATCCTCACCCTCAAAGGAAGAGAGAGATAATCTGAGCAAAGTATCAAAGTCTAAGGTTCAAAGCACACAGGTAAAGGAAGCAAGACTCACCACAGCTGTAACCACCAATAGCATCAGTAAATTCCAGCAACCTTCTGTGGTTGAGGCCTCTGATTATATAGCCTAAGCCTTCAGGTCAGTTGTGTCCTAATTAATAAGCCCTTCCCATATAAGCACTTCCAGAGGGCTAGACGTTCCTTTTGTTTCCTGCACTGGCTGCCATAAATGGATCTGCAACTCAGAACCTGCCATAGCCTGATCTGTGTCAAGAAATGGAGTCTCTGCTGGTATGAAGTCTAGGCTCTTGGTCGCACAAGGCAGGATGACCAATTTAAGGCTGAGTTTGGATCTGATCTTTCCTGTAGCAACTCTGTTGTTGAGTGCCTTCAAGGTTTTTATTTTCCCATTTAAAGAAACCCTAAAGTGAACCTGTTACAGTGTTTTCTTGTCATAGCTTGTGAAGAGGGTTTACCATTGCCTTCCTCTGAGGATGAGAAGATGTGACTTGCCTAAGGTCACTCCATGAGTTTTCGTGACTGAGTGAAGATTTAAATGCTGGTCTCCCTGAATCCTAGCCCAACACTCAAACCACCGCTCTCTGCTGGTTATCTGTAATATAGACTATTTCCGCACTAGCCTGTTATAGTGCTATGATTCCACTTGCAACATCCTATGGAATCCTGGGGTTTGCAGTTTCAAGAGGGGTCATCTGGCCCCTCCCAAAACTGCAAACCCCAAGATTCTCTAGGATGTTGCAAGTGGAATCATAGCACTATAACAGGCTAGTGCGGAAATGGCCATAGTCTGGCTTCCAACCTCAGCATTGCTTGGAACTGTTCATGGTACTGAATCTTCTCATTTGTTTCTTTGTGAATCTGGATCTATCCAGATCCTAGTCAAGTGCAACCTTGGTCACCACAAGCTTCAAAAGAGCATGGAATGACCACTTCTGACTGAGCCAAACCAACCAGTTTTACTAGTTACATGTGACTAAATGGTAGCAGTGCAACAAGTCTCCAAAGTTTACCTGGTTGGAATGAGTGCCAAAAGAAAGATCCCAAAGCGTTAAATGTGAATCCCACAGCCTGCATATACACACAGCCTGATGCCACAGTGTTAAGGATGCCTGTTAATCTGGATTTAAAATTCCATCTGGGTGAGCAATGTTGAACTAGGCACAAGGAACATATATCAGAAATTCCAAGTGAAATCAAAGAAGCGCTTTATTGATACACAGTGTTAAACACAGGAACATTAAAGAGATCAGATAGTAGAAATTGAAAGGACTACAGAAGAATATAAGGAAAAATCCAACCCAACAATATGATATAATTAAGCAATAGCAGAGAAACAAATCATGAATAAACAGCGTGAATTAAAAAATCTGTCCAATTAATGATCAAAAAATGGACATCACAACAAATAAAAGCAATGAGAATGAAACCATGCCTCATATTGTTAGGCCCTGTTGTGAATATGACTCCTAAAATTCCTCCAGCCCTTAAGTTTCCTAGCTGTTTAAATTGCAAAGCCTTTTAGCTCTGACTAGATAGTTATCTATGAATCCATTGTGCTGTATCAATATCTCCCTTTTCTACTGAAGGTTGGAACAGCAAAATGCAAAAGAGGAAAGGAAAAGGTGGGAGGGGAATAGCAGGTTTAGTGCAACAGAGGCTCCCTTGACTTGAAAATGTGCATGAGATGCTCCTTTATAATAATCAGACGTGTGTTGAGATCATCAAATCATTTTGCAGATGATCCCAGCAGTGATCACTGGAAAATTCCACATTATACATATGTCTAATCAAAAACTTGCTTCAGTAGTTCCTAAGGCTGGGTCATGGTCAAGATAAATAAAAAAAAGTCCTCCATCCAGGATGAGATTAAACTCTACGACCATGAGGACATGGAGTGAGTCTCACCTCTCCTTCTCCATAACATGTGCCTTGGTGGTGCAAAAGGCTGTACTCTGGGGACACTAGGCGCTCCACCAAAGAGTCTGAGGAAGAGGCTAGGTAGACTTCCATGTCTTGGAAGCAACAAAACTTGAAAGCAGAATTGAGGAGAGATTCCAGTAGGAGAAGTATGAAGCTACAAGGAAGGACTCTTTGGGAGTACGAGCTCTCTTTGAGGGAAGGGCCCTCATCTTAGGTAGAAATAATGCAGAGCTGGCCATTCTGTGGCACTCAGCCATAAAAGCCTTAATCTGGACCTTGTCATGTTGGTGAGAATGGTATCTTTGTGGAGCCCTAAACCTCTTGTTATGACTGCTAAACTGATGCCTATGGACTGTCTATGATATGCACTGTAGAACTTTTTTTGTCTGTTACACACTTTATCCTTTTATACCTAGCCTTCAGCTTGCCTCTGTATCTACCGTATAGGCCTGCCTTGCTGTCCTAGAAGATGTGACTGTTTGGTTTTGGCTTGATTATAGGCTCTACTGCTAGACTACTCCTGTCTCCACTGCCTGTGTGTGTCTGAGTGTGTGTTGTTTCCCTTGACTGGATTGACTGTGTGACCTAATCAGCCTAATCTGAAGGGAGACACGTTGGCTGTTACTATTACCTTCACAGAAATGGAAGGAAGTTGGTCATTTGTCACTATAAGAGTTAATTCTGGATGCTTTGCCAGTGGTCATTTTTTTCAGGAATATTCCCCCTCCTCACTGTTTGATTTGGTAGCAAAACATCTGCATTTCAGTTTTGTCCATCTTCTTCAAGGCATGATTTTTCTGACTTAGGCCATTTCCACACGGGGGTAAAACCCTGCGACGACCGGACACGGAGGTTGTCTACACCGTGGGGTGCGCTAGGGCGGACAAAAAAGGTGAGGTTCTAAACCTCACACCGCCCTTGCGCGGCCACATGGGTGGCGCTCCGTGTTTTATAAAAAACACCTTTCAAGTGGTTTTTATAAAACGTTGTGTGCGCTGCTCCGTTACAGCACCCCATTTAGAACGCGCGTCCCTGCAGAGCTGCCCGGGGGCGGGCTTCTGGCTGGTGCGCTGCCCCGATTGGCGGAGCGCCACCGGAAGCCGGTGGCCGCCATTTTGGGCACCGCCAGGCGCTGCCAAATGCCCGTGACGTTTAGAGCAGCGAACTCGCGCTGCTCCCTGCGGGGATGGAGCCTCCCGCTTCACGATAAGCTCCGTCCCCACGTGCGCCACCCTGTTTCCTCTTGTGTCTACCTCCCCCGCGTGGAAAGGGCCTTAAAATGCCATTGCAGCACTAGTCCCATGAGTGAGGACCACCAAAGTAGTCTTTATGCACCAAATGTGAAAGCTATTCTGATTTCTCACCAAAGCACAAGACTTTTTTTTCCAGTGAGGAAAAATCACCATAACTTAGACTGGAATGAAGGAAAGAGTAATGCATAGATAACTTCCCATAATGCCTGTGTGTATAAAGAGACAAGTTAAGTCAACATTTCAATATTGTTGGTGGCTGTGACAAAATGAATTTACAAAATGAGCAATTTATTATTACTGGGAGTTAGAGTTTCCCAGGGTGTTAGCCCTTTGGAGAAATTCTATGAAAGCTGTTAGGAATTAGCCTTCTTTTAGAAGAGTTGCAGAAAAAGCATGTCCCAATCTTTGTGTGGCTTCCCTGAATTGGAGGCTGACTTGAAAGCAAAACAAGGAGGCAGTTTCAGGTTCCAAACTTAAAAGATTTACTAGTAAGCTTTACAATTACATATGCACTGGGGAAACTAGATCTTAACTAACTAACAGAAGAATTAGGGTAGATAGTAGCTTCATTTTTAACTCACAAACTTCTTGGTGGAGAGGCTTGCATAGCAGAGAGAAGGTGCTAGAAGCAAGATTGCAAAGGGCAAAGTAAGACAGGTATGGTCTTCTATGTAAGGCCAGTGACTGAATCCAGGGTGTATCCTGGATCACATGGTCTGGATACCATACCCAGTCATTTTAAATAACACAGAGCAACAGTTGAGACTTTAGGTGAGAGGCTAGAGGGCTTTTACATGCAAAGGAAAATTAACCCTACGCTAGCTAAGCCCCATTTGTTCTAGAACAATAGTGGGGGAGAGGAGAGAGAATGCTAGAATTTTCCAACAATTATTAAAAAGACAGCTGGCACAGCTGGGGAGACAACAAGCTGAGATCATGAGTTGGTGGATTGGGTCAGTAATACAAGAAAGAGGAAAAAACATGACTTACAAGCAACAACAGGATCACTCTTGTTAATGCCATGCCAGGGCATTCAGATTGTGAATGTGGTGTGTCCAAGAAGGTTTTTCTGGTGGACAGGAAAATGAGGTAACACGATCTTGGCAGCGCAGCTGCAAGGTTTGTTATGGCTAGCTCACCTGGCAGGGTTCTACCTCATGACAAAGCATCCAGCATGGGGAGAATGTATACTGTGGATGCATTGGATCACCCGATGTATACCTGGGTGTGGTTAAGCCCTTAAAAAGGCTTAGATTTTGCTCTGTAAACTGCCTTTGGCCACCTCTGGTACTGCCATACTCTTTGTCTGTCTTCCATGCTGTTTTTGTACCTGTTGTTTTGCTACCTGAAGCCCTATGCTTATCTTGTGCTTTGTTTGAATAAACAGCATTTACACTTAATGAGCCTGCGTGGCTGATTTTTCACAATCTGGAGCAGCTGTCACTGTTTTGGCACTGCTTCTTATTTTCTGCACTCTGCACATGCTTTGAGGTGCATAGCCCATCCCCTGACATGCCATTGGCCAGGAGAAGCAAGAGCTGCTGAGTGCTCCCTAAGGCTAACCCTGCTTTGGACATTGCTTGTCCTCTGACAGTACAGAAGACAAGAATATTTACATATCTTTGTTGCTTTTGAAAAACAAAACAGATATTTAAAAATTGCCATCTGTTGTGAGATTATTCATCTTTGAGTGAGGGTCGAAAGCTAGAGCCTTGGGGCTTTTCTGTGTATGCCAGAATTTCCCCCCAAATATTGTGGGGGTTTTCTGTACCAATTATTGCTTTTCAAAAAGTCTTGGAAATAGAAATAATTTTTTTTAAAAAAAATCCCTCAGGGTATCACAGAGTGGTGAGAAAAGGTGTTGCTTTGTTGTTGTTGCTGCTGCTGCATGCAGGAACAAAAGAAGCCAAATTTTGCATTCTGAAGAGCTGCTTGGTAGGAGCCTATCCAGCACCCCCAATATTACTATCTGCACACATGCATATATTTATATTTTGTAGAGTCAGGTATTGCCTCAGAGAGCATTACACAGGTAGATATGTGGGAGTTAGAGAACAATTAGTTTTTCTGAGTAACACTTGCCAAAATTTGATTGGATCTGGGCAGAGGAGATCCAGAGTTAGAGGAGATGAAGACCAGGTCAAAACTTGTCCCCTGGTAGTGCAAAGGCTATCTGTATCCAGAGAAGGAGAAGAGAACATTGGCTAGGTGAATGTATAAATTTGTTAGCAAGTGTTCTCAGGAGGCTATCTTGGTTGTTGTGATTTTTATTCTTTTGACTTTGCTTTCCAGTACCTAGAATGTGTTGAAGAGAGGTCTTGGCCACCAAACACCTGAGTCAAGAAGACTCGCTGTCTCTTCTTCCTCCTCTTCCTCCTGTACACAGCCTCAGCCACAATGAGTACTAAAAGAAAGAAGACCATGCCAGCCACTCCCAGACGAATGCTGGTCTCAACAGAGGCAACTGGCTGAATGGCTTGAGAAAAAAATCAGGAAAGGGAGATATCAGTCAACTGTTCGCTGGCAGGTAAAAGCAGATTGTCACTAACTGTTCTGTATGGCCCCAGTCCTATTCCTAGTCCCAAGCAGAACAGTCTGGTTCAATCGGCTAGTGGATGCTAACTGATGTGCTTACTTTCATAAGTCCAATAGGTTCAGTGGATCTACTCCAGATGGAGCTAGCAAACTGGATTTCAGCCTATTTGAACAGTATTCTGTATGATTTTCCCACATATACATGTTACCCCAAAAGGTGGGTGACCTAGGCCTAAAGTTTTATTGGGAGAATTGCAATCACACAAAAAATCCAAGAAGTCATGCAACTGCACAAAGCTAAATGGGAGTAAAAATTGGATAGTGAGAGCTTTAGGGAGAAGTAGGCAATATTTATCAATCCTGCAGAGAAGCAAAGAGTGATGTGGCTTAGACTCAAAGTCTAAGGACAGTACACAACCAGAAATCAGAGTGGCAGAGTATTGACCACCATCCAGTGTACAGCAAGTTAACTAGACAAAAAATGGGGTTTAAATACTCTTTTTCTGCCTAGATGGGGGAAGTATTAATGATTCTCCAGCAGCATAAGCAGTGGGGTCTGGAATGGACTAATGGTCTTAGCATTAGGTGATAAAGGGCTAGTGGTGGTCTTGATGGCTCCTTGATTGCTGGGAAAATTCCTGTGGACATAGGAAGAGGGAATAAGGCAATCAACCGTCCCTTGGCAACATTGCAGATACTATTGTCTCTAAAGGTTGAGTCGTTGAAGCTAACTGTAAGTTCATCATTGCTAGAATTTCCTCACTATGACCTGGCTATGCCTTGGAAGGCTTACCTGGCCTAGTTTTCATGACACATGTTTTCCTCTCAGCATGGCCATGCAGCCATAGCATAGTGTGATTTATATTTTATGTTAATATCAATATATGACAATTAAACCATATTTTTCAGTTAAATCATATCAAAGAGTGGGGAGTACAGCCTATTAACATATAATAGTACTGGAGTCCATCTTTCTTTTCTGTAATGATTCTCAGCTTTTATCTTTCTTTTACCGCAGTAAGCATGTTGTATTTCTGGTCCCTCAGAAACAAAGTCAACACCAACTTGTCACTGTAATAATCTTCATTCAGGCTCCCAGCGATTTTTGTTGGATAGAAATGCTGTGACATTTGCCCCAGTTAAAAATACATTTGATGAGCATGTGGGATACACCTGGGGAATCACTTGGCAAGTCATGATGTAATCCCTAGGGGACAGTGAGGCTGAGTCATGATAATGTGAAATCATAGCAAGGGGTTGCATCAGCTATGGTCCCTAGCTCATGAGCAGGTGTGTATAAAAGAAGGGAGCTCAGACAGGTTCTTCCTCTGACTCTTGCTGATTCTATGACACTGGAACTCTGTCTGAGTGAACCTCTGCCTGATGATGTGATGCTGAACCCACAATTTTTTACGGTAATTAAGAGTTCACTCTGTAGGAAGTCCACTCCAGTAACCTGAGCAAATGCATCCCTGGCTTCCTCTTTGGAGTTGGTGGTCAATACACACAAAAAAGTTAATTCCTGTTTTCATATTTGTTCATGATTCTGCAATATTACTATGCAAATATTATATAGGTTGGAGTTAGCTGATTCATATTTAAGAGTCCTATATAATCACAATTGTGGTACTATTGTCACAATTGTAAAAGTCCCCTAATCCTATTTTACTAGGCATTAGGTTCTGTGAGTAACAGAGATCTGTTCACATGTCAGTCGGGCCACAGCATACTGACATTTCCACCCTTCTCCTGCCAGTGATCTCTGGTGCTAGGAGGAATGGTAAAAGGGCTCCTGCTTCTGTTTCTTGCACTGGATACTGCTGGAGATGGGGGTGGAAATGTCAGCGTGTTATGCTCTGATCAACAGAAAGACAGACCCTCACTGCTAGCAAAGGCTGCAGAAATGAAGGAGAAGTCAAGCTGGGAGATGCTGTTAAGTAGCAGGAGATCATGCCAATATTCATCAATATCATTTAAAAGTATAGTTCTCTCTCCTTTTTTTTTTTAATAATTGGGAGCTGTTTCTTAATTATGTACATATTTTAGACTGAGGCTAATTTTTTTTCTCTAGTACAACCAAAAAGATGGAGGGGAGGGGAAGGAAAGGGCTGAGCTGCCATGGAAGATGGTCTTTCATGGTTGTGAAGTGAATTTTTGCAGCTTGCTGGCAATAAAGAACACAGTTGGAGGGGACTACAAATATATTCTCTGACTTTTCTGGGAAGTGATGCTAATAGTTAAAAACAATGTTACCTGTTTGCGTGTCTGTTGAATGTACAGGAGTCCCTTCCTTATCAGTGATTTTGCTTTCTATTGTTTCAGTCACCCATGGTCAACCTCTTCTCTCACAGACTCACCTTCCTCCCTCTCATCCTTTGTCCTAATCCATTCCCTGGTGTCTGGGCCATGGCACCCAAGACAGACTACTATGGGTCCTGCTACCCACACGTCTGCCTGCCTGCCGGCCTGCCCACTATTATTACCAGAGGTAGTTGGTACATAATGCAACCACCAGGAGTAGCTCCCTAGCTATCTGGCAATATGAAGCCTCTGTATGGGTCTCCATGTGAATCTAGAGCTACTCCTGGTGATGGTATAGGGTTTGGCATTATCCACGATTTCAAGCGCACATAGGAGTCTTGGAACATATCCTCCATGGATAAGGGGAGACTACTGTATCTGGCAGTAATAATAGACAATGATCTTTCTAGTCTTCCCCTCTAAAAGAATGTATCCATCCAGATTGGATGCAAATCATTTCTTTTGATGTATTTAAATAAAATAAAGTAAAATAAAATGGACTGTAACCTTGATCTTAAGGATCTTTAAGACTTGATCTTTAACCTGACATAGGAATTTACCTGTGCACTCCACACTTACATCCTGACTGTGGTTACAGGTATGGACTCCCCAGGGACTTTGGGGGCATTTGCTTAGTGATGTTTCTTCTCCTGTGCAGTTAACTTCCTCCAGCCAGATGGGACCAGATCCCTGGCCATACTGGGCTCCACCTAGGGCTTTAGAAGCATTCCCACAGCCCCATTCCCTGCACACAACCTGGGCATCTTGTAAATCCCATCCAGCATCACAAATGGTTCCCCATTTCTCATTGTGAAAGACTTCAACCCTCCCTGAACAGAGACTTGTGCCATTCACTAGACGGAGGCCTGAGAAGAGAAAAAAAGGTAAACATAGAAATAGGTTCATGGTGGTCACAATCATATGGTTCTTACCTAAGATCAAACTGGTGAAATAAAGTTCAGAATCTATCCGCAGCTCCTATCACCCTACTCAATAACTTTCATGTTTCATTTGCATTAGAAAAAAGATATGGCATTTATGACTGCAGTCCTGTATGGCCCAATGTAGCATAGAAGATCTGCATGCCCAACTATGCTAATTACCAGAACCTGAACCAGCCATAGAGTGGACATGCCTGGTACTGAGCAGGGAGGGAGGACTGCAGAAGTGTCTGGCTATGTCCCTATAGCTAGACACAAAGGAATTACATTATCTGCTGATATCTGTGAGATCTTCCTCCAGGAACATAGCCAGATGCTTCTGCAATTCCCCTCCTCCATTCTCCTCCAAACATGGAATAGCCACAGAGGGGCTACAGTAGGTCTATAGCAGGTTGGGAGGGGGATTTTTGTTACAGCAAGGGTGGGGGAGAAGGAAATATCAACCTTCATAGCGCGCTAAGGAGAAGCAAGAAGCCAGACATACAATGAGATGGCTGACATTACAGAGCTTCCCCTCCACATTTGTGAGGGATTGGAGCATAGAACCCTCATGAAAGTGAAAAAATCATGAATACCCCCCTGTGACTCCCCCTCTTGTTACCTCTGGGGCTTTGGCATGGAAGCCTTCCTTCTCCACCCCTGCCAGGGAGTGAGGGGGTGAAGCTTTGGAGGGGAGAAGGAAGGAATGTGTGTGTGTGGCCCCCCAACTGCTTTACCTCTTGCCTGGGCACAAGTTTTCAGTGCAGGGCAGACGTAAGGAAATAGGAGGGTAAAGCACTGGATGGCGCAGGGAAAGCACTTGTGCATGTCTTCCTTTGTCCTATTGCCCAGAACTGAATTATCAAGGTGCCTTCCATTTTCCCCTATTACCTGAGCAGACAACGCCAGCATCTTCACCATGACTGCAATCATGTTCTTTTGGAGAAGAGTTGCAGCCTCTGAGTTTAGCTTCTGTCCCCAAACATTTGACGTCATCTAGCCAGATGGGACTGTCCTCCTTTCCTCTTTCAAAATGAGCTTCCGTTTGAGCAAAGAGGGCTCCTCCACAACCAATTTCCCTGCATACAACTTGAGTATCATTCAAGTCCCAGCCATCATCACACACAGTCCCCCAAGTCCAGTTGCGAAAGACTTCAACTCTCCCAGAGCAAGGATTTGTACCATTCACCAGTCTGGTCTCTGTTGGTTTGAGAGGGGTAAAAATCAATTAATTGCTCCACTTTTCCACACCTCATTCTCTCACTCATCCATTTTTGTCCAGGGGACTCATTCATAATGAAGATGGACAAGATGGCAGGTAGCCATTGTGGAATCAATGTACAAGCAGTTGAGGGGACCAGGCACCTCTTCTACTCTCACAATAGTATCCATTGGTTGCCTTGGGTTTCTACTATGGGACTTGATGTTTTGCTGAGTAGTTGGGGAGAAACACATGTTCTTTCATCCCTTGGCAGACTGATGGAAACTCATTCAATCAAATTCATAGAATAAGAGGATGCAATTTGCTTAGAAAGGTGTTGGTGGGGGGGGAGATAGTTGCTAATCCCTCACTAGTACATATGAACATTAGACACAGAGGTATCATAGAAAAATAAGTGAAATGGCAATGATGACACTAGACATTAAAGATGGGGACACTCATCCTTATGCTTTTACAGGTTAAAAACTAGTTTTCCTGATAAGTCAGGAAGAATAGTGATCCAGTGAGAATTTTGTGTTTTTTTCCTCCTCTTATTCAGAAATCCCAGTGTGTTGTGGAGGAATTATTCTGTGGAGAAAATCACTATTTTGTGCAACATCATCCTGCTTAATTTTCTTCACAGAAAATGCTGTTTCCTACAGGAAACCTATTTTCCATGCAGAAAATGGGTGTTTTGTGTGCATGCGCATGCAAAAATCTATCTATTTTTAGCTAGAGTATTTCTTCCACAGCCCTTTAGAAAGTTCAGATACTAGCAGAATGTCAAGAAGATTTTTTTTCTGCTGCAGGGGGAAGACAACTCTTATAGTTTCATCCTCAAATGCAACAATGAAATCACCAAGCATTGATATCCATACTAGGTGTACATTCTATGTCCTTCTTGATGTGAGCAACATAACTCTGCTTCTTGGTGGACAATGAGGCCTGGAAAAGGGACTTCCAGAAGGCCTCAGCCTTCCTTCCTTTATCCTTAGGGATTTTGAAGAAAAAGAGAAGAAAGCAAATGTAGACAAAGACACCAACTGCTGCTAATTCCCAGAACCTTCCTAGGAGCTCTTTTAGTCCCCTCTTTGAGGGGTTCATTCTGAAGAGAAGAATGTCTCTGGAAGTTTGAGAGTTTCTAGTTCTTTATGTCCTGATTTCACCTGTGTGGTTTTCACCTCTAAACTCTTCCTTGAAATAACCTGGGCTTCCCGCATTCCCTGCTCCCTTGTGTTCTTCCTACTCCCCCTCCCACTGGTCAGGGGCCACATCTAGACTCAGGCAACATTTCAGGAATCCAGTTTTATCCATTTCCACGAACCTTTTCTTATTATTCAGAGGTTATAGTCAAAGTGCTGAAACACTAATAGCAAGATTATTGTAGCTAGGGATGGGATGAATCCAGAATTTTCCGAATCTGAATCCTTAGAAGGTTCTGGGAATCCATGAATCTCATGAATCTCAAATCTTTCGAATCCTTTTTCAAAAAAGAGTTTAAAAAGCAAGGGAAAGAAGAATAATCTTGGGCAAGACATACTCTCTCAGCCTTAGCAAAAGCCTAGGCAAAGGCAAACCTTCCTCTGAAAAATGTGGCCAAGACAATTGTCCTAGTTTGGCCTCAGGATCTCCCCAGATTGAAAATGACATCAAGGCCCTTTCTACACAGGCAGGAAAATGTGGATTAATCCCCCATTTTCCTGCTTGTGTAAACAGGGCCACATACTACAGTAGAGAGATAATCCAGGTCAAAACTGGTTTTCCTTTGCATAGCTCCTTCTGGCATCCTTGGGTTTGTAGTTTGATGATGCACCAGTACACTTCGTCAGAGAAGGCTGTGACACTTTGTAAATTTCAAAGCCCAGAATTGTGTCTGAAAGAGCTTTGCAAGGGAGCTATGCAAAGGAATGTTTCAGCTGTCCTTGAAATCTCAAGCCTGTAGCTTCCAGTCAAGTCCTGAACTTAAATACGAAATGTTCAATCTAAATATCTTAGAATACAAGCCCAGATGTAGTTTCTGAAATTATTAGCAAAGGCCATTATTACTCCAAGGGAAAACCTCATCTACTTACTATCTTCCCTTGTATATATGGTCTCCCAGGTTTTCAGGCGTCCCTGTCTCCAACAATCTATTTAGTTAGCGGATTCAAAAGATTCGGTTTGCCTATTTTGCCACAGAGATTCGGATTCGGGAATCTTGAATCCTTACTCAAGATTTGAGGATTTGGTTGGCCCATCTCTAATCATAGCTAAACTTTACAGTTGCTTTGTTTCAGTGCACATATTTCTCTTTTTCCTGCTTGAACTCTGTTCAAAAGTGTTCTGCAAACCATGGTTGTATTTATTGGCAGTGGTTACCTTAATTCTTTCCAGGATAATACAGACAGACAACCTGGTAGAAATAGATTCCACTTTGAAAAATACTGGCATAATTTAAAATGAAGCTGGGAGATAAGAATAAAAAATCCTTGGTAATGTCAGGAAATACTTAGGGATGAAAAAAAGTCACCTGGCTTTCCAAAATAGTACTGATTTTTTATGGGAACAAAACTATGCATTTTAGAGTCTTTTTGCTCATCTGAGGCAGATCTTTGATGCTTCTAGGCTCTCACAGATTGGTCCTAGTCAAGTCAGTTGGCTGAAGGAACTTTTGGAGGAACCCTGTGTTAAACTGTGATGAATGTGCAACTATGTTGCTCATCCAGTCTTTCGAATTGTTGTAGAAAACCAAGAACAAAGTAAAAGCAAGCAAGGTGGCATTATCAGAGGGAGTTGCAAAGACAAACTGTTACCACCGTGTACTGGCCTGGCCTTTGGTGAACCAAAGATATCATTTTTGATATCACAATTCGGCCCTGCTCTGCCACCAGCCAAGTGTTTGTGAGTCCACTGGACAAGCGCGAAGCTAGGCATGGCTATTATTGTCGTTTACACCAAACCAAGCCAGAAACTGCCAGATCTGCTTTAGGGGTCTTCCCGAAACAGACACCTTCATTAGCGATGCACACTACAAACAAAGAGGCCCTCTGCCCTGAGAGGGCACACTGGCGAGCTGAGTGCTTAACTGCTGAGCTAGCCGCATCTACATACCGGTCATACCATTGTCAATCATGTAAATTCTGACCTTTCGGAGGCATTGTCTCCAACCCAAAATTTATTGTTTTCGCCCAAGACCCGACTAGCCTGTGGTCGTTCTTTCCCCAATAAAAGCCCCCAGTTCTGAGAGCTCCTCGGATCTCTCTGGACTTCCATCCAGCCTTGCTGCCACTTCATTCTCCGAGCTCCCCTCAGCCGCTGTGCTGAGTTTCCTTCTCTTCAATTGGACTTTTCCAGGACTGTGAGATTGGTTAAACTAGTAAAATGCGGGCTGGACAGGGCTACTGTTAGTTGGATTTGTAATTGGTTGACCAATCGAACCCAAAGAGAGATCACGAATGGCTGCTTTTCATCCTGGAGAGAAGTGACTACCGGGGTGCCACAGGGTTCTGTCCTGGGCCCAGTGCTGTTCAATATTTTTATCAACTACTTGGATGAAGGAATAGAGAGTATGCTTATCAAATTTGCAGATGACACCAAATTGGGAGGGGTTGCTAATACGCCAGAGGACAGGATCAAAATTCAAAAGGACCTGGATAGATTGGAGAGCTGGGCCAAGGCTAACAAAATGAAATTGATCAGAGAGAAGTGTAAGGTCCTACACTTAGGTAGAAAAAATGGAATACAGAAATATAGCCTGGGGACGGTGAGGAGAGGAGCGAAAGAAAGAAAATAAATTGAAAAAGAGAAAGAAATAGCTGACTTTGCTGGGGGAGAGACTGTTGGGGAGTGTGCACAGAGAGGTGGGAAGAAGACAGAGGACAGAGGACAGAGGAAAATGGAGAAATGAAAGTTAGCCGTGAGTGTTGATGGAAAGCTGATGGTTGGGAGAAAATAACGTTTGGAAGAGAGACAGAGAGACAGAGTTTAAATCTCCTCAACAGAGAATCAAGAGTACTAGATTAAGACAGCAAGAAAAAGTGGACTGGACTGGACTGTTATTTTAAGAAGGAGTTAGTAAAGAGGAACAGAAGGTACGTGGGGAAGACTGAAAGAAGAAAATTTGAGAGTGAGAGACAGAAAGTAGCAGCAGACATTGAGAGACAGAGACTTGGACAGAGAAGGAGATGCTAGAAGAAAGAGAGAAATCTAAAAAGTGGACTGGATTGGACTGTTACTTAAAGAAGGATTCAGCAAAGAAGAACAGAAGGTACGTGTGGGGAGACTGAAAGAAGAAGAAGTTCAAGAAAAAACGAGAAATCTAGAGAAGAGAACGGGGGAACTAGAAGGAACGGTGGGACAAACAGAAGCAAAAAATACCGTCACTGAATGGAAGTATTGAGAAAAATGTGTAAAGATAAGAGGATTGGAAGAAATGGAGGAGGAAGATCTTTACAGTAGAGTAATTCCAGCACTCGCAAGATTTTTGGATTGGCCGTCAGAACAGATGGATATCGAAATTGATCGGATTTTTTGAATCAACTTGTTGATTGCACGGAAAAGAAAAGTGCCAAGGGACACAGTCGTATATTTTGTCAGGGAGAGAGTTAACGAGATGGTCATACGCCAAAGTTACACGAGTAAGCTGATTATTGACGGAACAGAGCTGAGGATTTTTGAAGACGTACCTTCACAAGTATTAAAGAAAAGGAAAGATTATTTATTTTTAATACAAGAACTCAAGAAAAGGGAAATAACATATAGATGGGCTAAACTGGAAGGAGTAATATTGACATTTAATCAAAGAAGATATGTAATAAATACGACAAGTAAAGCGGAAGATTTTGTGAAAAGACTCAAAGAAAGTAAGAAGAGACAAGAAAAAGAACAAAAGAGGGAAGAGAAAAGGGAAGAAGAGAAAGAGGAAAAGACAAAGAAAAAACTATTAAAAGATAATGGACGACAATATAAGAAGACAACGAAAGAAATACAGGAGCAAGGAAAAGAACAAGAACAAGAGAATATACAAGACGAACAAGAACCAGAAGAATTGGAACAGGAACAGGAGGAGATAGAACAGGAATTAGAAGAGACAGGAGAGGATATTTCTTTGGAAGAGGAAATTGAATAAAAGATTTATATAGAAGAAAGTGTTGAGAATTTTAGAATGAAGATAAAAATTTTATTGTGGAATGTGTGAGGAATAAATTCAATAGTAAAAAAGAAAAGAATCTTTCATTATTTAGAAAAACAAGAATGTGACATATATTGCATTCAAGAGACACATATAGTAAAAACAAGTAATTTTTTTTTAGAAAACCCCAAATTAGGAAAAGTTTTTATTTCGGGTATAGAGAAAAAAAAAGAGGGGTAGCAATATATGTAAACTCAAAATATGAAGCTATAGAATTATTAAATGATGAACAGGGAAGATATATATGAATAGAAGTGAAAGTATTAAACACAAGGATAATATTAATTGGAATATATGGACCCTTTGATAATAGAGAAAAATTTTATGGAGCATTATGGGAAAAAATCAGAAATATAGAAAGTGAAGAAATAATAATAATGGGAGACTGGAACAGGGTTATACAACCAGAAATAGATAGATCTAAAATAAATAAGCAAAATAAAAATAAAGGGAAACTACCAAAAAATATTAGAGGGATGGCAGAAGACTTAATGTTGATAGATGTATGGCGATATCTTTATGGAACACAAAAAGAATTCACATATTTTTCTGAAGTTTTCAAAACATGGTCAAGAATAGATATGATTTGGATTACAAAAACAATAAGTAAATTTGTAAAAAAAAATGGAAATATTACCTAGAGGGATATCAGATCACAGCCCTTTAACAATAATTTTGGAAGATAGGAAAAAAGAATATAGTTGGAGATTAAATGAGAATTTATTGAAGGAAGAAAAAATATTAGAAAAAGGTAAAGAAATTTTAGATAGATATTTTGAAGAAAATGTAAATAAGGGGGTCAATATTGGAGTGGTATGGGAAGCAAGTAAGGCAGTTATGCGGGTTATTTAATACAGCAAGAGATAAGAATGAACAAAGAGAAAAAATTTAGAGAACAAAAGATAATAAAGGAAATAAAGCAACTAGAGGATACATTGAAAATCTTCCCACAAGATAACAAAATTGCAGAAAAAATTAAAGTGCTGCAAAAACAAATAGCATTACAGGATACACAAGAAATAGAAAGGAATTTGAAAATGGTAAGACAAAAGAATTTTTTTATGCGAATAAGACAAATAAGTGGTTAGCACATAAAATTAGGAAGGAGAAAGAGAAATGTATTATAATACAAATAAAAGAAAAGGAAAATCTTTTGGTAAAGCAAGAGGATATAAAGAGGGCTTTTGAAAGATTTTATCAGAAATTATTTGCAGAACAGGATAGCAATCAATGGAAAAATGAGAAGATAAAAGAATATTTAAAAGATAGAAATTTAAATATTACGGAAACATAAAGAGAAGAATTAAATAAGGAAATATCAAAAGAAGAAATTAAACAAGCAATTAAGAAACAAAAATCAGGAAAAACGCCAGGCCCAGATGGTTTTTCAGCATTATATTATAAGGTATATAAAGATCAACTAATAGACCCATTATACAGGGTAATGAATAGTGTTAATAAAGGGGTGCGACCAGCTTCATGGGGGCAAGCGAATATTACGGTGATCCCAAAAGAAGGGAAAGACTCTCAAGAAATTGGAAATTATAGACCCATCGTTTTATTAAATGTAGATTACAAAATATTCACTACAATATTGGCAGAAAGGCTCAAAAAAGTTTTACAAGATATAATTCATATAGATCAAAATGGATTTTTACCAAGAAGAGGGATAAAGAATAACATAAGAACGTTATTGAATATAATAGAATACTACCATAAACACAATGAAAAGAAAATGGCTCTCTGTTTTTTAGATGCAGAAAAAGCATGTGACAGGGTAAATTGGAATTTTATGGAAGAAGTGATGAAAACAATTAATCTAGGGCAAAGATTTTTGGATTGGATAAGAGCTATTTATAAAGAACAAAAGGATCAAATAATTATAAATGGAGAGAAAACGAAGGTAATAGAGATAAAAAGAGGAGTTAGACAAGGATGTCCACTGTCTCCACTTTTATTTATCTTAATTTTGGAAATAGTAATAAGATTAGAATGGAACAGAGAATACAAGGTGTGAAAATTAAAAACCAAGAATACAAATTGAATGCATATGCTGATGATTTAGTGATTATATTAGAAGATCCACTAAATTGTATAGAGATACTAAAAGATATATTAGAGAAATTTGGAATATTATCGTGATATAAAATAAATAAGGAAAAAACATAATCAACAAAAATATTAGAGAAGAGGAACAGGAAGAGTTGGTTAGATTAACGGGATTTAAAATAGTTAAAAAGGTGAATTATTTTGGTATAATAGTTACAAAAAATAATGTAGATTCATATGAAAACAATTATAAAAAAGTGTGGAAAGAAATAAAGGATGATCTTAAAAAATGGGAAAAATTAGAATTATCGCTATTAGGAAGGATATCAGTAATTAAAATGAACATATTGCCCAAATTAAATTTTTTATTTCAGAATTTACTGATAATGAGAAATGAATGTCCGTTCACAAAGTGGAATAAAGATATAAGAAAATTTATATGGAAGGGAAAAAGATCTAGAATAAAAACAAAGGTGTTAGAGGACATAAAAGAAAGAGGTGGAATGGACCTCCCAAATTTGAGATAGTATTACTACACAAATAATATAGATTGGATTATAGACTGGATAACATTAGCTAATAACAGATTGTTATATCTAGAAGGGGAAGAGTTATATTTCGGATGGCATGCATACATTTGGTATGGGAAACATGCAATTGATAAAGATTTTAAAAATCACATTTTAAGAAGGGAATTAATAACAACATGGTTAAAATACAAAAGACAATTATATTTAAAAATACCGCTATGGATAGCAGTACACGAGGCATTTTATAGGAAAGAAAAGCCAAAGTTGGAAACATGGATAAGGTATAAAGATATATTAAAAGTACAAGAAGATAAAACATTTTTTAAAACAAAAGATGAATTAAAGAAAGAGAGCCTGGATACGCATTGACTTCTAATTAGGCAACTAGGGGAAAAATATAAGAAAGATAAAGAGGAAGAAGGTTTTGAAATCAGGGAGAATGAATTTGATAACATACTAAAACCTGAAACAGAACATAGGGTAGGCCAGATTTATAAACTATTACTCGCAAGATATAACGAGGGAGAAGTAGTCAAAGAAACCATGGTTAAATGGGCCCAAGATGTAAAAGCTATAATAACACTGGAACAATGGGAAAAATCTTGGAATACTACTTGGAAATTAATAAAACCAGTTAGCTTAAGGGAAAATTATTATAAGATGTTATACAAATGGTATATTACACCAGTGCAAATAGCCAAAATATATAAAAATGCAAGAGATGTATGTTGGAAATGTGAAGAAAGTGGTACTTTTTTTCATATTTGGAGGAAATGTAAACAAGCGAAAAAATTTTGGGAAATAATACATAGTAAAATACAAGAAGTATTAAAAATAAGGTTTGCAATGACATGCCAAATATATTTGTTAAATATGATAGAAGAATTAGGGATAAATAAACCACAAAAGAAAATTATACTATATATGATAACTGCAGCGAGGGTATGTTATGCCCAGGTATGGAAACAAAACATAGTTCCAAGAATAGAAGATTGGTTAATTAAACTTTATGATATGGCTGAGGCAAATTGGATCATTGGAAGATGATAAGAGAAAAGAAATATTGGAAGCATGGAAAATGGTACTCCCACTGTGGGAAAATTGTTGGGGAGAGAAGGCGACAATATTTATGAGATAAAAATTTAGTTTTAATAATTTAGTGTTTTAGGTAATATAAGAGATTTAAGAGATTTAATGGATTTAAGTTAAAGAAGGAGAAAAGAAAGTGAAAAGGAGTCTTGGAAGTAGAGAAATATTATTTGTCAAAAATGTAGAAATGGTAGTAATGGTTAAGAAAAGGAAATGAAAAAGAAGAAAAGGTGTAATGGTAAAGGACAAATGAGATACAGATTGAAATGAAGTTGAATAATGTTGAAATTTGTTGAGAAATATATATGAAACATAAATAATATAAAAGAAGGAAATGATAGATAAGGAATCATGGATTACCTGAGTTCTGAAAAGAAGGGAAGAGGTGGTTCGTAGGTTATTTTAGAGGATAGATTTTGTAGGGAAAGTATGTTTAGAATTTGGTGATGGGATTAATAGGTGTAACAATGATGTGATAGAATGGAGAAGGGGGGTAGGTTTAGAATGGTGGAAAGTGGAGGGAAGAACAGAGAAATAGATGATTGGGATAAAATGATATATATATGTTACATGTATGTTTAAAAATGTATAACGTATAATCAAATAAAAAAAAATAAAAAAAAATCCAGTTTTTTTTCCATGGCTTCATAATTTCCAGAAATTTTACATCTCTAGTCATGCCTTGGTCTCAGGATCCAGGTACAGATGACGACACAGACAGGGACCCTTCCTAACAGCCACAACACAGAGACATGAATGGGACAATACCTCCTGCAGCTCAGCATAGATAAGAGAAGGAGGGCCCCTGAGATGCTCAGAGCACTTAGGTAGGAAAGGCTCAATAACCAGGCAACATCTGAGAGAAGCTGCTGGCCAATAAATACCACAGACTTGACATCAAGAAGTCAATTGCTGATAATTGCTGTTTCTGGTGAAAGCAATGTATTCATCTTTCAATCCCCAGCTCATGCTCCTGAGGAATTTTAAATCTTGCTTAGTTTACTGACTAGGCTACTAGATAGTCCTTTGAACTGACATCCAGGATTTATTGTTGATCTGGACTTCTGGAATGAGAACAGTGGGAACTCAGACCCACAGAAAGAGGCTAGGTGGATTCCCATCTCTTGGAAACATCAAAAGCTGAGAGCACAGTTTAGGTGAGATTCCGCTAAGCGAAGTGTACAGCTACAAGGAAAGGTTCTTTAGGACTAAGAGGTCTCTTTGACTTCCAGATTGGAATGGGGGTGATTGGCTTTGTCCTTTAGAGAGCTCTGTGAAGGGGCAAGGTACTAGATGTGGAAGGAGCGAGTTTGGGATTCTGAAACCAGTTGAAATTGTCTTTCAGGTATGGGAGACTCTGAGAATGTCAGGCAGACAAACATCTGCTTTTCAGTTTTGTCTAAATCACCCCTTCTTGTTTAGGGCATGGTTTTTCTGATTTAAGATCCGTTCACAACACAACACTAGCCCATAAGTGTAGACCACCAATATATTCTTTATGCATGAAACATGAAAGCAGTTCTGATTCCTCACTTAAAAACACAGTAAGACTTTTTTTTCCAGTGAGGAGATGCCATCATAACTTGGATTGGAAAGAAGGAAAAAATAATTCGTAGGTAACTTCCCATAATGCCTGTGTGTACGAAGAGACAAGTTCAGTCTACTTCAGTATTGTTGGTGTCTGTAACAAAATGAATTTACCAAATGAACAATTTATTATTAAAAAGTCAGCTGGCACAGCTAGGGAGGCCAGAAGCTCAGACAGTAAGTCATTGCAGGATTGTATCAGTAATATAAGAAAAGAAGAGTAAACATACCTTACAAGCCACAGAAGAATTACTCGTTGCAGTGCCCGTTGCCAAGAGAAGCAAGAGCTGCTGGGAACCACACTGGATGGGAAAGCTGCTCATTGAAGGAGGACTGTTACCCCACTGGCATACCCTATCCCGGGGATTATAAATTTGATATCAGATATACCTGCCATGCCAGAGAGGTTACCCAGGTGGGCATGTAGGCAAAGAGGTCGAACAACCAAAATCAGGTCAAGACCAGAAAAATCCCCAGTCACATAGCCCAAGGAGACCTCAGACTATACACATCCACATAAACAAAGGATCCTAAGCCAAGAGTAGCCAACTGGAAGGGATTAGCATGTTTCCCCCTGGCTGAGCAACTTTGACTCTGGAAAAATCCTAAACCTTGACTGCAACCCTACCTGACTGCAACCCTACTTGAAACAATACTGAAACCCACTTGCCATTGCATGGCATTCCTTCCTTTGTTTTGGCCATTGTTCTTCCCAGGAGAGGGCCTGCCCTTGAGGTCCCGTTCTGCCCTATAAGTAGTCCTAGTTTTTGAGGGTCTCTTTGGAGAAATCCTTGCCATGCTAGCAGACTGGCACTCTGTTAGTTGAGTGATCCCCTCAAACATTTCTTCGCTGAGCTCTGTTCTTCTTGCCACTTCCCAGACTGAAGACTTCAGGATAGGTGCAGTATCACCGTCTCTACATTCCCTTTGCTATATCCCCTGTTAGAGCAATTGCTAAAAAATACAAGGATACTGGGATAGCCAGTGGGTGAAAGTGTTTTGCAGAGTTGCTTACTAGAATGCTGAGTTAAGTTAGTGAAAGTGTTAATTCCTCTTTCTGCAAAAGAACCACGAGCTGTAGAATAGGGTGAATTCCCCTCCTTTGTTCCCCTTCCAACAAGTGAAAGTGATAATTCAGCTAGCTATCTGCAGGCTTGCAAAGGAACCTTAGAGCATAATGAAACTTTTCAAAGGACGGCTTGATTCTTTCATCACGGAGAAAAAGTCCAGGAAGATTTCCAACTGCAAGAAATAATTTGTATCACTCTAACTAACCTTGTATCACTCTGCAAACTAACCCTTTGTTTTTATGCGTGACTGTTAAATCAATGATGTAATGAGAAAATTAACAAAAAAGATTCTTTTCTTTTCCTAAGAGGGGCTGGCTAAGTAAATGATTGATTGCTGACATAGAGGGCAAAAGGTATATAGTGATGTACCTCAATTAATTGACACAACAGTTCTGGGATAACTGTTGCCCTTGCGCAAGGTATTGTTAACAATAAAAAATGGCTTTTTGATTTTTTCCCTGAAACCTGGTCATCTCCATTTTTCTTGGCCACAACATTTCTGGTGCGTTGGCCGGGAAATCGGGGGAAGGGACTATTCTGTCCCCCTTGACGGACGTTTGGACGGCGGGGATTGCGGCCCCCCTTGACAAAACCCAGGGCGCCCTCAACCTTTTGTCAAAGAGGTTTGGTTGGGGGAGCGGTTGCATCCCTGGCGACAGTGTTCCAGTCAACGGACCTCGGGTTACAGCTGGAAACCAAGCCTCCCATGGCCCTCTGGTGAGTAACCCCCCTCATGTTTGGGGGGGGGGAAGGGGAACTGAATCACTCCCCGAGTTTCGGCTGAGTACCTCTCAGCGGTGGAGAGAGAAAACCCGAAAACTCTTGGTATGGCGGAATAATAAATGAGACGTCTCAGTTGTGGTTTAATGGGCCAGATGGGAGGTTGTTTGTCTGAATGAAAGATGTGTGTGTGAAATGCTTGAGCATTGCAGTTCTTACGTCCATGCTGTGATCGTCTGGATGGCTAAGTCAGTGCTGGAGTGACTGGAGTAAAAACACCTTTGTGTGGCGCACGGGACCCCCTTTACCCGTGCGTCAATCCCATTCCTATTGTGTCTTGTCTGGAACTCGGGAGGAAATGGGAGGGGGAAATTTGAAATTCCCCTTAGAGTGTATGATAAAGAATTTCAAAAAGGGTTTTAAAGGAGACTATGGGGGACCACCAATGTCCCCCAAGAGGTTGCGGAACTTGTGTCAGGTGGACTGGCTGTCCTTCAGGGTAGGATGGCCACCTGAGGGGAGTTTGGAGCCCGCGAGGGTGAAGGCGGTTTATTCAGTGGTGGTTGGGAATGCTGCCTACGCAGATCAGTATCCGTACATAGATTCATGGGACACTATGGTTACAGAAAATCCCCAGTGGTTGCAGAGGTGTCAGGAACAGATTTGTAAAGCTATGTTGGTGAGGCAAGATAAAATTCAGAGGAAGTTAGGTGCCAAGCCGATACTGCCTGATTCAGCTCCAGAGGAATTGAGCGCTCCCCCTCCTCCATACATGGCCCCGCTGCTGGCGGCAGGAGCACTGCAGCCCTCAGGTTTAGCGACGGCTCCTGAGTCAGTGGTGCCGGCGGCACAAGGGGGGGAACTCCAGAGTTATGAAGTGCCGAAAGGGGCCATGACTGGGGAATTGGAAAAGGTGGATCCAGTTGTCCGGGGGGGGGGGACCCTGGAGGGCTACCATGGGACCTCAGACCCAGAGTTGGCAAGCAGGGAGGAGGAGAAGACGCAGGACCCAGTGGAGAAGTGGTGGCGCCTTTAAGACAAGTTACACAAGTGTTGATGGTTCCAGGACAAGAGGATGGATATCGACGAGTACAGAGCTATCAGTATACCCCCTTCACTACCTCCGACCTCTTAAATTGGAAATCACATTATGCTACATATACAGAAAAGCCTCAAGAGATGGTAGAGTTGTGCGCAGTATAGATGGCCTCCCATACCCCAAATTGGCAGGTTTGTCAGCAGCTGTTGATGACTTTATTTACGGCTGAGGAGCGGAGGCGCGTGATCCAGCAAGCGGAGTGGATAGCGAAGGAGAGCGCACCGCCAGGAGTGGCAGACCCAGAGCAGTGGATGAGAGGGAGGGTGCCACTAAGGACCCTAGGTGGGATCCAAATAGTACAGATCAATTGGCCTTATTGAATGATTACCAGGCTCTATTAGTGGAGGCAATGCGGGCAGGTATGAAGAAGCCTGTGAACATGACTAAAGTGATGGAAGTGGTACAGGGAGCGACGGAATCCCCGGAGAGCTATCTGGAGAGGCTGCTTAATGCTTATCGACAATACACTCCTATAAATCCAGATGATCCGGGAAATCAGCAGATGGTGAATATGGCATTCGCAGCGCAGAGCCAGCCAGATATAAGGAGGAAATTACAGAAGCAAGAGAGGTTTGTTGGAATGAATTTGAGTCAGCTGTTGGAAATTGCCCAAAAGGTGTTTGTTAATAGAGATCAGGAGGAGAAGAGGGAAAAAGATAGGAGGATGCATAAGAAGACAGAACTGTTGGCAGCGGCATTAACATCAAAGAAAGTCCCCGTGAGTAGGGGCCGGGAGCGGAGATCTGGCGAAAGAGGAGCCCCATTGAGGCAAGATGAGTGTGCTATATGTCATCAACTTGGACATTGGAAGAGAGAATGTCCAAGACGGAGGGGACTGGGAAGCAGAGAGCAAGATGTGAACAGAGGAAGGGGCAGAGGAGTGAGTAGAGGGAGAGTGGTGGATGGAAATAAGTCGCCAGTGAATGAGAGACCTAGCGGGGAATTTGTCGGACTGGCAGCCATGGAGCATTACGAATAGGATAGACCGGGCCCCCTCCTTCTCGGCCCCGGGGAGCCCATGGTCACAGCCCGAGTGGGGGGCCGAGCTATTCCGATGATGATAGATACGGGGGCAGCGAGATCAGTGATGAATTTGGGAATAGCCCCAAAAACGAAGAATGAAGTAGCAATTGTGGGAGCTACTGGGAAGATGGAACAACATCCTCTGCTGGAGAATAAGTTGTGGATCTGGAAAGACACCAAGTGATCCACCGGTTCTTATATTTGCCTAAGTGCCCAGTACCTCTCCTGGGTGGGATTTACTGTCCAAATTAAGAGCCCAGATTTCAATTGAGGAAGATGGACAGATGGAAATAGACTTCAGGGGGCCCCGGAGAGTTACAGTGACATATCCCATGGAAGAGGATTGGCGGCAGTATTTAGTAATGGTTCAACAGGAGCAGCTGACAATGCTCAGGCCACCCGGTGTTTGGGCTAAGATAACCCTCCGGGTTGGCCAGGTTTGTAGCACCCATAGTGGTAGAACTAAAATCTTATGCAGAACCAGTGAGAATAAAACAATATGAAGTGCCAAGAGAAGCGCTAGAGGGAATACAGAAACATTTGGAGCGACTGAAGAAGTATGGCATAATTAGAGAGCGCCGTTCCCCATGGAACACACCATTGCTCCCGGTGTTAAAGCCAGGAACCAATGAATACTGTCCCGTCCAAGATTTGAGAGCCGTCAATGAAGCCACAGTGACTCTGCATCCTGGGTACCAAATCCTATGTCCTAATGGGACTGATTCCATCCACTGCTACACATTTTACTGTCTTGGATTTGAAGGATGCATTCTTCTGTATCCGGCTACCCCCCCAGAGCCAGGAGATATTCGCCTTTCAGGTAGAGGACCCCATGACGGGCGGAAAACCCAGATGTGCTGGACGAGGCTGGTGCAGGGGTGGAAGAACTCCCCAATGATTTTTGGAACAGCTCTGGGGAAGATTTAAAAGGTTCAGGTCTGAACCTGAGAGGCGAGTTCTACTCCAGTATGTGGATGATTTATTGCTGGCAGCCGTGACGAAGGAGAGTGTAGAAAGGCAACACAGGAGTTGTTACAATTGTTATGGGAAGCCGGTTACAAAGTGTCCGGGAAAAAAGGCTCAATTGTGTCAAGCCGAAGTGCGGTATCTGGGATATCGGGTGGCTCAGGGGAAAAGAGCGCTAGGACAGGAAAGGAAGGAAGCCGTGTGTGCTCTACCCGAGCCCCGAAATCGGAAGATGGTGCGAGAGTTCCTGGGCGCAGCTGGATTCTGTAGGATCTGGATTCCCAACTTTGCGGTAATGAGTAAACCCCTGTATGAAGCTACAAAAGGTCTCGAGAAGTCAGAATTTATATGGGGAAAGGAACAGAGAAGGGCATGGGAACAGATCAAAAAGAACACTAATGGAAGCCCCAGCGTTAGGATTACCAGATGTGACAAAAGAATTCTGTCTCTATGTAGATGAAAGAAGTGGAATGGCTGTAGGAGTGCTAACGCAAAGTTGGGGTCGTGGCAACGACCCGGGAGCCTATTTGTCCAAACAACTGGATCCCGTGGCTAGAGGATGGCCAGGATGCCTGAGAGCTGTGGCAGCGACCGCGCTGCTGGTAAAAGAGGCGGACAAGTTAGCTCTGGGGAAGAATTTGGTCGTGAAAGTCCCGCATTCAGTGCAAGCCTTGATGGAGTATAGGGAAACTATTGGTTCACCAATAGTCGGATGGCTAAATATCAGGGGATGTTGTACGAGAATCCCAGGGTAAGATTAGAATTGTGCACCACACTGAACCCGGCTACATTACTTCCAGTTGCTAAAGAAGGAACTCCTCATGATTGCCTTCAGACGATGGATGAAGTATATTCAAGCCCGGGCCCGGGTTTACGGGATGTTCCCTGGCCCGATCCAGATGTCACTTATTTTACAGATGGAAGTAGCTATGTGCGAGATGGGAATCGAAAGAGGCTATGCTGTCGTGACGGAGGAAAGGGTGGTGGAAGCTGAAGCATTACCAGTGGGCACCTCAGCGCAGAAAGCCGAACTTGTTGCCTTAATCAGAGCCTTGGAATTAGCTGAGGGATTGACGGTGAATATATATACAGATTCCAAGTTGCTTTTACCACCTTGCATGCACATGGAGTGTTATACAAGGAAAAAGGATTAATCAATTCTGCCGGCCAGGAGCTGAAGTATGGGAGAGAAATAGAGCAATTGTTGGAGGCGGTATGGGCTCCCCGAAGAGTTGCAGTCATACATTGTAGGGGACATCAGAGAGGACGAATCCAGTGATACAAGGAAACCGAAGAGCAGATATGGCAGCCAAAAGTGCAGCAGAGCAAGGTTTGGAAGAACAAGACTTAATGATGCCGTTGTTCCAAATTTCTTTAACCAACCAGAACCCACGATACACAAGGCAAGAGGATGAAAAGCAGAATGGGATTTAAAAGCAAAAAAGGATGAAGGTGGATGGTGGGTGCTAACGGATGGGAGGCGGTATGTGCCCTGTTTCATGGGATGGCCAATTGTACAAAAAACACATGAAGCAACACATTTAGGTAAAACAGCATTAACCCAGTTGTTGCAGAAGGATGTATTCATAGATGGAGTGAATCAACTCGCAACACAAGCTTCCCACGATGTCAGATTTGTGCGCAAAACAACCCAAGACAAGGACCAAAATTGGAAGAGGGGATACAATACCGGGGATCAACACCTTTTGAGTCCTTAGTAGTGGACTTTACAGAAATGCCGAGAGTGGGCAATACCGAAACATGCTGGTGATGGTGTGCACGCATACAGGCTGGGTAGAAGCATACCCCAACAGGACTGAGAAGGCAAAGGAAGTGGTGAGAGTTTTGTTGCGTGATATATACCTAGGTACGGGTTACCCCTCCATATCGGATCTGATAATGGCCCGAGTTTTGTTCACGCAGTAATTAAGAAATTGGCAGAAACCCTCAAGATCACGTGGAGACTACATTGTGCATATCGACCACAAAGCTCTGGGAAGGTAGAAAGGATGAATAGAACACTGAAGACGCACTTAGCCAAGTTATGCCAGGAAACCAAACTGAAGTGGTTGGATGTGCTCCCTATAGCCCTTCTAAGAGTCAGGTGTACCCCAAACCGGACAACTGGATTAACACCTTTTGAGTTGTTTACGGAAGACCCCCAACGGTTTTGGGAGGGCTGAGGGGAGATGTTAGGGAGCTAGGGAATGTGGCTCTTGAAGAAGAGGTACAGGTATTGGGAAGGGCATTGGATAAGATACAAGTACAAGCTTTAGAGGGAAGACGAGTACCTTTCCTCACTAGAGCACATCCCTTCCAGCCAGGGGATGAGGTTTGGATAAAGGACTGGAAGGGTGAACCCTTGTCCCCTGGGGGGGAGGGGACCATATCAGGTGCTATTGGTAACCCCCATGGCTGTGAAGGTGGCAGGGTTGAAGCCATGGATACATTATACTAGAGTAAAAAGGGTATTTAATGATTGGACTGTAATTCCATCACAAGATAACCCATTGAAGCTAAGGCTGAAAAGACGAAGGGGGAGTCAGAAGAATTCTGGGCTAGGTGAACATTTGACGCTCCGGAAGCCCCCAAAATGTACACCAGACCCAGCAACTCCTGAGGAGAGAAGAATTCTGGGCTAGATTGTACAGACTGGCACACCTGGAAGCTGCCAGGTAACGTACATCAGATCCAGCATCTGCTGTGGAATTGAAGATTGGGGCTAGATCCTGTTGCGATTGTCGTGGCCATTCAATCGCTCAACACACGATCAGACCCCCAACGAGAGAGATAGACATCGTGGGATGCAGGTTGTAGAGCTTATACTGTTGATAATAGGCATCTGCATTGGTGCCTTAGGTTATCTATACTGGTACAGACAATATTTTTGTGGGGTAAGTCCATTTGAAACCCTCCCCAATTCAAATGGAGAAGCAGATGATGAAGATGGGAATGTGGATAGTGCTCTGGGGAATAGCACAAGCCAATTGGTTCAGGAGACATGCTGAGTACATGTTCCAACAACATGGAACAGCTGTAACATTAGTGTATGAACATCCACAAACAGTAGCTGAATTTGGGTTTATGCCTTCCAATTTCCGAGCCAGGGGTAATAGTAGGAGCCCTGCAGTCGGCACTTAGAAATAAGCCAAATATGTTCATGACAGTAGATGGGAGGATGAACCAGACAACGTTTCGCCATTTAAAATTCTATACATACCCTCCTGGAATGTGTTTTTGTTGTCACCATAGTGGAAGCTGGAATCAGAAATGGGAGGGATATACAAAGCATTCCACATTTTTTGATAAATTAGGTGACTATCCGGCGTGTAGTAAAAAGTTCTATTTATATGGAACATATAACAGTTCTTACCAGCTAAGTCGCCTGCTAAATGAAAACAAGCTGGGAGGAATTGTATCCAGAATATCCTATTTTCCTCCCCGACTTTAAGACTTCAGGAAGTATTTGTGCGGGACTCATGGCGCAAGATCCCCACCTGTGGTTTTATTTCAACGGATGGGCTACTAATTACCATCCAGGGGCCCATCAGTGCATAGGGATTGGGTATATGACATTGTCAGTACAGGTATCTGGCCCGAAACTCCAAAGCGGGCACTGAGAGGGAGACGGGACCTTCAAGCGCCTCCCAACAACCAGAGGAAAAGCTACATGGCAGGGCCGATGGGGAAACAGTGTGAAGACTTGGAAATTGGTCCGCAACTGTCAAATGATGCATTCAGCCGAGGTGCGGGGGTCTTTTCACAGGGGGCCTCACTCTGGGAGGGTACCCAGGAATTTTGGTACAAGAAAATCGTAGAAATATATTGGGGTTGACTTGTAGGCTGGAGAAAACGATTAATGCTACTGGAAGAATAGTGCGAGCGTTACAACATGAGATTGAAGAATTGAATCAGTTACTGATGCAACATCGAATGGCTTTAGACTACCTTCTAGCAAGGAGGGGAGGATTTTGTACAATAATTAAAGGTGGATGCAAGGTTACCTTCCACGACCTGAATAAAACAATAGAGGATGAGATTCAACATCTACTAGACATGATTCAACATAATGAAGGTGGTGTTACAAATCTTTGGGAATGGGCAACTTCTTGGCTCCCCAAAATGGCTTGGGTAAAAGCATTATTCATTGGGATAATCTATCTGCTTTTAGGAGGAATATTAGTGGCCATCTGTATCATATGTGTAATCAAATGTCTGCGTATTTCTCTCTCCAAAGCTATGGAGGGAAAAGCTGCTCGCTATGCTATAATAGCCAGGAAATAGTGCATGCTAGAAATTGCAAAGTAGTTTGAATTTAGCATGAAGGGGGGAATTGTTAGAGCAATTGCTAAAAAATACAAGGATACTGGGATAGCCAGTGGGTGAAAGTGTTTTGCAGAGTTACTTACTAGAATGCTGAGTTAAGTTAGTGAAAGTGTTAATTCCTCTTTCTGCAAAAGAGCCACAAGCTGTAGAATAGGTGTGAATTGCCGCTCCTTTGTTCCCCTTCCAACAAGAGAAAGTGATAATTCAGCTAGCTATCTGTAGGCTTGCAAAGGCAACCTTGAGAGCATAATGAAACTTTTCAAAGGACGGCTTGATTCTTTCATCACGGAGAAAAAGTCCAGGAAGATTTCCAACTGCAAGAAATAATTTGTATCACTCTAACTAACCTTGTATCACTCTGCAAACTAACCCTTTGTTTTTATGCGTGACTGTTAAATCAATGATGTAATGAGAAAATTAACAAAAAAGATTCTTTTCTTTTCCTAGAGGGGCTGGCTAAGTAAATGATTGATTGCTGACATAGAGGGCAAAAGGTATATAGTGATGCTACCTCAATTAATTGACACAACAGTTCTGGGATAACTGTTGCCCTTGCACAAGGTATTGTTAACCATAAAAAATGGCTTTTTGATTTTTTCCCTGAAACTGGTCGTCTCCATTTTTCTTGGCCACAACACCCTATCAATTTTTCACCTCTTTTCCTTCTCAATAGGCCTTGTGTGCATGAGTGCATTGGTGTGTGGTATTATACTCATTTAATAAAATTCATTTATTTGATACATTTGTCTGGCTTTTTGGCTTGGCCTGACCCTGTAAAGTTGGGCGAAAAATCCTCTTGGATTACCCTGCCCCACATTTTGCTAATGCCAGTGCTCTGCTAATTTCCTCAACCTTTATAACTTGGAGTTAATCAAGATGTCCCCCGCAGGACCTCGAGAAGTCTGGGTAACAGGACAATCCCTGAGACTAACCCTGCTTTGGATATTGTTTGTCATCTGGTGATACAGAAGACTAGAATAAGCACATATTTTTATTGTTGTTGCAAAATAAGGCTGCTCAAAATAAGCACTACATCCCTTTCTCTCTCTCTCTCTCTCTCTTTCTCAATATCGCCAGCTATTGTGAGATTCTTCATCTTTCAGTGAGGCGCAAAAGGCCAGAGCCTTGGGGTGGTTGTGTGTGTTTTTCTGTGCCAATTTTCCCCCCAAAAAAGTTCTGAAGTAAAAACAGAAAAATGTTTTTTTTATTTTTTTTTTAAAAAAGCTCTTGTGATCTCATCCATCAGCGAGAAAATATATCATTTTGTTGCTGCAACCTGGTAGAATAAAATAGGCAAACGTTACTGCAGTTTAGGCCTACCTGGAAATAGCACCCAATATCACTTTGATATCATAATTCGGCCTTATCATACCACCTTTCTCCACGTGTTTGTGAGGCGTCTGGACAAGCACGAAACTAGGCTCAGCACTTAACTGCTGAAATATTCTCAAACAATTCAAGCAAGCCAGAAATAGCCAGATCACAGCTTCAGGGACCTCCTTGGCAAATACTACATTATGTATGTGTGCTACCTACAAAAGGCTCCCTGCATCGAGCAGGCAACTTGACAAAGGCTGAACTATCCACTGTCAAGTGTTGTGCATTTACATACTGGCTACACCATTGTTAATTTGGCTCTGATTCCATCATGCTAAATTGTGACCTTTCGGAGACATTGTCTTGCACCCAAAACCCATCGTTGTCCCCAAGTAAGGCATAGCCTGCAGTCACATTTCTCCCTATAAAAACCCCTGATTCTGAGACCTTCCTCGGATTGCTCCCGAGTTCCAGACCACCTTGCTGCCGCTTTGCTTGGTGAGCTTCCCCTCAGCTCTACTTGCTGAGCCACATTGAACCCCAGCATCGCTCTCTATCTTCTCTCTTCTCTCTTCTATCTTCTCTCTATCTTCAGGAACAGGTTTCATATCACCCGAATCAACTATCCCTCTGAAAATCCCGCTATCTTACTCACACCTTTATTTTCCTTAGTTATCTCTCTCTGTGTGTGTTGCTTACATTGTGTGCCTGCATTTAATAAAGCTCATTCATTATTTTCAAACCAGTCTGCTCCTTGACTTGGCCTGACCCCGTAAACACTGGGTTACAAGATCCTGCTAACTTACCCTGCCTCTCGTAATGCTAAAGCAGTGCTCAGAGCTAATTTTCCCCACCTATAGTTGAGCACATTTTGGTGTCCCTCATGGGACCCCCCAGTAAACAGGGTAACACAAAGATTTTGAAGAGTTGCTTGTAAGGGACCGATCCAGAGACTCTCACTCTCATCCTTAATGTCCGCTATGCCTGCTTCCAGAACCTATTTATATTTTGTAGCAGTCAGATACTGAGTCATGAGTCGCTGCTTCCTGGACTGAAGACTTCTGGACAGATGCAGTATCACCACCTTTACACCCTCTCCACTTTATCCTCTATAATTTTTCACCTCTTTCCCTTCTCAATAGGCCTTGTGTGCATGAGTGAGTGACTGCACTGATGTGTAAGAACATATTTGTTAATAAAATTCATTCATTAGTAAGATCGTCTGGCTTTTTGCTTGGTCTGACCCTGTAAAAATTGGATTGAAGGTCTCGCTGGGTTACCCTGCCCCTCGTTCTGTCAGTCTAGTGCTCCACTAATTTCCCCAGTCTTTGCATTTTTGGAGCTAATCAAGGTGTCCTCCAGGGGACTCCCAGTATTCAGGGTAACAGCACAAAGTCTATATGAAAAGAACTGGGTCAGTGGTAAAAGAACATTGGCTAGCTGAATGTATAACTTTAATAGCAAGCATTCTCATGAGTCTGTTTCTAGACCCAAGAAAAAATATTCTTGGTTGTTGCCATGTTAATAGAGGCTTAGCATGAATAAAACTGGTAATGCCGCCAAAGGAAAGGGAACTGATTCTCTCAATTTTGCTTTGCAGTCTATGGAATGTGTTAAAGACAAGTCTTGACCACCGAACAGCTGAAATATGAAGACTAGTTAAAGCTGTCTCCTCCACCTCCTCTTCCTCTGCCTCCTCTTCCGGATGCTGTACACAGCCTCACCCACAACGAGCACTAAAAGAAGGAAGACCACACCAGCCACTCCCAGATGAATGCTGGTCTCAACAGAGGCAACAAGTTCAATAGCTGGAAAAACATCTGAAAAGGGAGGAATCAGTTAACTTTTGGCTGCCAGGTAGAAGCAGAAACTGTTGTCTGTGACCCAAATCCCCTGGCTAATCCCAAACAGAACAGACTGGTTTAATCAGCCTCTGGATGCTAAGTTATGTGCTTACTTTCATAAGTCCAATAGACTTAGTGGGTCTGCTCTACATGGAGCTAGTAAACTGGATTTGGACTAACTGGTACAGTATTCTGTATTATTTCCCCCTATATGCACTGGTACTGGAGTACATCCTTATTTTTTGTGACAATCCTCACCTTTTATCTTCTTTTGCTACAGAAAGCATGTTGTATTTCTGGTCCCTCAGAAACAAAGTCAACACCATCTTATAATTGTTATAATCTTCATTCAGCCTTCCAGGGATTTCTTACAATCATTAACAGTTCACTCTATAGGAAGTCCACTCCAGTGACTCGAGTGGATGCATTCCTGGCTTCCTCTTTGGAGTCAGTCCTCAGACTATATACTCTAATGAAATGGCTTGTTTGGGTGTATGAATAAATCACTTGAAGTAGTTCTCTATCTGGCAGTATGAAGCCTCTCTATGGTCCCTGTGAATCTCGAGGGTTACTTCTGGTGATAGCATAGAGTTTGGTACTATCCAAGGTTTCAGGCATCCATGGGGAGTCCTGGACAGTATCCTCCAAGTATAAGTGGGGGAACTACTGTATCTGACAGTGGACAATAATCTTTCTCATTTTCCCCTCTAAAATAATAAAGTGATCCAGACTGGATGCAAACCATTTCCTTTGGCTAATTTAATGAACTAAACTAATAAAATCCTTAACCTTGCTCTTAATGATCTTGGAAACTTGATCTTGATGCTGAGATAAGAACTTACCATCAATGGAGATGGTCTTGGAATGTATCCCCCATGTATAAGCAATAGTAATAGCAAGAGAAATAGCATGTGTATTTCCATACTACTTATCAGCTAAGTATTCTCTGAGTGGTTTACAATGTGTATTAGCTAATTGCCCCCAACAAGCTGGGTACTCATTTTACTGACTTGCAAAAGGATAGAAGGCTGAGTCAACCTGAGACCTGGCAGGATTGAACTCACAACCTTGTGGCTGCAGTACCGGCATTTAACCACTGAGCCACCAGGGGTACTATATCTGGGGGACTACTATATCTGGCAGTAATAATAGACAATGAGCTTTCTCATTTTCCCCTCTAAAAGAATAAAGCCATTCACATTGGATGCAAACCATTTCTTTTGGCTGCTTTAAATTAAATTAAATTGAAACTGTAAGCTTGCTCTTAATGATATTGGAGACTTGATTCTGATGCTGACATAGGAACTTACCTACACACTCCACACTTGCATCCTGACCGTGGTTACAGGTATGGATTCCTGAGGGACTTTGGGGGCATTCCCTTAGGGATGCTTCTTCTCCTGTACAGCTCACTCCTTCCAGCCAGATGGGACCAGATCCTTGGCCATACCGGGCTCCACCTAGGGCTTTAGAAGCATTCCCACAGCCCCATTCCCTGCAAACAACCTGGGCATCTTGTGAATCCCATCCAACATCACAAATGGTCCCCCACATCTCCTTGTGAAAGACTTCAACCCTCCCAGAACAGTGACCTGTGCCATTCACTAGACGGAGGCCTGAGAAGAGAAAAAGAGTTAAACATAGACATAGGTTGATGGTGGGCATAGCCACTTGGTTGTGACCTTGTGTAGGATTGTGGAATAGATTTTAGAATAGAGTCTGGCCCCAACTCTTATCACTCTACTCAACTATTTTTCACTAGAGGGAGGGGATGGAATTAGTGACCACAGTTCTGTATGGTTCAGCCTATCATAGACGTTCTGCATTCTGAACTATGCTATGTCAAACAATTTACTGTTCGCTGAACTGATCACAAAGCTCCTGGAGCCCCTTCCCATGGTCAAATGAAGCATGGCAGAGAGCAGAGACGGAGAATTGCAGAAGTACCTGGCTATGTCACTGTAGCTAAACATGAAGAAATTACATTGTCTACTGATATCCACCAGGTCCTCCTATAAAAACATAGTTGGATGCTTCTGCAATTCCCCTCCCTGACTCTTCTACAGACATGGAATGGCCATAAGGGCTGCAGTAGGCCTATAGTAGGTTGGGAGAGGGACTTTAGTCACAGAGGAAGAAGGGAATACCAACCTTCACAGTGTCCTAAGGAGGAGCAAGGAGCAAGACAAATAATGAGGCTGGCTGACATTCTACCTGTTTTGTGAAGTCTTTGTCACCTTTCAAAGTAGCAGCATAGGATAAAGGATATTGGCAAAAGATGTTGAATGTACAGTTGGGAATATCCTAAGGAAGCTCCTGTTGCTTCTAAACCACCCAGAACTTGGAAATAACTAGTCAATTGGTTAATCAGTTTGTCAGCTCACGAATTTTCTGCTAGCATTGCTTAATTCACTGGCAGCTTGATTCATGCAGCATTCTATTTTAAGGAGTTATTGAATTTAACTGGTTGGAATTCATTACAGTAGGGGCTCTTCCTCTGACAGATCCAGTGGGTCAGAAAGGCCTAAGGAGAGGAAGGATTAGGACTTGAGGAAATATATCACATGACTCTGTTCCTAGGCAGTTGAACTTAGTATAAAAAGCATGAGAAAGCAATTGAAGATTTGGGACTGGGGAAAAAGTGAAGAAGAACAGAACGGAAGATAATATGAGTCATG
The DNA here is from genome assembly GCA_948472985.1 of Iguana delicatissima. Classification (NCBI taxonomy): domain Eukaryota; kingdom Metazoa; phylum Chordata; class Lepidosauria; order Squamata; family Iguanidae; genus Iguana; species Iguana delicatissima. Next base: position 114,527 of record CAOKZL010002542.1, on the reverse strand, counting down.
GTATAGAATGAAATGGAATAAGGAGCCAGCAGTGTGTAGTCGTTTGAGTGTTGGACAAGGACACTGTGAGACTAGGATTCAAATCCTGCTTGGCCATGAAAACCTACTAGGTGACTTTGGGCAAATCACACTCTCTCAGAAAAATAAATTCAGCCAAGAAAACCACATGATGCATTTGTCTTAGAGTTGGCAGAAGTCAGAAATGACTTGGAGGCACACACCAAAAACAACAACATGGAGTGGAGTGGAGTGGAGCGGAGCAGAGTGGAGTGGAGTGGGGGTATTAATTGTTTGCTGAGGGCTAAGTTTGCTTAGCCCTTAGGTTGCCAGGGTCTTTATATAATGTCAGAACTTTTAGGCCTCAGTGGGGGGTTTTTCTCACCATAATGGGTCTGCTTTGTAACTTTCTTCATTTCTCTCCCTCTATTCATTTTATTATGATTTTATGCTGTTACATAGTGTGACCTGTATCTCATTGTTAGTCCTGAACAGAGCAGAACCATTGAATCACTGTCATTTACCCACATGTTGACTCACCATTCAACAATTGATTGAATAGGTCTACTCTATTTGTGACTAATGAACAGGAAGCCAGCCTACATGATATTGTATGTTGTTATTTCAAATACACGTCTTTTAAAATATTTCTCTAGAGAGTTTATTGATGCCTACTCAGCACTAAGTAGTTGCATAATGAAATGGAAAGTTTTCTTCCACAACTTTACTTCCTGTTCTTTTGACTTCCCTCTTACAGTCTCTCCCACTCAGCCTTCCCATTATGTTTTTTACCTTATTTTGCTATGCACTTGGGTATAGAAGTGGAAAGTTTTACCTCAAACCAATCCTTTTCATCCTCTCTTAGCTTTCCCTCTTCTGTTTTGCACCCACTCATTCAATAGGTCCTAGTGACACCTTTTGTAATCCTTTAGTGTGTTTATTAGTGCTCCCACAGAGTTGGGCACTTGGATAATTAAACTGAAAGCTTCCTTCATTGTTTCTTCCTTTTCTTCTTCCTTGGCTCCTCTCTCTCTCTGTCTCTTTTCTGTTGCTCCCCATTAACATTGTACTTTTTACTCATTAGTACCTCCTCCTCTTTTCTTTTCTTTTCTTTTCTTTTCTTTTCTTTTCTTTTCTTTTCTTTTCTTTTCTTTTCTTTTCTTTTCTGTACTAATAAATGATGGAGACAGAGAATAGTGGGCTTCTTAGATAACACTAATTTAAACTCGAAGTGCAATGGCTTGAATTTGGGATCTCTAGATCCTCCATACAAATCATGTGCTCTACCATTGATATTTTATTTTATTTTATTTTACTATATTTATTTTTACAGATTAGGGGCTTTGCACACTGTTAGCACTATGGTTCCACTTTAACTGCCATGGCAGAATTACAGTATAGAATCCTGGGTACTTTGGTGAGGCATTCAAGCAATCTACTGAGAATTCTAAATACCTCCTTCCTACAATGAAAATCCCAGAATTTCATTAGATGGAGCCATGTTAGCTAAGGTGGAACAATAGCTCTACAAGGCCATAGTGTGAGAGGGCCCAGGCTTCTTAAGTAGGGGAGGATGCAAGAATGCAGTGATTCAGCTAGAAAGAAATCTTTGTGTAATTCCTAGGTGCTCCACGGGTAGCTCCTCCAGTTCTCCACAGTTCCTCACAGGGTAAATTTGAGGGAGTGTGGGAAGCTGATAAAATTGCAGAGCAGCTTGGAAAGATTGTTGCATGGGAAGTATAAAGCAGAATAGGACCATATTTCCATCACTGCTGCCTTGAACTCATAATAGTAAATGTGTCATAACAAATCCCTACAGCTCTTGAAAATCTGACTATAATTTCTTTCATGTTTCCTGTTTTTCAGAATCTGCTATTTTCAATTCTTCTGTCGGGCACAGGAGAAAAGAAACTCAGTATGGAATTAGCAAGATATCTTTCATTTCCCCCAATTACCTGAGCAGACAACACCAGCATCTTCTGCATGTCTACAATCATGCTCTTGTGCAGAAGAGCTGCAGTCTCTGAGGGTAGCTTCTGTTCCGATACATTTGACTTCATCTAGCCAGATACGATCATCCTCTTTTCCTCTCCCAAAATGAGCTTCTTCTGCAGCTGACAGGGCTCCTCCACAGCCAAGTTCCCTGCACACGACTTGGGCATCACGCAGGTCCCAGTTATCATCACACACGGTACCCCAAGTCTGGTTGCGAAACACTTCAACTCTCCCAGAGCAAGGATTTGAACCATTCACCAATCTGGTCTCTGTTGGTTTTAGAGGGGTGAGAATCAGTTCAATGCTCCGTGCTTCCTCAATCCATTCTCTCACTCATCCATTCTCATCCAGGTACCATAACATCCATAATAAAGATGGTCTATAATGAAGATGACAAGATGGCAAGTGACCATTGTGGAATCATCGCGCTATAACAGACTCGTGCAGAAATGGCCCAAGAATTGAAGGTACATGGCAGTAAGGGAAAACAGGAGGTCCTGTACTCTTTAGGGATATTTCTATATGGAAAAATGTGATATCATGATACAATTTGTTTATAAAAATGGGGAAAAGATGGTTGTTAATGCGTCACAAGAATTTATCAGCATTAGACAGAGAAGTATCATAGAAAAATAACTGCCATGGTAGCACTAAACATTAAAGATGGACACTCATCCTTATGCATTTACAGTTTAAATAGCAATTTTTTTTGTTTTAATAATTTTATTAATTTTCCAAAAAAAACCCAAATAATAAATAAACAAATAAAACAAATATGTACATCTTTTAGTAATACAACATACAGTGGTAATATCTTCTTACAACAATTTCACATATTTACAATATTTCTCCCTAGCTTTTTTTCTTTTTGTTTTGTAAGAGCTAATAAATATTATTATTCATTTTATAACATTAACCCTCAATTTGTCATCAATTACCTCTTATATATTGATCCAGCATTCCATTTATCTTGTCAATTAACTGTATTCTTACATCTTATCATTATGCTCCAAAATTAATCTAACTCTAGCTTTTAATTTACATTAGAAATATTTACTTTTATTATATTTATTTGTATGTTTATTTTTTCTTTTTGTCTTTTTTTTTGTTTTTTTTATTTCCTTTATGTAGATAAGATAGCTTATATTACTCTCTGGTTCAGAAAATAAGGGTTTACAGGACCCCAGTTTTTCCCAATTTTCTTTAGTTTGCCCTCAAAGTCTCTGTGTTAAGTTATCTGCTAACCTAATTTCATATAAGCTTTGTGTCCATTGCTCAATGTTTGGTATTTTTTCCTTCTTCCAAAGCTTTGCGTACTAACTTAGCTATTGTTATCATGTATAGTAGAATCTTTGAGTACTTCTTCTGCGTGCTTTGATCTGGTGTGTGCAGCATATTCAACAGATAGATTTCTGGTTCTTTTGAGAATTTCACTTGAAGAATTTCTTCAACCTTATTATGTATGTTTCCAGTATCTCTTTGCCAACTTACACGTCCACCATAGGTGGTAGGTTGTACCTACCTCCTCTTGGCATTTCCAACATTTACTGGACCTGTTTTATAGATTTTCTGAAGTTTATGGGGGTCATATACCATCTATTAAAGTCTTAGTTAATTTTCTTTTTTTTGGGCTGCTGTAAATTTTTGTGTGAACTTCCAATTTTGTTCGCAATGTTCCAATCTTATTGGGTGACCAAATTCTCGCCCATTTGATCATTACATGTTTTACCATTTCATCTTGTCTCTTGTATATCAAAAGTTTTTTTCCAAGTCCGATCTGTCCTTTATATCTATTGTTCTGGCAGTATGTTGTTTAATTAAATCTTCAAATCTTCATATCTAAGCCATTTTGTCATGTTCTTCCACCTGCCAAAGAAAGCTTCCTGTGGGGAGACCCATTTTGGGATTGAGGTAATAAATATTTTTTATAATTTCTCCAGATTGTCAGGAGGGATTTTCTAATGTAATGGTTTGCAAAATCTTTATCCACATTTGCTTTGTTATAACAGATATAATGCCCCCCAATGAAACCGGTCCTTCTAGTAAAAGTAATCTTTCATTCTTAAAGTTATCAACCCGAACCCATGAAGTGCAGCTGCTTCATAATATGTATGGAAATCTGGTGCTCCAGCACCACCTCTAATTGTTAAATCAGTTAGCGTTTTCCAACTGATTTTGGGTTTTGACCTTGCCAAATAAATTTGTTTATTCTTTTTGCCATTGGTTGAATGGCTTTCTATTAGTTATTATGGGAAGATTTTGAAATGGTACATTTTTTTTGGAAGCACCGTCATCTTAATTGTTGCTAACCTTCCCATTAATGAAACAAGTTTCGACCACCCTTCTAAATCCTTTTTTTTTTCCTCCATTTCTTGTCGTAATTATTTTCATAGAGTTCATTATTATGTTTGGAGATCCATTTTCCCGAAGTATTTTGTCTTTTTTACTGTATTGAAGCCTGATATCTCAGTTAATTTTTCTTCATTTTTTTTACTTAAATTTTTGGTTAAAATTGCCATTTTTTCTTTGTTTGCTTTGAATCCTGACAGGCCCCCAAAATTTGTTCATTACTTTAAAAAGGGTTTTTATATTACTTAAAGGTTCATCCAAAAAGATTACTAGGTCATCTGCAAAAGCCTTTAATTTGAATTATGGTTTTTCAACTGCAGTCCTTTTTCCTTTATTACCTCAAATTGTATTATTTAAAATTTCCATTGATGTTATAAACAGAAAAGGGGATAAAGGGCAACCTTGCCTCGTGACTTTTTTCACTGTTTAGGACTTGTTTTTTCACCATTGATAATTAATTGAGTTTCCTGCATTGTAATGGAATCCAAGCCATAAAATTAGGTCTGAGTCCATTTTCAAAAAGACACCCTTTTAAAAAAAGGGCCACTTCCATATCAAATGTTTTTTCCGCATCTACAAAAACCATTGCTAACTTTTTTCATTCTTTCCCATAACGTTCTATAATATTTATGACAGTTCTTAGATTATCCTTTATTTTCCCTTTCTGGGTAAAAACCCATTTTGATCCTCGTATATTTTTTTCTGAAAGTATTTTTTTAAGTCTTTCTGTCAGTATTGATGAAACAATTTGTAATCAGTATTCAGTGAGGATATCGGGGGGTAATTTCTGACATCTGAAATTTTTCCCTTCTTTTGGGATAAGAGTTATGTTTGATTTATTCCATGATTCTGGAAACCCAACTTGAATTTTTATTGTTTTTTGTAGGGGAAGTGACAATTCATGCTCAAAAATCTTGTAATATGCAGCTGGAAATCTGTCGGGACCTGGTGCCTTATTTAGCTTTAAACGTTTAATTGTTTCTTGATTTTACCATTGCCACTGAGCAATTTCCATATTTTTTTGTTTCAAATTTTGACCCCACTTTTTTCCAGATAAAGTTGTATTCTTTCATTCTCTTCATCTGATGATGGGGTAGTATCAAAAAGCTTTTTGTAATACTCAAAAAAGACTTTCTTGATTCCTTCTTGGTGTGTTATTTTTTTATTGCCTTTCTTAATCTCTAGAATCATTTTCTATTTTTCCCTTTTTTTAATTTTTTGCCAGCCACTTTGATGGTTTGTTGGCTTGTTCGAAAAATTTTTGACGTGCTTGTCTAATTTGGTGTTCTATTTCATGTAAATTCACCTCATTTAGTTGCACTTGCAGATTTTTAAATTCCCCTTAATATTTCTTCATTGGATGGATTTTTTCTTAATTGTTTATCAACTTCTTTCACTTGATCAAGAAGTCTTCTTATTGTTTCATCTTTCTTTTTTTTTTATTTCTGAGTTCCATTTTATAAAATGGCCTCTTATAAACCCTTTATTGGTCCCATACCCTTTTCATGGAGACCTCAGTAGAGGTGTTTTCAAAAAAATTAAAAATTTCTTTTTTTTGCTTTTTGGATGTAATCTTCTTTATGCAAAAAGTTTATTTAGTCTCCAAAATGTGTTTGTTATTGTTGTTTCATCTCTATTTGAATAGGGTTATGATCTAACGTAACTTCGGTATGATTTCCATTTTGTTTATCTTTAGTAGAATATTTCGGGAAGCTAATATTAGATCAATCCTAGACATATTATATATTTTATATTGGTCTGAAAAGAAGGATTTTTATTGCCATTCTTATATCTTCATACATATAATAGAGAAAGTTCATCCATCATCATAAAGAAACTTTTGGGAGCTTACCATTGTTTCAAGTCTTTTTTTCTTGAGAAGATCTATCATATACGGGGTGAATAACACCGTTCATGTCCCCCCAAAAAGGGTTACACTGTCTGGTTGGAAACTTATGTAGTTATATTTCTTGCTGTATTCTTTGAAAAAATTTCCTTTAGCACTTTTGGTATAAGCTCCAACAATAAGTATTTTGCTTTGATGAATAGTAATTTCTACACAGATATATTGACCATTTTTATCCTTAAGATTTGTTTTGTATGGTATTTATTATTTATATAAATTAAGACTCCTTTTTTCCTTCCCATCAAGATGCGAAGCACATACCAAGTTTGGGATTCCTTAATATTTTTATCTTGAGTACGGATTCTAACTTCTTGAAGACAAATTATGTCCAGGCATTGTTTCTCCAGGAAATGAAAAAACTTTTCTTTTTTAAAATTCCGAGTTAAGTCCTTTGACATTCCATGTTTGAAATTTTTATAGCCATTATGCTGATCTTTTAACTTGTTTTATTTGGCGTGTCTCAAAATATTCTTCTTCTTCCTCTGTTCCTACTTCTTCTTCTGTTTTTTTCTCTTCCCCTTCTGTTTATATCTTTGGCACCAGACTTTCCCATGGTACCTTTTTCTAAAGGAGTATCCTTTTTATGTTCTAAATCTAATAATGCTACTTCCTGTTGTTGTTTCTTAATTTCTTCCTTATTTTGTTCTACTGTTTCGATTGATGGGGATTTTTTAAAATCTTTTTTTAGCCTTTCCAATATTTTGTTTGCTTTATGTATCAAGTTTATTTTGTACTTCTTTTGTCGGTATATGAAGCAGTCCTTAAGTTTGTCCCATCTGTAACTGATTTCATTTTTTAGTAAAAAATTTGCCAAAGGTTTATATTCCTGATTTTCTTAGAATCTGATATGGGATATCTTTAAATATTTTTAATTCTCTATCATCCACTACTAGTTTTTTCTTGTAACTCATTTGCAATATTTGCTCCTTAATCATTGTTCTCGTAAAGCAAGTAACAATATCCCCTAGTAGTTTCCTTTCTCTTTCTGTTCAAAAGATGTTCTAAAAATCATTTAATGCTCCTTCTATTTTTTCCTCTGGTGATTCAATATATTCTGCCAACACAGGTATCAATTTCCTGTACAAATTTTTAGAAGTAGAATCCTTTAAACCTCTCAGTTTAAGGCATCTCTCCCAGTATCTAATTTCCTGTATATCTATCTGGAATTTCTCTTCTTCTTGTTTCTTTTTGAGTGTCTCAATTGTGTCTTCAACTTGTCTTATTTGTTCTTTCAAAGCTTTAGTTTCTCCCTTTAAAGTAGTTACATCTTTAGTCATGTTATCCAACTTCTTTCCAATTTTATTCAATTCCTGCTTCATATCCAAATGCAACTCAGATCTAGTTTCTTTTAGATCTTGTCTTATCTCTTCTTTAAAATTTTAAAACCCTTTCCCTAATCTTATTAGAATTCATTAGATTGTGATGATAAATCTATTGATGTCCTTCTTGCGATGTTGTGGCAGTGCTTGCAGCTGCTGCTACATTACTTTTTTTGGTTCTAGGGTCCATCATGTAAATGTTCTTATATCACCGCTATAAGATAATATCTGTCTTTATATCTTAAAAATCTTAAATATTACAGTAAATATTAAGTATTAAATATTACAAACTTCAACTGACTAAGCACCTATAGTTAATTCATTAAATTAATTGAAAAAAATATTATTAATGTCATTCAGTTTTTATACTAGTAGTAGTAAATGAGAGGTTATAATTGTCTTTAAATAACAAAGAATTCTTACATTAAACTAGATACGTATAGATATAAATATAATATAAATATTATAATAAAAAAAGTAAGTATAGATAAGTATATAAATGTAATTTAAATGAATTTAAAACCCTTTTCTAAACTAATATTATATATCCTTCTTCTATATAGTAACCTGTATTCTAATTAATCTATTAAAAAATTCCTTCAGCATATAATTAATTATTCAATAGAAGCTCCTTCTTAAAAATTCATAGTACCACAGAAGTATTTTCAATAATTATGTCAATTTTCTAAGTACAGTTAATGGTTAATCTACAATTAACTTTGGAACTCCCTTTTTACAAATTAATAGAACATAGGAACATAGAACATAGAAATTCACATAAATAATTTGCATAAAGTATTTCACATAAATTCATAGAACCATAGAAATATTTTCATTAAGATATGTTAAATTTTCTAATACAGTTATCATACAATTATTTCATTTTGCTCCATAAGAGTATATTTGTATATATGTTTTTGTTTAAAAAGACAAATCCAGTCAAATTTGTTAAGTTTTACCCCAGTCTTCTAGCGCGCTATTGTTCTTCCGGAAGGGAGGGGAGCTTCTCATTGAAGCATTATTAACTTAGCTTAAATTTCCCCCACGAGAAGTAGTTAAGTCACAATGAAATTTTAGTTGTGTTGTACAATTTTAAAGTTTATCTTCTGAGTCTTTTATTCCTTATTTTTTTTGTCTCAGAAGCTGGAAAAGTGTCACAAACTCAGCCACCAAAATCCCAGTCCTCCTTTTATTTCTTTTATTTCTATTATTTTGTCCCTTTTACTTTGTATATTCAGCTTTGTGTGTTTAGTCTTTCTTTTAATATTGAAGCTTTCTTCTTCTACTCTGCCTCTGCTCTTCTCTGCTACCTTTCCCCCCGTCGCTTTAATCTCCTTTTAAATTCCGCCATTTATGTTCTTTGTCCCTTTTTCTCCCCTTCTGCTTCCGCTCCTACTGTTCTTTTCTTTTCCTTCTATTTACTTCTTTTGCTTCTATTTCTATATATCTCCAATCTTTATTTTTTATTTTTTATTCTTCACTCTTTGTTCTAAGATTCAATAGGCATGTATTCTGAGTCTTTTATTTTTAACCCTTAAAAAGCAGTACTTCAGTGTTTTACTCCTTTTTCCATTCAACATGCAAAATCCCCATTGCTCCTTTTTACATCGTTGGAATAGCACGCTGTAAAGTACCACACTCCACAATCAAAATCAAAGTCCAGATCATCTTTTTCTTTGGGTCTGAATATTACCTTTACACGTTAAAAAAAAAAAATTCTTGCTTCTTGTCAGTTTTGCTATCAATCGTCTACTTCAGTGTGAACCTGGTATTTTACCTGCTGGTCTTCTCCAAGCCAACTTTTGTTTTTGGCTCTTGAAGATCAATAGCTTCCTCAGGTCCACTTAGCCCCCCCTAAACCCCCCTTTTTCAGAGGGGTTATGGTCTGGTTCCTAGATTTTTTCACCGAACCGGCTATTCCTCACGGGTGATAGTTTAGTGACCTACATTGTCACTAAGCTGCCTCAGATCCACCATCTTGATTCCATTCATTTAAATACCAATATTCATGATAATCAAGAAGAATAGCAATCCTATGAGAATTTTGTGCTATTTTCTATGCAGAAAACTGTTTTGCAAAAAATAAAATAAAATAAAAATCCATCTGTGTTTTCCTAGCTAGAGCATTTCTTCCATAGCACTGTGGAAAATTCATATACTAGTGGAATGCTGCAGAGGAAGATTTCTTTTCTGCTAGAGTATGGAGAGAACTCCTGTAATTAATCATCTCACATGAAATATTCAAGTGTGGACGTCCATACTAGGTATACATTCACTGTCCTTCCTTAATAAGAATAACATCTCTCTGGTTCTGGGTGGATGATAGTGTCACCCAAAATGCATGGGACCCCATTAGGTCTTCTATTAGAACCTGCAATTAAGCATATCTGCCAATCAATATACTTGCCAATTTACCCATATCAAAGCATGGGGGTGTATGGCCTGGTAACAACATGACCTAGTGAAAGGGACTTCCAGAAGGCCTCTGCTTTCCTCCCTTCTTCCTTAGGGGTTTTGAAGAAAAAGAGAAGAAAACAAATACAGATAAAAACACCTACTACTGCTAATTCCCATAACTTTCTTGGGGGCTCTTTCAGTCTCCTCTTTTAGGGGCTCACGCAGAAGAAGAAAAATGTCTCTGGAAGTCTTGAGAGAGATTTCACTTTGAAAACTACTGGCATAATTCAGACTGAGCTGAGGGGTGGGAATAAAAATTTCTTTGTAATGCCAGGAGTTCCCAGGAAATACTTAGGGATGTAGAAAATGTCACCTGGCATGACTAGAATTGTGTTTTATGGGGACAAAACTTGGGAACTTCAGAATTTTTTTTGATATCTGGAGCAGGTCTTTAATGTTTTCAAGCTCTCACAGCAGTGGTTCTCAACCTGTGGGTCCCCAGATGTTTGTGGACTTCAGCTTCCAGAAGCCCTGAGCATTGACCATAGTGGCTGGGGCTTCTGGGAGCTGAAGTCCACAAACATCTGGGGACCCACAGGTTGAGAACCACTGCTCTCACAGGCTGCTCTTCAAGGCCCAGTTGGGCAGTGTTCATCTGCTCTCTGTGAAGTTAGCTTGCCAAAGGGCCCTTTGGAGGAACCCAGCATTAAACTGTGATGAACATGCCACTGTGCTGATCACCCACTCTTTAGGATTGTTGTAGACAGTCAAGAACAGAATTAAAAGCAAGCAATGTAGCATTATCAGAGGGAGTTGCAAAGACAAGTGAACAGAGTGGAACAGAAAAATTCCCAAGCTTATAGCAATTTCTTGGGTCATAGTAAGGATGTTACCTTTGCAGACTACACCAGCATCATCTTCATGGCTGCAGTTGTGTTTCACTTGAGCTTTCAAGTGACAATCACTGAAGAAAGATTCTGTACCTTCACACCCAGCCTCATATTGCCAGATGGGTCCATGTCCTCTTCCGAAGTAAGCTCCTCCTGGGGCTGAGAAGGCATATCCACAACTAAGTTCCCTGCAGACAACATGGGCACTGTTCAGACCCCAGCCATCATCACACACCGTCCCCCTTGTCCAGTTGTAGAGCACCTCGATTCTTCCGGAACAACGATTTGGACCATTCACCAGCCTGATATCTGTTGGATGGTACAGTTAAAAATAGTTCATGAAAATGTCTTTCTTCCCTTTCTAATTCATGCAACTTTCTCACTTCAAATGTCATCAGCTGTCCTTCTCAGGTCTTGCAACTCAATCTATGTAATATTTTGGGTGCTGTCTATATTTTCCTTTATGGGGTATTTTTTAATGGAATAAGATCTGGAATTAGAATCATAGAATCATAGAGTTGGAAGAGACCCCAGGGGCCATCGAGTCCCACCCCCTGCTACGCAGGAACACCCATCAAAGCATTCCCAACAGATGGCCATCCAGCCTCTGCTTAAAAACCTCCAAAGAAGGAGACTCAACTACACTCCGAGGCAGCGTATTCTACTGCTGGACAGCTCTGACTGTCAGGAAGTTCTTCCTGAGGTTCAAGTAGAATCTCCTTTCCTGCAGCTTGAATCCATTGCTCCTTGTCCTAGTCTCTGGAGCGGCAGAGAACAAGCCTGCTCCCTTCTCAACATGACATCCCTTCAAATATTTAGACATGGCTATCATGTCCCCTCTTAACCTTCCCCTTTTAACCTTCTCTTCTGCAGACTAAACATACTCAGCTCCCTAAGCCGTTCCTCATAGGACATGGCTTCCAGACCCTTCACTATTTTGGTCGCCCTCCTCTAGACACATTCCAGCTTGTCAATATCATTCTTGAATTGAGGTGCCCAGAACTGGACACAGTATTCCAAATGAGGAGTAACCAATGCAGAATAGAGTGGTATCATTACCTCCCTCGATCTAGACACCATACTCCTATTGATGCAACCAAGAATCGCATTGGCTTTCTTGGCTGCCACGTCACACTGCTGACTCATGTTCAGCTTGTAATCTACCAAGACTCCTAGATCCTTTTCACACGTACTGCTATCCAGCCACACATCCCCCATTCTATACTTGTGACTTTCATTTTTTCTGCCCAAGTGCGGGACCCTACATTCTCTCTGTTGAAATTCATCTTGTTAGCTTTGGCCCAGCTCTTCAATTTGTCAAGATCATATTGAAATTTGAACCTATCCTCTGGTGTGTTAGCAACCTTCCCAGTTTGGTATCATCTGCAAATTTGATCAGCATGCCCTCCACTCCTTCATCTAAGTCATTGATGAACATGTTGGATAGCACTGGGCCCAGGACAGAACCCTGTGGCACCCCACTAGTCACTTCTCTCCAGGATGAAAAGCAGCCATTGGTGATCACCCTTTGGGTGAGGTTAGTCAACCAATTACAAATCCAACTAACAGTTATCCTGTCCAGCCCGCATTTTACTAGCCATACTGCCCATGGACAAAGACAAAAACTCTCCCCAAGGGCTTTGGGGGCATTCTTTCAAAGATGCTCCTTCCCCTGTTTGGTTCACTCCCTCCAGCAAGATAGGGCCAGATCCACGGCCATAGCGCCCTGCCCCTGAAGCTTTTAAGGCACCTTCACAGCCCAACCTTTGCCATGCAGGAATATACAGCTAAAGCACTCCTGAAAGATACCCTTCCAACCTCTCTCTAAAGACCTCCTATGAAGGAGGCTCCACAAGCAATAGAAACCAAGCTTGTTCCTTCTTCTATATGATGCCAATTTCTATTTTTACAGATGGCTCTCGTGTCACCTCTGAATCTCCTCTTCTCCAACCTAAACGCACCCTGCTTCCTAGGACAATCCTCCAAAAGCTTGGTTTGTAGACTTCTACTATCTTGGTCACATATGATGAAGATGATGATGATGATGATGATGATGATGATGATGATATTTATAATGCCTTTTACACCAAAAGGTGGAACAATGACATATACCATCAGGGACAAAGACATTAAAACAAAAAAGCACAACAATACATGGCATGGAATCCCCAGCACACCAATAGTTGCTAGCCATCTCAGCACCTTAAACACAACTCAGTGAGTTAAGATGGACAGTCAAAGAGAAAGGTCTTCAACCATTTATGAAAATGGGTAAGATCCTTCTCCAGCCAGAGGTCCAAAAGAAAACTGTTACACAAATGCGGAGCCAGATCTTCAAAGGCTATATGTGTAATAATCCTTTGCCAGCAGACCTCAAAGTCCTGGATGGAATTACTAAACAAGCCAAATTGCAATGTACACAGGGAGGTTAAAGCAAACCTGCCAGAAAACTTTACAATAATCTAGGCATGAGATAACCAAGGCCCGGACAAGCAGATGGGCAGCCTCTATAGTCGGGAGCCTCCTGATCCTGAATGGGTAATACATTCCAGTTTGTCAATATCCTTCTTGAGTCATGGTTCCCAAACTGGACTCAATATTCCAGGTTAGGTTTGACCAAAGCAGAACAGAGAGCTCCTATTACTTCCACCAGTCTGAGCACAAGGTCCCGACTCTTGTTGATGTAGCCTAGAATTGCATTGGCTTTTTGTGAGTGCCACATGACAATGTTCATTCAAGTTTAGTCTCTTGTGTACTAAGACTCCCTAGATCCTTTTCACATGTCTTTTTGTCAACTCAGGTGTGACTCACTCTATATTTGTGCATTTTTTTCCTGCATATGTATAGAGGCTTACATTTATCTTTCTTGAAATTTATTGTGTTAATTTTGGCCCAGCGATACAATCTTTCAAGGTCCTTTTGAATCTTGATTCTGTCCCCCAGGATATTAGTCGTCTCCTTCTCTAAGACTGCATCTGCAAATTTATGTAATGTCAATGGATGAAGTTCAGCTGATTCTGGGATCTTCAATTCATTTAGGCCCTTTTCACACATCAGTCCTGTTGTGAAACGGCCTCGGGAGCACTGCGGGATTGTGAGGACCGTTCCACATGATGTCCTCATAATTGTGCAACGCTCCCGAGGCCATTCTGCGGTGATCGCACAGTATACCATTTTCGGCTCATTGCCGAAAATGATGCACAATCACACATCCCTCCTGTGCCCCACCCACACTTACCTTGTGTGCGGAGCCTCCAGACACATGGCCATCGTGTTTCCTTCCCCAGCGCAGCCTGGCAAGTACCCAGCTGTGCTGCGGAAGGAAGGGGAGGAGCCCTCACGCTTCCTTCCACCCAGCACGGAGCTGGTGTGGAGGGGAAGTGGAGGGGACGCGAGTGTCTCTTGTGAGAGGCTTCTCGTGTGATCCCCTCGCGACAACACTGGAACAAGGTGAGGTGCACAAAGGGCCTTAGACTAGCTTGGCATCTGGGGATGACTCCTTCTCTATTTTAGCATGCATTAATGCTTTGTTTGCTCTATTCACACCACTGTTGAGCTCTGATTCCTTTTTGGAGAAGACTGGTGTCAAACACGTATGCCTTTTCTCTGTTCTCTGTAACAACTTCACCATCTTTTGTGTGCAATGGCCTTGCCAATTCCTTTTTCATCCTCTTGCTTCCAATGTAACCAAAAAGATTCTCCATATTATTTTTCAACTCCTTAGCAAGACTGAGGTCACTCTGAGCTCTAGCGTTTTTGTTTATTTCCCTTAGAAATACTGTTGATTTGTTTGTATTCCTGTATGGTGAATTCCTCTTTTTCTTATTTCTTCATATGTCTCCTTTAAACCTAGAGTCCTCCACAAGATTTTACACATCCATCCTGGTTAGATGTCTTTCCCTCCCCCCACACCCGTTGGAATTGTCTGCAACTGTGCCTTCAATATTTTGCCTTTAAGAAGGTCCCATGTATCATAAACTGTCATCCCTTTGAGCATTTCTAGCCATGGGATCGCAACCAGTATTTTCCTAAGTTTGCTGAGTACATGTCTGAATAAGTTTTATATGTTTTGTAAGGTCCCTCTTTGGGAGTCCCCAATATCAGTATGGTTTGGAATGGGCACCATATCTAATTGGCATCATATTTAATTTGCAACACACTTTAATTGGAACTGATATCAAAATCCAACCTGAAGGTGAACAGGACTTCAAACCAAAAGAGGAAGAAACTTGACTGTAAACATGAAGCCACATGCAGGTCAGCCTAAAATACCCTCTTGGTATATCCTAGGTTAATTATCAAGTAAATCACTGCTGTTACAGAGAATAATAGAAGCTGGAATTTCCTGGAGAATGTCATTGTGAGAAGCCCACCAGGACACTGATTGACATCCCCTGTACAACTGGATTCTTTCCTCTTTCCTTGTAGCAACCACAATACAGAGCTATTACAACAGTCATCACGTCTTTGTCATCCAAACACTGTGAACATTACTGGGTTAATAGTCCATTGTCTGTGTTGCAACTTCCATTGTTCCACACCTGAAACAGTACATACCTTTCACTGCCACAGGCTATTTTATGGGTGCAAATGCCCCTGGTTTCAAGATGCTCAGTGCAGTCACTCTGTCTGACTCCTGAATGAGAACTGTCCTTAGGTCCTACCTAAGCCAAAACACATTTCTGGTCTTCACTATTCTTCTAGACTAGTAACTATAACCCCCCCCCCAAACCCTCAGCCTCTCTATCCATAATTTTTTCCTTCCTTTATCCTTCAGCTAGCTCTTGTGTGAACATTTGACCATGTGTATCTTGTATACATACACGAGTAAATTCCCCTTAATAAAAACACATCGTTAGCTTACTTTTAAATCTCTGGCTGGTTCTTTTCCTGCATGAGGCCTTAAACATTGGTAGCAAGATCTCGCTGAGTTGCCCCGCTCTTGTTAGCCTCCTGATTTTGAGCTAATTAATTCCTCAACTTTGCAAAGAGATATTGACATCGTGGGTTGGCCCTTGTGGCACCCACATTTTGGGGTAATGGTTTAGCTTCTCCTTTCCTTTGTATAACAAATCCCAAGAGAACACAGTCATTCCTACCTAAAGACTTCACTATTTCCACACCCTGCCCTCTTGATCAGTTCATCTCTGTTGGTTAGGATCAGATTCCAAATAGTTGATCCCCCTATTGCCTCCACCAGCTTCAGAATTATCAAAGTGTCTGCTAAGTTAGTGAGTATAGTCAAGGATCATCACCAGCTTTCCTCTGATAACCATAACTCAACGATGCAGGCATCATCAAAGAGCTCTGGATGGCCCTCAGAAAATTCCCAAGGATGCCTACCTCATCTTCAGCCAGCAATCAGAACATACTTGGCAAAGATCCTCATCTGCCTCCACCCTCTACGTGGCCATTCTGTAGGTGTTATTTGTTTGCCCTTGTGGATTTTTATTTTTTTAATTTTTTTTTTTTAAATACACATACCTAATGAATACAAGGATCTCTTCAAAATCTCTCTACCTGAAACAGACGGAAGCTGAAGGGAAATATATTTAGTTTTCTGGTGATCATCCCAGCCACATCATCTTGGAGAAGCATCTGTGGCCTCTGTCTTCAGGAAGAGGTCCTCTTCTCCCTTCCATTCAGCAGGAAGGCCCCATAGAAGCATTCTGCCAACAAGATTATCACTCCACTGCCTCTCATTCCCAGAGGTGTTGTGGGCCCTTGTTCTCAAAATGATACCACTGAGAGTGCTCATTAATCCATGTGGACAGCGAAGTTATTTGGAAAGTATTGTTTTCACACAGTGGCTCAGCAGGTCATGAATCCTCCCACTTCTTTCTCATTTAGGAACTTACCTCCAATCTCACTCTCTTTCATCCACATCCTACTCGCACCAATCATGTTGGGCCCTTTCAGGTCAAACCCAAGCCCTCTCCCCTCTTTTCATGAACACCTCCTCTGAACATTCTTGTAATCCGGATTCAGCCCCTCCTATATGTCTGCTGCCTTCCTTACTCTTGTCTTAATCTCTGCCTCCTTAAACCTATTTCTGTGACCATACAGGGACTAGAGAGAGTGAGGGAAATAAGAATAGGGGGCTGAACTGCTTTCATTAAAAAAAAAATTAGAACAAAGGAATGTAAGAATCACCAGGGGAGTTTGTGGGCACAAGGGAAGCATTCATGGCTACAGTGGCCTTCCTCAGCAACAATACTTTGTTACCTGAGCATGTGACACCAACGGTTCCTCCATCATCACAGCTTTCCTCTTCCATGTATTCCAAGTCACAGTCAGAAAGGGCAGTTTCTAATCCTGTGCAAGAGCTTAAGAGTAGCCTGATGGGACCATGTCCTCTTCCAAAATGAGATCCTCCCTGTGCCGCTAATGCATTTCCACAGCCCACTTCCTTGCATACTACTTGGGCTCCATCTATACTCCAGCTGTCATCACAGATGGCTTCCCACAGATGCCGATAGAACACGTCGATTCTCCCGGAACAAAGGCTTGATCCATTCACCAATCTGATCTTGCCTGGAATAATTAAAAGTAATGTGATTCCCTCCCACCAATGCAGTGTTCTTTATCTTGACTCATTTCTGTTTCCACTTAGACAGGGCTTTTCATATTGCAGCTGTACCAATGGGCAGTTAGCCACCAAACAAAGCTGAAGTTATGAAGCTAAGCTGAAGTCATCGCTAGGGCTATGCCAAAAATAAGAAACCTCAGTAGTATATTTGCAGAGGAGTGGTGGTTAGCTCCCTGTACAAAACCAGAAAAGGGGGTTCCAGCTCCAGTTGCAGTAATGTCACATGCAATTTAGCGATCACAAGCTCCACAGGTGCCATGCTTAACAGGAGGGATTCCTCCTGTCAAGCTAGTGGACCTCGCAATCCACAGGAGGAGGGGGGCAAAGATTCTGAAGAGCCAAGATTGGAAACTGTGTACTGCCCATTTGGTACTGAATGGTCATAGCAGGTTCTGAGGCTCCAGAGAGCTCTCAAGCCTTGGAGAAGCCAGAGGAGAAGACTTTCCCCCATATGGGCATTACATTATCACCTGACTGGACCTCTTGCAAGTATAAATCTTTGACTTTCTACTCTGATTTTTTTCTTTTTCTTTCTTTCTTTCTTTCTTTTTTTTTTGGAACATGCAAGGAGCCTCTGGATGGCTGCAGCTGTAATTTTGTTTACTGGCTTTAAGATTCTATTGCTTACTTTTAAAGGGAACTTTTCTCCACTTTTCTTCTTTTATGTGTTACTCTGGATAAATTTGTTATATATTTCTTTTTTATACTTTATATTTTATACTTTTTAGTGCTTTATTTTTGAAAACTAAGTATTGCATATTTGGATTTGGGACTAGGATCAACTCTCTGGCTGTGAGCTCTGACATATTGAGCTGTTTAGACTGTTACTGATTTTTTTGTTGAATTTTAATGGGAATTTTATTTTATTAATGGTTGAATTCTGTTTTTTAAAAAATTAATACATAGAGAATATTAATTTTAATTTTTATTTTACATTATGACTATCTCACATCCCCTCCCTTTGTGGATTGCTGTGCTGTCAGCTCCAAGCATATGACCTCCATGAATACTGGTCCTCTTCCAGGAAAAGGTTTGATGCCATGCCCCTGTCCAAGGACCCAAACAAGACCCTTCCCAACAGCCACAACACAAAGACATAACAGCAACAATACATACTTCAGCCAGTGTAGGTGGAAAAGAGAGAGACTAGGAGTCTCAAAGCATTTATATTGTAAGGAGTCATTAGTTAGGCAAACAGCTGTGGAAGGCTCTAAGCCTATAGAAAGAGGAACCATAATGGGAGGAAGCTGTTTCAGCCAACCGTTCCTATTGGTGGAAGCAACCCGGCTTACATTCGGAATCCTTGCTTATGCTCCAGAAACCTTGACCTTTGTTTTGCATATGGATTTTGCCACTGGATTGTCACTCTGGATTTACTGTGAACTCGGACTGCAAAATGACAACTGGTAGTTTGCTAGCAAACTAATACAAACTTTGCTTACGGCTGTTGATAACAGGCTGTAATTAAAAAGCTGAAAACCTTGCCTGGCTGCCAACCCAGAACATTCTGCGACAGTGGGGTTCTCAAACTTTTGGTCCTCCAGATATTTTGGGTTTCACCAGCTGAAGCATCAGCCTTCATGGTTGGTGATTCTGACAAATGACATGTGTGGGAGAGCAAGAGGTTCAAGTCCTAAGGGTAAGGGAAAGATAAGCCCATCCTCAAGGATTAAATCTAGATACTTAGAGATGGTCTCAAGCATGCCAGGACCTCTTTTCCTCAACCCCTCTCAGGCTGTGTTCCAAAAATGCTTGGACTTTCCAGATGGAGTCTTGCCCCACTCTTGGATATATTTATGGCTTTTGGATAGCTAAAAAGCAAAGATATTAATTTCAAGCAGTGATGGGAAAGTTCTACCCCCTAGGAGGTTGGCATTTGACCAATGAAGTTCTTCAGCTGTATTTGCACCCTACTCTGTTTATCCCTGTCACTGGTATTTTGAGGCAGGTTTGGAATAAGACAGCTGTTCCTCATTGCTCTGCAAAGAAACCCTGCTCTTTCTTTAGTTTTGACATAGAAAATATTTCTCTGTTACTTACTTCCTCTTTTACTTTTACTTTACTTACTTTACCTCTTTTACTTACTTCCTACCATCAAAACTCACCTGAGCACTCCACACTCACATCCTGGCTGTGGTTACAGCCATGCTTTCCCCAAGGACTGTGGGGGCACTCCCATAGGAAGTCTTCTCCTCCTGTACAGCTCACTTTCTCCAGCCAGATGGGGCCAGATCCTTGACCATACTGGGCTCCTCCAAATGCTTTGACAGCATTTCCACAGTTTAGTTCCCTGCACACAGCTTGGGCATTATGGGAATCCCATCCAGAATCACACATGGTCCCCCACTGCTGCTTGTGCAACACCTCGATCCGCCCAGAGCAGTCATTGGAGCCATTAACGAGGCGGAGCTCTGATGATTCAAAAAAGAACTGAGCTAATAATATAGTCATATAGTCAGACATAGAAGTCAAAAGTATGGCTATTCCCCCCTGCCAGTCCTCACAATTTAGTTTGCCAAGAGGAGTGATTTGGTCTATTTAGTACCTGTGCTTCTCATGAAAGAAAATCATTTAGGGCTTTAGCAGACCAGGCTCTTCCACTAAAATAGTGTTAATAATGTTGTAAAAATTATATTGAATCATGAATGGTCTGTCTGATTTCATACCCTCCGAACCATTCTTGGATTACAGCATTCATTTCTATGAAAAGCTTATTCAGTTTTAACTACAGGAAAGATTCTAGATAGTTGATGTAATGCCAACACAACTTTGATACCTGAAGAGGATCAAAATGTGACAGAACCTAAGGATTCCAGGTCTATTTCTCTTCTGAATAATGACTATAAGATTTTTTCTTTAATTTTGGCAGAAAAGATGAAGAATATTCTTGAGGAAATAATGGACGAAGACCAATGGGTTTTCTACCAAAGAGAGCCAGTGCAAGATGTGTGATAGACATATTAGAATATCGAGAAGCTCATAATGAAAAAAAATAATGGCTTTAAAACAAAACCAGAAAAGGTTAGAATTCTACTTTTCATTTTGAAAAACATCTTAGGATTTGAGAGATAAAACAAGGGCTGCATGTACGTATCTCAGTAATCTGCTTCCCTTTGGTCACTAATGTTTTTGTACAGCACTGAAACAAGACACTTTTCCCTCCCTCCTCTGGGGAAAAAAAAAAATTCCTCTAGAATGTTTTTTTTTTTAAAGAAGACATATGTAGAAAATAGCTTGTATGGACCACTGGACCCCTCTATTTGACGTACAACTATGACCAACATAACATACATCTTGTTTTTTGTCTTCACTAAAAAGCTGAGCAAATCTCAAGGAAAAGGAGGCAAGGGAGAGATGACAAGCCATACCTGCTCCTTGGACCACATGGGTATGGCCCTTGTGCACCCTTAGATTCAATTTAATGATAATTAGCTAAATAGAGTTTAATTGGCAACAACACATGATTTGGGTTTGATATCAAAGTGACCCTGTATTGACTGGATAGCTGGGCTGATTCAGGGATAACAACTTGGTAGGCACGTATGTCAGAGGCCCACCTCGTTCCAAGGCACAGTGAGGTCATCAGCAGGAAGTCACACTGAGATGTCAGAAGCAAAGGACCACTACTGGTTCAGACACAAAATAAGAAAACTCCCATCAAAATCAATGGTTGCACCATGCACCTTGCCCTCTCACCTGTACCATCTTTCCATTGTTCTTAGTCCTATCTTGAAACACAGGGCTCTCACACAGCCATTGCTGTCTTTATCACCCATCAACTGTTCTGGACTGCATTGTTCGTTTACTACACTCCATTGTCTGAGCAGCTTGATAGCCATTAACATCCATTCCCTGAAGGCAAATTTTGGGCATAAGAAGTCCTGATTTTGGGCTGATTGGTGCAGTACATTTTCTGCAGGACCCCACTGTATCACTCAGATTCCCAAACAAGTACTGTCCTTGGGTGCGACCTAAGACATTTTGCTGTCTTCCGTTCTCTGGAATGGTAAATATCCCCCGCTTCCTGAAATCTCCACTATTCATTTTCCTCCCAATCTCTTCGGTTAGCCTTATGTGATTGTGTGGATGAATGGCAGTCTTCATGTGTATGTTTGATTTTCCCTAATAAACATAATTTTAGCTTCTTTCTGAGTTTTATGACTGGTTATTCTCTTCAGTGACCCTGTACACATTGATGGAAGATCTCACTAGCTGCCCCCCCCCAATAGCATGATTACTATTTGCTAATTTTCCACCTTTCCAAGGAGGAGTAGGCACTGATAGAGCACCTCGAGGCAAACCCTACTGGGGTAACAAGATCTCTTTCTCAACATGGGCTTGTCCCAGTTGGTTTCAGGACCTACACATTCAACAGGTCACACCCTTGATGTGGTTTTCAGATCAAAACACAGGGATCTATGTGAGGAAGTGATTAATGTCTCTGAATTGTTGTTCACAGATCATCTACTGGTCAGTGCTAGCATCACAGCTACAGCCTATCTGAACCATAGAACCATCAAGTCCAACTCTCTGCCATGCAGGAATACACCATCAAAGCATTTCCAGCAGGGAAACACTAAAAGCAATGGGGGAAAAATGTGGTCAGAAGGATTAAAATTCACATTGTGTTATGACTTCAAAGTGAATTTTTATACAATGATGTATAGATGTTATTCGACTCCAGAAGATTAGTCAACATGCATAAAAATGCATGAAATAAATGATAGAAATGTGAGCAATAGGTAGGTACATTCTATTATATGTAGTACATGTGTGAGAAGGCCAAAAAATTCTGGAAGCAAATTCATTTCAAGGTGAGAAAGATATTGAAAGCAAATTTCCAAAAGGAACCAAAATGGTACTTTCTGTGACTTATGGAAGTTTCACTAGATAAGAAACATGGATGAATTCTGTGATATGTGGCAATGGCAGCAGGATTGCTATATGATCAGAAGTATAAAAGCAATGAGATTCCAACTAAAACCTTCCAACTTGGTTGATGAAACTGATAGACGTAAGGAGGTGGACAAATTAACATTTTAGATAAGAGAAAATAAAACAATGTCATCTGCTATAGAGCTGGAGTCAATGCATTTCAGAACAATGAAATGAACATATCAATTAATGGTTTTGATTATTAACAGACGGTAATATTAGCAAAGGAAATAATGTCTCTTATATTGTTCTGATATAACATAAGTTGATACAGTAATTTTGACTCACAATCTATGTTGGTTGAGTTGCAAACCAACTTTATTGCATGTTAAGTGAGGCCAAGGAAAGAGGAAGCTGTTTTAGATTAGACTGAAAAGGGGGAAGTGGTGTTACTGCGGTTTAGGCCTTCTTGGAGATAGCATCCGATATAATTTTGTTATGCTAATTTGGCTCTCTTCCACCACCCCACTCCACATGTTTGTGAGGCCCCCGGACAAGCTTGAAACTAGGCTCGGCACTTAAATGCTGAAATATTGTCCAACAATACAGGCAAGCCAGACATAGCCAGATCGCCGCTTCAGGGACCTCCCCTGCAAACACCAGATTATGTATGCTCTCTACCTACAAAAGTCTCCCTGTCCTGAGCAGGAAACTTGACAAAGCTGAACTAAGAGTTGTGCATTTGCATACTGGCTACACTATTGTTAATTTGGCTCTGATTCCATCATGCTAAATTGTGACCTTTCCGAGACATTGTCTCGCACCCAAAACTCATTGTTTTCCCAGAGTAGGCATAGTCTGCAGTCACAATTCACCCTATAAAAAACCCTGATTCTGAGACCTTCCTCGGATCACTCCCGAGTTCCAGACCGCCTTGCTGCCGCATCGCTTGACGAGCTTCCCCTCAGCTCCACGTGCTGAGTTTCACCGAACCCTAGCATTGCTCTCTGTCTTCTTTCCAGGCTTCAGGAACAGGTTTCATATCACCTGAATCAACTATCCCTCTAAAAATCCCGCTATCAACTCAGACCTTTATTTTTCTTAGTTACTTGTGTGCATGTGTCACTTACATTGTGTGCCTGTACTTAATAAAGATCATAATTGGTATTTCCAACACGGTCTGCTTCTTGACTTGGTCTGACCCCGTAAACATTGGGTTACAAGATCCTGCTAAGTTAACCTGCCTCTCGTTTTGCCAACAGTGCTCTTGACTAATTTCCCCATCTTGTATAATTGTAAGGTTATTTAGGTGTCCCTCCCAGGACCCTCAGTAAACAGGGTAACAGAGGGATAGGTGCAATTGGGGAATGAGTATATATATGTTGTACAAAATAAATTTTTACGAACATTAAAGAAGCTCGAAAGCAAAGAAAATTATTTAGATAATTCCTTCACTGATTTTTTTAAAACAATATATATTAGGGCAAATGTTTGAAGGTAACTATGTTCTATTATAGCATTTTACATGGAAAAGAACGCAGCCAGGAAACATACTCTGAATTACCCAGGTAGACTACCTGGAACACCAACTTTCCTACAATGTGAATGAATCAGTAAAATGCAAGAAATTTGGAATAGAGCAAATTTCACATCTCCAGAAGCAAGCAAGGCCAATCACAAAACTATTTCCATTTCACTTGCAGTAAAAGTGTGAATCAAGAAGACAAGAAACATGCCATAGAGCCTAAAAGTAGACCAGAGATGTGGCCTCATCCCCCAAACACAAATACACCCTATTGAATCCTCAAATTTCCTTCTTCCTTAGGAAACTCCCTGTCCAAAATATCCATTTTGTTGTCACTTGGCTCACAAGCCAAATACACAGGAACTGCCTGTTACCCTGATTATTGGGGGTCCTGTGAGGGACACCTAAATGTGCTCACAATTAAACAAGTGGGGGAAATTAGTCAAAGAGCATAGACTAGTAATGCGAGAGGCAGGGCAACACAGTGGAATCTTTTACTCAATGTCTACGGGGTCAGGCCAATACAAGAAGCAAACCGACTTGAAATAATAAATGTGATCTTTATTAAAATACAGACAAACAGTGTATGAAACACAATCACTCAGATAACTATAGAAAATAAATGTGGGAGTGGGACATAGGGATTTTTCAGAGGGATAGTTGATTTGGGTGATACAAAACCTGTCCCGAAGCCCGGATAGATCACTGTGGAGGTTCGAAGTTGCGCAGTCTCAGCCCATATGACTGAATGGAAGGCTTGCCAAGCAAAGCAGCAGCAAGAGGGGATGGAACTCAGGTGCGATCCGAGTAGGGTCTTGGAGTCAGGGGTTTTTATAGGGAGAAATGTAACTGCAGGCTATTCCGTACCTGGGAAAAACAATGAGTTTTGGGCACAAGACAAAGCCTCAGAAAGGTCACAATTTAACATGATTGCATTAGGTCCAAATTGACAATGGAGTAGCCAGTATGCAAATGCGTGATGCTTGACAGTTGATTGCTCAGCTAGTCAAGTTGCCTGCTCAGGGCAGGGAGTCCTTTGTAGGTAGCATGCATACATAATAGGGTGTTTGCCGGGAGGTCTCCTAAAGCGGCGATCTGGCTATTTCTGGCTTGCCTGTATTGTGTTGGAATATTGCAGCAATTAGTTGCTAAACCTAGTTTTGTGCTTGTCCAGGGGCCTCACAAACACGTGGAGAGGGATGGAGGAAGAAAGCCAAATTATTGATATCTAAATGATATCTAATGTTATCTCCAATGCGACCTAGAAACTGCAGTAACATTCCTACATCAGCCATTTTCTTCCATTTTTTTCAGGATTACAGACCATAAACCTTTTCTCTCTTCTACTTCCACACCTTCTCCTCTTCCTTGGGGCTTTGGGCACTCCCCCCTAACCTGCTGCTTTGTGCTGTTGCCTCCACCCCAGTCCCATTCTCCTCTCCCCATCCCATCTATGAAAGATGGTAAAACCAGCTGTTCCACTGTAAAAAAAATCCTGATGTACCGAATATTGTTTTAAATTCAACCGTAATACAAATAGCGGAGGGTGAATATAGGAATCAGCTATGAATTTATGTCCATAAATTTATAGGTGCCAAAGACCACCATATTCCCTGAGCCCGCACTCATCTATTGACATCCATTACCTGAGCACACAACACCTGCAGCTCCTCCTTTGGCACAACTTTTTAGATCCATCCGGATGCAATCCAGGAAGGGAGATTCTGGCTCTTCACAGTAACCAAAGTATAGCCTGAGGGGACCATGTCCTCTCCCATAAGAAGATTCTCTTGGAGCCAAAATGGCATCTCCACAGCCCAGTTCCCTGCAAAGTCCTTGGGCTGAGGGTATGTTCCACTTATAATCACAGATAGCTTCCCACTGATGACTGTGGAGCACCTCAACTCTCCCAGAACAGTTACTCGATCCATTCACCAATCTGACTTTGCCTGGAATGTTTAGAAAATTATGTTATTTCTTCCACTTCTTGTTCATCATGACCATACATTCCAGAGGACATTTCAGGGTCCCAGAGGTCTCCATGGAGCCTCCAAACATGGTTTAAATGCCCTCCACAAGCCCTGGCGTACATTTTCAAGCAAAAAATATTTTTCGCCAAGAAAAAAAGTGATCCCAAGAAGGCCACCCAGAGCAGTGATTGGAGCCATTCACAAGACAGAGGCCTGATGATTCAAAAAGAAATGAGCTAGTAATACAGTCATATAATTAGACACAGAAGTAAAAAAAAAATATGAATATTGTCAGCAAATACACTCACAACTCAAGCTGTACTTTCCCCACTGCTGGTTTAAGAAGGCATGTGAAGAAAACAGTTAATATAACTAGTTGCCCCACTCATTCATTCAACATACAATCTGCAACTGAAACTCACCTGAGCACTCCACACTTGCATCCTGGCTGTGGTCACAGTGATGCTGTCCCCAAGGGCTGTGGGGGCACTTCCACAGGAAGGCTTCTTCTCCTGTACAGCCCACTTTCTCCAGCCAGATGGGGCCAGATCCTTGACCATACTGGGCCCTTCCAAACACTTTGTCAACATTTCCACACTTCAGCTCTCTACACACAACTTGGGCATCATGGGAATCCCATCCAGAATCACACACAGTCCCCCATTGCTGCTTGTGAAATACCTCAATCCTTCCAGAGCAGTGATTGGAGCCATTCACAAGATGGAGGCCTGATGATTCACAAAGAAATGAACTGATAATACATTATTATAATTAAACATGAAAGTCCAAAGTATGAACACTGTCAGCAAATATGCTCACAATTCAATCTGGCCACAGTAGTGATTTCAGCCCTTTGTAAGACTCAAGGCCAGAGGTTCCACTAGAAAAACATCCTGAAATTTTGAGTAATGCTTTAAATTCATCACCAATTATAGTAGGGGAGTGAGAATACAGGAATCAGCATGGTACTTATTGTCATGTGGTAACATTTCCATGAATTCATAAGTGCCCAAGGCCATTCGTGGTGCCTGAGCCCACACTTGGCTTTGACATCCATTACCTGAGCACACAACACCTGCAGCTCCTTCTTCACTACAGATTTTTGCTTCTGAATCCCTCTGGATGCAGTCAAGAAAGGCAGTTTCTGGCTCTTCACAGTGCTCAAAGTGGAGCCTGCTGGGACCATGTCCTCTTCCAAAATGAGATTTTCTTGGGGCCAATATGGCATTTCCACATCCCAGTTCCCTGCAAACTGCTTGGGCAAAATTCACATTCCACTGAAAATCACAGATAGCTTCCCACTCCTGTTTGTGGAACACCTCAACTCTCCCAGAACAGCGACTGGATCCATTCACCAATCTGACCTTACCTGGAATGTATGGAAAATGGCATTATTTCTTCTGCTTCTCAGTCATCATGGCCTCATTGGTAAGAATAAAACCTGGCTGCTCACTTTTCTTGGAAAACTACATCTTTTTCTTTTTTCTTTTTCCTAGAGTGCCCCAAAGCCCTAGGTCTGGCTGCTTGCTGAGATCCACCTATGGAGATCTTCCCAATCAGGCACTGAGACCCCGGATTGGAAGTAATTCCTCAATCCACATTAAATAACATTCAAACCAAGAAGAAAAGTCTTCTTAGTTGAGGGATAATGATTTGTGAGGAAGAGTGGGCAATGTTGACAGGTTTAGAGAGACCATTTCAAAGCCCCTGGAATCTTCCCAAGGGCCTTAGTCCCACCAGTTGTGAGGTGTGGAAATGCAGAAGGATGACAACAATTTGAAATTAAGAAAACTCAGAAACATATATCCTTTTTTCCCCAGAGAATCATGTTCCCACTGGATTCTAGGAGTATGATTTTTCTTTTTGAAAAAAAAGGCATAGCACAAAAGTGGGGGTTTGGCAATATAGCAATTGTTCTGAGGGTTGCAGAACCCCTGTTTTGAAGCCTGACTTTTGGCAGCTTCTGTAGCTACAAAGCTTTGTGATTAGTGAGGCCAAAGGGAAACACTTGAGGCCATTTCAGGCAAGCCAGTGTTTATAGACTCTGGGAAGAATAAGGAATGCTAGATAAACACTTCAAATCACTCTCTGCTGTGAGGAGTAAACTACTATGAAAATTAGAACTGCCTGCTTGCCTCATTGCACAGTCCTTATTTATGATTAGTGATTTTCTGCTTTCAGAAGAGTTAAGCAACCCACAATTCATGCAAAATGCTTGCCTTTGGAAAAGAAGTGACTAGTAATTAATGTTTCATGCAGAGGAAGGCAACTATGGAAGGCTAGGGGTCACGTTATCCCCCAGAGACTTTGGAGGGCCATACTTCGACTGCGCCTTCCCCAGCCAAAAACAAACAAAAACAAAAATGACATCATGGGGAAGGATGTGGAGTATTACGTTATTTCCTGTTCATTTCCTGTTTCCAAAAAGGCTTCTCCTGGCCCAAGATTTGCTCACGGGGGAATGTGGTAGAAATCCATACCATGTATCTTAGAATACATTTTGTGGCAAAAAATCTTTTTTTTTTTTCAAAAATATTGCAAATATTGCTTTTGAACTCTAGAGGTTTCAAGGGGGCCTCCAAATGCAGTTTATATGCCCTCCACAAGCACTAGAATGCATTTTGGAGCAAAAACATTTTTTGAAAAGAAAAATGATTCAAGCCATTCCCTGAGCTACACTTTCTTGCTGTTTTAAGAAGATACGTGAAGAAAACAGCTAATACAGCTAGTTGGCCCCACTCATTCAACATACAACCTATGACTAAAACCCACCTGAGCACTCCACACTCGCATCCCGGCTGTGGTCACAGCCGTGCTCTTCCCAAGGGCTGTGAGGGCATTGCCGCAGGAAGTCTTCTTCTCCTGTACAGCTCACTTTCTCCAGCCAGATGGGGCCAGATTCTTGGCCATGCTGGGCTCTTCCAAATGCGTTGGCAACATTTCCACAATTTAGCTCTTTACACACGACCTGGGCATCATGGGAGTCCATCCAGTATCACACATGGTCTCCCATTGCTGGTTGTGGAGCACCTCAATCCACCCAGAGCAGTGATTTGGACCATTCATGAGTCCGAGCTCTGATGGTTTGAAAAGAATTGAGCTGCTAGTACAGTAATACGATAACTAAAAAAAGTATGAATATTGTCTATAAATATTCTGACTATACAATCTGCCAGAGGAGCAATTTGAGCCATTTGTGAGTCAGTAGCCTTACAGATTAAAAAGAATTAAAATAATTTTAAATCCCTAAGGAGAAATTACTTTGATGGACAACATGTATAAGACAGAACAAACAACTTAAACACAAGGAATTGAATGGATTCCTTCTTGCTGCTACTTAAAATTGCCCAGTGATGGAAAACTTTATACTGATTTAATTGGCTAAATAAAATTTGGTCAATAGCCATATTTTAAAAAAAATTAAAAAGTAAATCAAATTAGGAGAGAAACACATGGACAATTTTGATGAAATGTGGTGCCACTTTATTTCGTTTGTAAATAAAGATTATTCTCTATGTCATCCACTGAAATATCATTTAAAATTCTGGAAAAATATTTTCGCTGTCCCTAGGGTCAAAAAGACACATGGAGGAAGTTAACTTCATCTACATAATTTCTAAGAGTTATGGGAATCAAGTTTTGTTTCTGTTGTTGTTGATCTTTTTCACTTCCTGACCTGGGTCCTTTTCACACGGTAGTTTGCAAGTGAAAGGGCCCCTTGAGCAAGTATGCGGAGTAAGTATGCGGAGCGGTCTACATGCTCAAGGGCCTTCGCCCAGGGCACATGCATTTTTTTGTTCTCGACTTTGAGCCCAAAATGACCTGCACTTGCGCACCAGTCAGGGGCCCCACGCACACTCACCTGCCGTGCGGAGCCTCTGGAGCCGGGCCAGTTGCATGTCCTCTCCTCAGTGCAGCCTCCAACTCCCAGGCTGCACTGCAGAAGGAAGGAAGGAGCTGCGGAGCTGAAGCAGGAGGCTTGCGAGAGCCTTCCTGCCCAGGCTTCTTTTGCGAGCCCCACATCCCAGCAGCGTTAAAAGGTAAGGTGCAAAAAGGACCCTGTTCTTTGCTTTATTGTCATTTTGTGCTATTATGTTTATATCAAAAAAAGAATCGAACTATTAATTTGTTGTCCTTGTCATGCAATTTCAAGTCGTTTCTGTTTCATGGCAAACACAAGGCAACCCTATCACAGTTTTCTTGGTTGAATTTGTTCAGAGTACACTTTGCCTTTATCTTTCTCTGAGGCTGAGAGAATGAGACTTGCCCAAGATCACCCAATGGATTTCAATGGCTGAGCAGGGATTTGAAACCTGGTTTCCAGAGGCATGGTCCAGTGCTCAAATCACTGCATCATGCTGGTTCTAAACACATCTAGAAGCCTTGTATTCATTGTATGAAACTGTTCTATTTCCCATGTAATTGCTGCCTTCTCCTCTGTCATTTAATTAGAAGTAGAAGTTGAAAATAAGAAAATTGTTAGTAAAAATGCTTATGTTTTATCTTGTCAGGATAACATGAGGTAGCACTTCAGAGCATCTGCAGAGTGTTCACAGGGAAGCGATGTCCAGCTGCAACCAAACTGCTCCAGACGGGAGAAAAAAAGCTTCACAGACTCAAAGGAGTTAAGTCTCAGTGCTGTTTATTCAACACTCCTCAGCCATTTCCTTCCATTTCTTTCAGGATTACAGACCATAAACCTTTTCTCTGTCCCACCTCCACAGTTTCCACACCTTCTCCTCTTCCTTGGGTCTCCGGGCCCTCCATCTCTTCCTGTCTTGCTGCTCTATGCTGTTGCCTCCACACCAGGCCCACTCTCTTATCTTCCATCCCATCTAAGAAAGATGGCAGGGACCCAAAGCCCACCTGTTCTACTGGAAAAAATCTCAACATATTGAACAATGTTCTAAATAACAGCCATCTATTGACATCCATTACCTGAGCACACAACACCTGCAGCTCCTCCATGCTTGCAGTAAGTTGGTTCAAAATCCCTCCTGATGAAGTCAACAAAGGCAGTTTCTGTCCCATGATAGGACTCAAAGTCCAGACTGATAGGACCATGTCCTCTTCCAAAATGAGAACCTGTTGGGGCCAGTGCAGCATTTCCACAGCCCAATTCCTTGCAAAGTACTTGAGCCACATTCATATTCCACCACAAATCACAGATGGCTTCCCACTCCTGATTGTGGAATAGCTCAGGTCTCCCAGAACAGTGACTGGATCCATTCACCAATCTGACCTTGCCTGGAATATTTTGAAAACCATGTTATTTTTTCCATTTCCTGATTCTATTACTTATTGGTAAGAATAAACCTGGTTGCTCACTTTTCTTGGAGAACTATTTCTCTTTTTTCTCCTAGGGTGCCCCTATGCCCTGAGCCTTGCTCTCTGCCGAGATCCACCTATGGAGACCTTTCCAATCATGCACTGAGACCTCAGATTGGTAGTAGTTCTTCAACCCACATTAAATAACATCCAAACCAAGAAGAGAAGTATTCTCAGTTGAAGGATAGTGGTTTTAGAGAAAGGGTGGGCAATGTTGGCCGGTCTGGATAGGCCATTTCAAGACTGTCCAAAGGGCCTCAACTTCACCAACTGAATGGTGTGGTATTACCACAGCATGTTAACAACTGGAAACTAAGAGAACTCATCACCATACCTTCTTTTTGAGGACAATCATGCTCCCAGAGGGTTCCAGGGCCTGGTTTTCCTTTATTAAAAAAGTACCAGCTGACATGATGTCTTAGCACAAAATTAGTTTTTTTTAAAAAGGTTGCTATGTAAGTAAATTTGGCAGTTTGTCTGAGGATTCCAGAACCTTTGTTTTGGTGCCTTACTATTTGCAGCTTCTATAGCTACAAGGATCTGTGATTGAGGCCAGGGAGAAACATTTGAGGTTATTTTAGGCCAGTCAGTTTTTATGTAGTTTGGAAAGAATAAGGAATGCTAGACAAATGCTCCTAATCTCTCTTTGCTGTTGGGAGAAATACTATTGTTGTGGCCAGGAAAGAGACGAAGACCAGGTTTCCAGGGAAAAATCAAAAAGCCTTTTATTAATTAACAATCTCTTGCGCAAGGACGACAAATATTCAGAAAATGTCATCCTGATCAGTTAGAGTAGCATCATTATATACCTCTAATTCTCTATGTCAGTAATTAATTATTCATTCTAGCCAGCCTATCACAGAAAAGAAGAATTTTGTTAACTTTCCATTACATCACTGAGCATACACGTATTTAGAGAAAAACAATGAATTAGTTCAGAGAGTGATACAAATTGTTGCCTTTGATTTAGTAATCCTCCCTAAATTTTCTCAGCAGATAGAGCAAAAGGGAGCGCTCTGATAGAGTAAAAAGGGAGCGCTCGGGCGAGCCTCTGAAAGGCTCTCAAGGTTACTTTTGCAGAGAGCTCAATTAGCACTTTCACTTTCTGGGGGGGAGAACAAAGGGGAAAGCAACAAGTAATTCACACCTATCTTCTATAGCTTGCAGCCTTTGCAGAAGAGGAAGTTAACACTTTCACTGACTGTCAATCCCAGCATTCTAGCCCCTTTCTCCTTCACTATTGAATTGAAAATTAGAACTGCCTGCATGCCTCATTGAGAAATCATATTTGTGAATCATAATTCCCTGCTTTCAGAAGAGTCAAGCAACCCACATTTCATCCAAACTATTTCCCTTGACAGAAGAAGTTAATCTAATCATTTGTGTCTTATGATGCAGATGTGGTCAACAGTAACCCCTTCCCGGAGACTTTGGGGGTACATACCTCCTCGCTGCACTGGCCCCAAAAAGAAAAAAAAAATTCCCAAAATGTCCTCTTGGGGACAGCATGGGACATTTTTACCATGTTGGGGCCTTTTTATAAAACATCAGGAAGTAAGCATAAGTTATTTCGTCTTCCTTTCCTGTTTTACAAAGGCCTAAATTTGACTCCGGAGGAATGTGGTTGAAATGCACCCAATGTATCCTCGAGGTCCTGAGGTCATTTTGGGGCAAAAAAATAAAGTGTTTTGAAAAATTGTTTTTGAATCCTGGGGATTCAGGGGACCTCCAAATGCACTGAAAATGCCCTTTACATATCCTAGAGTGCATTATGGAGCAAGAAGGAGCGTTTTGTTTTGTTTTGCAAAAAACCCCAAACCCTTTGATCTCTTGGAGGCCCTGGGGGGGGACACAAAAATGGCCCTGGGCTGTACTTTCTCCATTGCTGCAGTATTTTGACCTTGATCTCAGGGTTTTTGGGAATGTTGAGCTATACTGGAGTCTCCAACTACAGCCTAGGATAGATACTCACCTGTGCATTCCACACTCGCATCCTGGCTGTGGTCACAGCTCTTCTCTCCCCAGGGGCTGTGGAGGCAATCACTCAGGGAGGCTTCTTCTCCTGTGCAGTTGGCTCTTGACAGCCAGATGGGGCCATATCCTTGGCCATACTGGGCTCCCTTGAAAGCTTTTGCAACATTTCCACAGTTCCGTTCCCTGCAGACAACTTGGGCATCCAGTGAGTCCCAGCCTTCATCACACACGGTCCCCCATTGCTGGTCATGAAACACCTCAACTCGTCCAGAGCAATGATTGGATCCATTCACTAGACGTATTTCTAATAAGTCAAAAAGAATTAACCATAGTCGCACGTCCATAGGTTTAAATACAAGAAGAAAATGTTCAGAGATTCTATGGTTCAGGCCTAGGCTGTTTGAAGGACAGTATCCGTCCATATGAACGTGTCCCACTAGAGCAAATTCCTCTAGGACTGAGCAAGTCACTAAGACGATGGTGATGTGAGTAGCAGTGCTATGTAAACTCTGTGGTTTATTTTACCTGGTTTTATCTTTAAAATACTCAGTTTGTTTTAATTATGACATTTTTTTCCTCCCACCAAAGGCTAATTAGGCAAGAGTCAGGCTTTTCTCAGTAGACTCAAACATTGTAAGGATGGTTTTAATCTCTTAAACTTATCCTTGTGACTTGTGACTCCCTGAATCATGGCTCATATTTTCTGTAAATGGAGGGAAGAACATAAAAAAAAGACTCTCAACACTTTCTTTTTTTAAAAAACAATCCTCTTGCTCAAAACCAATGTGTGCAGGATCTCTGCTGTCTATGTTTGTTCCTTTGAGAGAGAGAAACAGGAATGATACCCACCATCTAATCTGAGGACTTTTTTTATGGCTCACTTAGGCTGCTCAAACACACTCAACAAACTCTTAAGTCAAATTCACTTCTAACTCCAAGCCAATTCAGAAGAACAGGAGCCTGGTTACAGTATAAGCGGGAGGTAGAAGATCCTGAAGCAATCAGAGCAATATTGGGAACATTTTGCTAGCTTCCTCAATCTGGTTTCTGATTGTTACTGTTTGTACTCTTGGATTTGCTTCTCCCCTGTGTTTTTGTCTATGCCTTTGGTTAAAATTCTGTAGCGTAAGAGAGCCAGCATTGTGTACTGGTTTCAGTATTGGACTGGAGACCAGGTTTGATTCCCTGTTCAGCCTTGGAAACCACTGACCTTGTGTGTATCACACACTCTCAGCCTCAGAAAACCATGAGATAGATTTGTGCTTTTTTATTATAATAGAAACTGAAAACTCCACTTAGAGGCAAAACTTCTGGCCCAGAGTACAGCAAAAGCAATACTGACCTTTGGAAGTGTGAGGCCCTTTTATGCAAAAGGGCCGCCAGACCATTGCACAATTGTGAGGACTAGTCCAATCACACAATGCTGCCAGGGCCAGCATGCAACTATCGCACACTACATCATTTTCGGCTTTTAGCTGAAAATGATGTGCGATCGTGCATCACTCTGGGGCCCTACACACACTTACCGTCCATGCAGAGTGCCGGAGATGTGGCCCTCACGCTTCTTCCCCCAGTGCAGCCTGGAAAATACCCGGCTGTGCTGCAGAAGGAAGAGGCAGAGCCCTCATGTTGCCGGCTGGCTGCCCACTCCTGCAGAGCCAGACCAGAGGGGACATGAGAGCCTTACAGAAGAGGCTGCTTGTGTGATTCCCGCGTGCCCACGCTGGAAGCAGGTAAGCTGTGGAAAGTGCCTCAATGGAGATTCCCTAGTAGGCCCCAAGTTAAAGATCCTTATTGCCAAAGTTTTGCCACAGCTGCTATATAGGGTAGAGATATGGGGATAGTGGAAACCATCCAGAATAAGTTTTTGAAGGAACTGCTGGCACTCCTTCCAGCGGTGCCCTTCTCATTGCGAAGGCTGGAAGTCACCCTCCCTTCTAAGGCTAGACTCCTTAAAGAGTGAAAACTTTATGGGAAAAGACTGATCATCTTGGATGATCACAGTACAGCAAAACTTTCACTGAACAACATGCTCTGGGTGATGGGTCTACTATTCTTAGCTTGAGTTTGTCCTGACTTCTCTAATCCATAAGGAAAAATATTTTATCAGAGATAGAATCTATGAGCTTGATTCTTATGAAAACGTGTTTGCTAGCCAACCGCAGATGTTTTCCCCATGGTATAGCTTTCTAAAGGGAGAGCAGTACTTCCAACAGCATTTTCAAGACCTAACCTTTGCTGATTTCATGCAAAACTATCAAAAGAAGAAAGGGAAAGAAGAGAGAGATTGTGAAGCCTATGTTTTCCCTTTCTCCTCTCTCATGATGTTCTGTAAAGGAGAAAAGAGAAGAAGCTTCTATTGATAAAACTTACTTATTACACTATACTGTACATTATATCCCACTTTTTAGAAGTTATTTTGATGAAAATAAACATTATAAAATATAGAAGCATGAAGTCATCAAACATACAAACATAATCATTCTTCACCTTTTATCATTTTTACATACATGTTTCCATGGAAAGATCCTATGGAGTCTTGGGATTTCAAGTTTAGGGAAGGGCATTTAGAATTCCCAGAATTCTGCAGGATGGTGTTGTGACAGTTAAAGTAGAATATAGTGTTATAACAGTGTAGTGTGTGATAAGGAAGAAATACTAGGAAATTGTTATGGTGCTACCTAATACATTTTGACACATTACCTGAACACACAACTGCAGTATCCTTTCTGTTGCTACAGATAATTTTTCCAAACTCTGTAATTTTGTGACAGTCACGGAGGGCATCTTCAGTCCCATTACATTTGATATCATATAGCCAGATGGGACCACGTCCTCTTCCAAAGCGTTCTTCCTTTGGGGATGATAAGGCATCTCCACAGCCAACTTCCCTGCACACCACTTCAGCACTCTGCAGGTTCCAATGTAAAGCACACATCGTCCCCCACTGGTGATTGTGGAAAACTTCAACTCTTCCAGAACAACGACTTGAGCCATTTGCCAGTCTGACCTCTGCTGAATCTGAAATAAGGAAAGACACTGTTTCTTCATTTTACAATCCCAAGCCACCATAATAAAGTAATCTAGAGCAAATTAATAAGTAATTATGAACTTGAGTAATTAAGTAAGTTAATAAAATAAGTAATGACTAATAATTATGGGATAAAGAGCATGACTTAATAGGTGTAAAAAACGAAACTGTATGACTTAATAGTTAGGTGAGAGTGGTTACAGCAGAAATTAAAGGTATGAATGCACATTTTCAAGTTTCACTGTCACAGGTTTGGTTCTTTGTGAGTTTCTCCAACTCCTTACCCCCCCCACAAGCACTTCTTTTCTAGGGGAGCCTTCCTTCTTGGTGGCTCCGATGAGGTCATGCAGGCTCTTAAAAACTTGCCTCCACCTCTACCAGCTACTGCCTGGACAGCTAAGGACAGATTGCAGCCCATTTTGTGAGCACCACAAACCCTCTCCCGATGGAGAGAGGAAGTATAGGGAGATCCTGCTGGCCCACCCTATAGAATCATAGAATCATAGAAATGTAGAGTTGGAAGAGACCACAAGGGCCATCCAGTCCAACCCCCTGCCATGCAGGAAAACCCTCAAAGCACTCCCGACAAGTGGCCATCCAGCATCCGCTTAAAAACCTCCAAAGAAGGAGACTCCACCACACTCTGTGGCAGCACATTCCACTGTCGGACAGCCCTGACTGTCAGGAAATTCCTCCTGAGGTTCAGGCGGAATCTCCCCTCCTGCAGCTTGCATTCATTGCTCCTTGTCCTGGTCTCAAGAGCAGGAAAAAACAAGCCCACTCCCTCCTCGACATGACATCCCTTCAAATATTTAAACATGGCTATCATGTCCCCTCTCAACCTTCTCTTCTGCAGACTAAACATACCCAGCTCTCTAAGTCTGTCCTCATAGGGCATGGCTTCCAGGCCCCTCACCATTTTGGTTGCCCTCCTCTGGACCTGCTCCAGCTTATCCATATCCTTCTTGAATTGGGGTGCCCAGAACTGGACACAGTATTCAAGATGAGGTCTAACCAATGCAGAATGGAGTGGTACCAATACCTCCCTCGATCTAGACACCATACTCCTATTGATGCAACCAAGAATTGCGTTGGCCTTCTTGGCTGCCGCATCACACTGCTGACTCATGTTCAGCTTGTGGTCTATGAAGACTCCTAGATCCCTTTCACACGTACTGTTAGCCAGCCACGTGTCCCCCATCCTATATTTCTGCATACCATTTTTTCTGCCTAAATGTAGGACCTTACATTTCTCTCTGTTGAAATTCATTTTGTTAGCTTGGCCCAGCTCTCCAATCTGTCCAGGTCCTTTTGAATTTTGATCCTGTCATCAGGCGTATTAGCAACCCCTCCCAATTTGATGTCATCTGCAAATTTGATCAGCGTGCCCTCTATTCCTTCATCCAAATCATTAATGAAGATATTGAACAGCACCGGGCCCAGGACAGAACCCTGTGGCACCCCGCTAGTCACTTCTCTCCAGGATGAGAATCTGCCATTGGTGACCACCCTTTGGGTACGGTCAGTCAACCAGTTACAAATCCACCTGACAGTAGCCCTGTCCAGTCCACATCTTACTAGCTTGTTTGCAAGAATGTCATGGGGAACTTTGTCAAAGGCCTTACTGAAATCAAGATATACTATGTCCACAGCATTCCCTTCATCTATCAAGCAAGTAACTCTATCATAAAAAGAGATAAGATTAGTCTGGCATGACCTATTTTTGAGAAATCCATGTTGACTTTTCGTAATTACGGCATTGTTTTCTAAGTATTTAGAAACTGACTGCTTGATGATCCTCTCCAGGATCTTTCCAGGTACTGATGTCAGGCTGACTGGGCGATAATTATTTGGGTCCACTTTTTTTCCCTTCTTGAAGATGGGGACAACATTTGCCCTCCTCCAGTCTGCCGGAACTTCTCCGGTCCGCCAAGAGTTTTCAAAGATTATAGCAAGAGGTTCCACAATGACCTCTGCTAGTTCTTTTAAAATCCTAGGATGCAATTCATCTGGCCCTGGAGACTTGAATTCATCCAGTGTGGCCAGGTATTCCTGTACTACCTCTCTATCTATTCTGTGCTGCATTTCCCCCACTTCCTCACCTGCTCCCCAACCGCCTGGTTGCGTGTTTTTATCCTTTTGGGAAAAAACTGAGGCGAAGAAGGTGTTGAGGAGTTCTGCCTTTTTTCTTCCTCCTGTTATTAATTCACCATCTTCCTTGCGCAGTGACCCTATCGTCTCCTTCTTTTTCCTTTTGCTGCGGACATATTTAAAAAAGCCCTTTTTATTATTTTTAATGTCTCTGGCCAGCCTAAGTTCGTTCTGTGCTTTAGCCCTTCTGACCTTCTCCCTACATCTCCTGGCTACTTGCTTATAATCTTCTTTGGTGATTTCCCCCTTCTTCCATTTCCTGTACATGTTTTTCTTAACACTTAGCTCAGCTGAGAGCTCTTTAGTCAACCATTCCGGTTTGTTCAGATGCCTTCCATTTTTCCTCCTTAATGGCACAGTTTTAGCCTGTGCCTTCAGTACCTCCCTTTTAAAGAACTCCCATGCATCCTCAACTCCTTTCTCATTGACTATTCTTGACCACGGGATTTCAGCCAGCAGCTCCTTCAGTTTACAGAAGTCTGCTTTTTTAAAATCTAAGACGAATGCCTGGCTACACTTGCCTTCTCTTCCCCACTGAATGCCAAATTCTAATAGGGCATGGTCACTCTCTCCTAAAGATCCAACCAGTTCTACGTCATTAACAACGTCTTC
Organism: Iguana delicatissima; assembly: GCA_948472985.1. NCBI lineage: Eukaryota > Metazoa > Chordata > Lepidosauria > Squamata > Iguanidae > Iguana > Iguana delicatissima. Next base: position 75,619 of record CAOKZL010002542.1, on the reverse strand, counting down.
CCTGTTGGTCAGGATCAGATCCAGAATATTTGATCCCCTTGTCGCCTCTTCCACCTTCTGGACCATGAAATTGTCTGCAAGACAAGCAAGAAACTTGCTGGACCTTGCCGCCTTTGCAGAGTTTGACTGCCAACATATATCCGGGTAGTTGAAATCTCCCATTATTACTGTATCTCTCTTTTTTGAATGTGCAGTCATTTGGTCTAGGAAAGCGCCATCGAGGTCCTCAGTCTGGCTTGGAGGTCTGTAGTAAACCCCCACTATAATATCCCTATTGTTTCTCGCTCCCTTAATTCTTAAACAGATGCTCTCAACCTGGCTTCCGGTGTTCAAGTCATGGATCTCTTCACAGGTGAAAACATCCTTGACATATAAGGCTACTCCTCCTCCTTTCTTATTTGGTCTATTTCTACAAAATAGGCTATACCCCTCTATTCCTACATTCCAATCGTGAGACTCATCCCACCAGGTCTCAGTGATGCCTATCAAATCATATTTATTTTGCTGTACTAGGAGTTCAAATTCATCTTGTTTGTTTCCCATACTCCGTGCATTAGTGTAGAGACACTTAAGTCCCCGTGCCCTTCCTGCAAGTCCCATAGCATTGTTTCCACCCCTCCCACTATTGGATGCTATTCCTGCTTGGTCAATATCATTTGGGCCTTTTTCCCCTGCACTTGCTGAGTCCTTGTCTCCCTCCCCAGTTGTACTCAGTTTAAAGCCCTCCTAATCCTCCTTGTGAGACTGTTTGCAAAAACGTTCCTGCCAAGTTTCGTGAGGTGCAGCCCATCCCTTGCCAGAAGCCCATGTTCCTGGAATTTCAAGCCATGATCCAAAAAGCCAAACTGTTGGCGGTGGCAAAATGTGCGGAGCCAGCTGTTGACCTCTACTATTGTCCTTTCCCTTCGTGCACCATATCCTTGAACAGGGAGGATTGATGAAACGACCACCTGCGCACCAAGGTCCTTAAGCTTTCTCCCCATCAGCTCGTAGTCCTTTGTGATGTGGTGAAAGCTGCGCTTCACCGTGTCATTGGTTCCAACGTGAACCAAAACGAGGGGCTTACGGTCAGTGGGCTTGACCAGCCTGGCTAGCCTCTCTGTTACGTGGTTTATCCTGGCCCCAGGAAGACAGCAGACCTCTCGCTTGAGCTTGTCCGGTTTGCAAACTGCTGGTTCGGTTCCTCTGAGCAAGGAGTCCCCAACCACCAGAACTCGCCTCCTCTGAGGCCTGTCCGGGTTTCTTCGACAAGCAGATTCTTCCAGGATTGCCTGGGCATTGTGTTGAGGCCGGGAGTGCTGGTCTTCCCGATGTTGGATGCTGTCCTGTTGGTGTTCAAGTTCCAGTTGCCGAAGTTGGATTCCTTCTTGCTGATGTTGTGTTCCCTCCTTCTGGTGTTCCTCATCATTCACAGCACCAAGAACGTTGAAGTGATTCTGTAGTTTGAGAGTCTCTGTTTCCTTCCTGGCCCTTCTACTTCTCCTTGTGACATTCCTCCAAGCATCGTTTTCCTGGCTCACGGAACTGATTTCCTCATTAGGCAGCTCCTCCGCATATCCGGTCTTCAGGAAGGTCCTCTCTGCCCTATCTAAGAAGTCCTCACCTTCCCTAATAAGACGAAGATTAGAAACCTGTGCCTCCAGCTGCTGCACCCTGACCTCTAAGAAGGTGACCAGCTTGCACTTGCTGCAGGTGTACCCGACCACATCTTGTGGCAAGAAAAGGAACATGCCACAAGTGCTACAGGTGACAGCAGCAGCTCCCTCCCCTTCCATACTTGATAATACAGAGAATAGAACAAGAAAACAAAAACAAAAACTGGGCCTCCTTTCTTAATTTGAGCTGTATAAGCTATGTTTGCTCAGCTAACTACCAAGCTCAGTTGAACTCTTCCTAAATTTGTTCATTCGCTATAAGGATCGGTTGTTCCTAAACTTGAATGGTTGAACTTGAAGGAATGAAGTCGATGAATGAAATTGCATGCGCCGTAGGCGTGCGCCGCTGGGACTTCCTAATAAAGCCTCCTTCCCCTAGCTGGCTCCTCCCCCTAGCTTGATTAACTCTCCCTAGTTTGATTGACAGTTAACTGACTAACTAACAAACAATTAGCTGACAATAGGCTGTGAGCTCAGGGAGAGCACAAGGCCAGCGTAAGCAAAAAAAACAAACAAACAACAACAAAAAAACTCACAGAGAAATAAGCAAACAAACTCAGCCCCATAGTCCTGCAAAAACACCTATCAAAGTTGTAAAACACCTATCAAAGTTATTCCCTCTCCTTTCCCTGATCTGGTTTTGACTCCAAGTGCCCGCTGTCTCCACCATGCCTTCCCCCACTTTTCACAGGCACACACACACTCACATTTTGATATTTGCATTTTTTCTACTTTGACTGAGCTTTGCACTCCTAAACTTAGTGAATGTGGAGGATCTGCTGTATCTGGGCTTGACGCCGAGATGGAAGCCATTTCCGCACTAGAGATTTATAGCGCTATGTTTCTACTTTCAACATCCTATGGAATCCTGGGGTTTGCAATTTCGGGAGGGGCCAGCCTCCCTACAAAAAGCCCAAGAAAAGTAGACAGAATTCAACATATTGTGGGAGGCCATTATACAGACAGAATACAGGTGGATCCTATTCTATTCTATAGATGATGATCAGGAAGCAAGTTAGAAAACAGAAGTTGATTTCCAGAAGAATAAACTGCCACCATCTAGAACTTGTTTTCTAGTGTCCAGAAAAGTTTACAGAATACAAATAAACTCAGAAATTTCATTATCCAAACAGCATGCCTCATGCTTCCTTCATTTACCTTTCTGAACAAAAGAGCTTTTGGGGCACATGTACAGTTTAGGACAAAAGAAGTTAGTCCATTCTCATATCCTATTATCTCTACACATTACATTCTAGGCTTTGCACACCTCACAGGACGTTTTCATGGCAGGACAACAAAACTGTCCTGGCAGTTACAAGACCTCCGGAGACAGAGGCCGACTTCCTTCCAAAGCAGTCTGTGCAACTGTTAAACAGCTCCATAGTGTTTGGGCATGAATAGCTTGTAATGGTGGCTAGGAAAGTAGCTTTTACTTCCTCTTACAGAGTCAAAGTGTTGGTGCCCCTGTGTGGGGGTGGGGGGTGGGGATGTTACCCTGTTTACTGACGGTCCTGTGAGGGACACCTAAATGTGCTCAACTATGTTTGAACTGACAAGATTTACAACTCTAGTTATTATGGGGTTAATTGGTGTAATAGAGGACCTTCGCCTGCTTTCTATTATTGGCAGCAGGTGTAAAGGCTCTATAAGAGCAGCATTGTTTTAGTGGACATTTACTTCCATTTCTTGATTTGCTGTTGCTGCAGTTTGTATTGTATCCTGCTTCACTGTGGTATTGTGTTTTGATATATTTTGTATTTTAACTTCTCAAACCTGCTCAAGTTCTCTTTTAACTTTTTGTATATTAAACATTTATATGTTATGCTTATTTTTAACTAGAATATATAAAAGACCATTTCTCTTTCTTTATTTGTCTTCTGAATTCCCTTTTTATTTACAACAAACTATAGGTGGGGAAAATTAGCTCAGAGCACTGCTTTAGCATTACGAGAGGCAGGGTAACTTAGTAGGATCTTTAACCCAATGTCTATGGCGTCAGGCCAGTCAAGAAGCAAACCATTTTGAAAGAACAAATGAGATCTTTATTAAAATAAAGGCAAACAGTGTATGTAACACACTCACTCAGATAACTAAAGAAAATAAAGGTGAGAGTGGGATAGAGGAATTTTTCAGAGGGGTAGTTGATTTGGGTGATACAAAACCTGTCCTGAAGTCCGGGAGGATAGAGAGTGATGCTGGGGCTCGATGTGGCTCAGCACGTGGAGCTGAGGGAAGGCTTGCCAAGCAAAGCGGCAGCAAGGTGGTTAGGAACTCGGGAGCGATCGAGGAGGGTCTCGGAATCAGAGATTTTTATAGGGAGAGATGTGACTGCAGGCTATGCCATACATGGGTGCGAGACAAAGCCTCAGAAAGGTCAAAATTTAATATGATTGCGTTAGGTCCAAATTGACAAAGGAGTAGCCAGTATGTAAATGCGCGACGCTGGACAGTTGATAGTTCAGCTTAGTCAAATTACTTGCTTGGGGCAGGGAGTCCTTTGTAGGTGGCACTAATGCATAATATGGTGTTTGCCAGGAGGTCTCCCGAAGCTGCGATCTGGCTATTTCTGGCTTGCCTGTATTGTTTAGGAATATTGCAGCACTCAGCCGCCAAGCCTAGTTTCGTGCTTGTCCGGGTGCCTCACAAACACGTGGAGAGGGGTGGTGAAATAAATCTGAATTATAGATATCAAAATGATATCTTTATGCAATTGCCAAGGCAGCCTAGAAGCTTCAGTAACAGGGAACAAAAGCTACTTTACATACAGCATTGCTTGATTGAGGGCCTTTCCATCCTACACTGTTATAGTGCCATTATTCCACTTTCAACTTCCTGTGGCATTCTGGGATTTGTAGTTTATGGAGACCAAAGAGCTCTCGGCTTGGAATTCAAAAATGCTCCTCCCTAAACTGGAATAATAGCACTATAGCAGTGTAGTGAGGAAAGGTGCTTAGTGTTCTATCATTTTTATTCTAACATCTTTCATTAGCAGTCTTACTTTCTGAAAAGTTAAGCCATTTAGATTTAACCCAGAAAAACTGCCTGGGCAGGCTGGAGCAAAAGGAAGCAACAATTTTATCTTTGGCTGTATGTTTATCTTTGACCAGATTCAATTTGACCATCTTTGAGGGTCATCAAATCAATTCTGTCATATGAGCTTACCTGCACACTCAACACTCCTGCTGTGGCTGTGATTGCAGCTGTGTAGTCCCCACGGTCCTTTGGGACATTCGCTCAAAGATCCTTCTTTTCCTGTACAATTCAATCCCTTCAGCCAAATGGGTCCGCTTCCTTTTCAATACCTTGTTCCTCTGGATACTTTTATGACATCTCCACAGCCCAGTTCCCTACAGACCACTTGGGCATCCTGTAAATCCCAGCCAGCATCACAAACTGTCCCCCATGTCTCATTGTGAAACACTTCGACCCTCCCAGAGCAGCGACTGGAGCCATTCACGAGACGAAGCCCTGGTGGATCACAAAAGGGTTATAGTATGTTACACTCATGTTTTTCTTCCCCACCTCTGTTAAACCTTGCTATTGCTTTGACTAATTGGCACACTTTCTTCAAGGGAGAAAAAAGGGAAAAGAGAATTAGCTTTACTTTACTCCACATTCCTTAAAAACTGAAGGGTGAAGAAGAGTCTACAGTATGAATGGAAGAGAACTTTAGGCTGTTCCCTCTAGTATTGCTGGAGGGAATAACATGCTAGGTAGTGGATTCCTCTTATCTATCACTCAGAGAAAAGGGGCACAGAGGAACTCCTGGTGTCCAGCTTTTGTCTTCTGTTCTGAGCCCTCAGACAGGAGTTGCCTACCCTTACTGCTGTCTCCAGTGATCAGAGATAACAGGGACCTTCTCCTTGCAGAGAGGGGCATCAAACTCTGTTCCTCTTTCTGTATGGGAAAGGGATGAGTTGGGTAGCCTTGAAGGGAGGGGCTGGCTGGTGTCAGGGGATGGGTCTCATCACCATGGCTGTTGCTGAGAGGAACCGTCCCATCCCTCAGCACCCAAGTGAAACTTTGCTTTTGGCAATTGTGATTTTCACTACAGGGGTTGGTTCTGAGAGTGCAGAGGGGAAGGAACAGTCCATGCCCAGAACTGTTGGAAGAAAGAGCAACTTCTGCACTTGTTCTTGCTGCTCTCTTGTGTGCTAGGGATGAGGTGGCTTAGACAGGGAGGGATTAGGATATTTTCACTTCCTTTTCCTACTTGCTTCCTCTGTCAGCCACCTATCCCAAAACCATAACGTGCAGGTAACATGATCTGAGACAATGAGGGTTAATAAAGTGACTGCCCACTGTTGTAAAGAAAGCAGAAAACCACCAACACAGACTGAACTCTCTTCCTGATGTTATTGTTCTCTTCCTGTCTGCTCTTCCATGTGGGAGATCATGCTGGAACATGTTTCCCTCCCATCCTCTCCTCTTTTGATCAATTTAGGAGAGATCAGGCTGTTCCTATTCAAATTTAGGAGGGATCAGAATGTTTCTACCTTATTTTTCTGCCTGAAGTTTGGTTCTTTGATGCTCATCATCCTAAAATGGGCTCCTCCATTGTGACTGGAAGAAAGGCTTTTGCTGGCCTTCCATTCCAGTAACAATCTCTCCACATCCATTCCCTCCAACTAGAATGACCTGTGAGAGTAGATTGCATTCCCTTTTATCTTTTTGTCAACCCAGTGCAAAAGAAAAGAAAACCCTCCCACACTCCATGTTTCAGATTGGGGTTTACATGAAAGCTTGTTACCTGTACAGATAACACCAGCCTCTTCATAGTAGGCACAGCCATGGTCCCCCTACTCTTTTGCTTTGCATTTGCTGACGGCATCCTCTGTCCCAATGCAACTAACACCATCCAGCCAGATGGGACCATATTCAGCTCCAAAAAGAGAACCCCCTGAGGCAGACAGAGCAGTTCCACAGCCAAGATACTGGCACACAACCCTGGCATCCTCAAGGTCCCAGTCGTTGTCACATATCATTCCCCATCGTCCCTCGTGGAATATCTCAATTCTCCCAGCACAGCGATGGTGGCCCCCTGTTAACCGAATCTCTGAGAAATATGAATGAGAGAAGAAGAAATATTAACATTTGTACTTTATTACATTTGTGCCTTCCCAAAATGTTCTTCTATTCCTGCAAGTAGCAACTGGACGGAGGGAGTGAGGGGTGTCTATAAACAGACATAAATTTGAATGGCATGGCGATTCTGAAAGTGCATCCAGGGTGTGCTGATAAAAATTGTGCAATTGATCCATGAGACAACAAATGATACTGCCAGATACTGAAAACTTCAAATAGCATGGGGATCAAGCTATTGGTTTATATCTTAAATCTTCAGATAAATATGGATAACTGTTACCATCACGAACTGGTCTAGTTTTAGTGAGATAGAGATATCATTTTGATATCATAATTCGGTCTTACTCTGCCCTCAGCCACGTGTTTGGAAAAAGCCTCGCTGGACAAGCGCTGAGCTAGGCATGGTCATTCAAAAATTCCATACATAGCCAGTTCCACTTTAGGGGACAAACACCCCAATCAAAAATGCAAAGCAAAACAAAACGGACTCTCTGCCTGAGAGGACACCCTAGCGAGCTAGCCACTTAACGGCTGGGCTAGCCCATCTACATACCGGCTATACCATTGTCAATTCGGTTCACTATTCAATCATGTAAATTCTGACCTTTTGGAGGCTTTGTCTCCAGTCCAAAACTCATTGTTCTCATTCAAAACTAGACTCGCCTGTGGTCGTCTTTCACCCTATAAAAATGCCTTGTTTTTGAGAGCTCTTTGGAACTCTCGCGGGGCCTGCTGAAATCACTCGAGCCAATGGAACTTTCGTTGGATCACTGAGCTGAAATCACTTAACCCATCCGGAACTCTTGCCAGACCACCTTGCTGCCGCTTGGCCCTCCAGATTCCCCTCGGTCTTCATGCCGGGTTTCTTCATCTTCAATTTGGCTGCTCCAGGACTTTGGACAGGTGGCGTATGGTTTATTTTCCCCCAACCTCTTTCTCTCTTCTCCTTTCTTAGTTAGGAGTGTGTTTGTATTTTATTATTTTTCTTGCTTAATAAATATTGTTATTGGTTGAACTGCTTGCCTCCTCACTGACCTGAACTGGTATACATAGGATAAAAGGTCTCGCTGCGTTGCCCTGCCTCTCGTTAGCCACAAGTGTGCTCAAGCTAATTTCCCCAACTTTTGCTTATTTGGTCTGGCATTTGGGTGTCTCTACTGGGACCCCCAGTTTATAGAGTAACATAATGAGTAGCTATCATGGCAATAAGGCAGGAATGAAAAAGAGTTTAAAGAGGAAGATTCTTGAGGGAAATAATAAAGGGGCAACTAAAAGACAGGAAAGAGAGAATCTGAGAAGACACAGGGAGAAAATTCCAAGTTTACTGACATTATAGAGACTGCAGCAACCCTCAGACAACTAAGATTAGAGGATTTCTTTCAGCATGAAGATGTAACGAGTAACCCCCCCCCCTTTTTCTCATTACTTCCTGCTGCTTACAAAGTCTGCTGATAATTCTTATGCTCTATCTCACTGGGAGGTGGATAATTTCTCTCCTCTGATATTAATGAAAATGATGATGATAACACTGTACTGGGCGTAGGACATGGGAGGACTTGTTTGGGCTTAAGTACTCTAACATCCACTTCATTACAGGCACAAGTAACTAGATTACCTTTATTATAGCCTTATGACCTTTTCAAGTATCAATAAACCCCAATGAGAAGAGTCTTGGTCAACAAGAATCTTCACAGTTCAGGACTTATTCTGCAGTTTTATTTTTGGTGCAAAAAACAGTATTTCCTGCACAGAAAACAGCATTTTCTGTACAGAAACTGCGTTACTTAGGGAATTCTATGTAACATTTGCTTGTAGTTGATTTACACAAAAAAATATAATTTTACCCCCAAGAAACAGCTTTCTTCTGTGAACCCCCCCCCCCCCCCGGAATAGGTTATAAGGCCACATTATCCTCCCATATAAATTTCCAGAAAGTCCAAAACTTAAGAGATTCTTAAAGCGGAATGCTCATTTTGATCTGCCTACTGGGAAATACTGTTGTTCCAAGCTTTGGGAGCCCATGTAAGCCAAACAGTGAATTCTTAGGAAACTCTGGCTGGATACGTATTGAAAAGCATAATACAAAGGATCTTCAAGCCCTCAAAAAGGAAACAGAAGTGAGAAGGAGACAGAGTTAAGAAAATAGAGACAGAGGCAGAGGTGAGAGAACCCTATGCCAGTTTCAGCTAATTGTTTCTGCTAATTTTCCAAACTATTCTTTCAGAAAAGACACTAGAAGCAGAAAAACATTTTCACCCAGTCCCCATGAATTGCCAAAAGCAAAAACTTGATTTCAATAGAAGAAGAAAACAGCAGTTCTATCCCATCTCCAGCTTGGAAAGAAGAAGAAAAAGAGGGGGCAAGCACCAGTTCTGACTCCAAAGCACTGAGGAGATTGGGAAGCGGTGGAGGAGCCAGAAACATCAGCCATTTCCTCCCTTTTGGGACAGGAGGCAAATTTCCCACTTACTCATTCTCTGAGGTGCTTTATACATCCTTTCCTCCTCATTGCCTGAGCCCGTATTGCCATCCAGGTCTTCCTTTCCCACTGGACCAGCCTTACACCTCTGTTTCTGGGTTTCTTGGCTTCGAAAAAGTTGGGCCACAAAGCATTTTATCTGAGAGGACATGTTTGTGTTACAGATAGTGTTACCCTGTTTACTGGGGGTCCTAGGGGGGACACCTAAATAGCCACACAATTACACAGTTTGGGGAAATTAGTCAAGAGCGCTGCTGGCACAACGAGAGGCAGGGTAACTTAGCAGGATCTTGTAACCCAATGTTTACGGGGTCAGGCCAAGTCAAGAAGCAGACCGTGTTGGAAATAATAATTGTGATCTTTATTAAACACAGGCACATAATGTAAGCAACACACACACACAGATAACTAAGGAAAATAAAGGTGTGAGTTTGATAGCGGGATTTTTAGAGGGATAGTTGATTCGGGTGATATGAAACCTGTTCCTGAAGCCTGGAAGAAGATAGAGAGCAATGCTGGGGTTCGGTGTATCTCAGCACGTGGAGCTGAGGGGAAGCTCGCCAAGTGATGCGGCAGAAAGGCGGTCTGGAACTCGGGAGCGATCTGAAGAAGGTCTCGGAATCAGAGTTTTTTATAGGGAGAAGTGTGACTGCAGGCTATGCCTTACTCGGGAACAACAATGAGTTTTGGGTGCAAGACAATATCTCCGAAAGGTCACAATTTAGCATGATGGAATCAGAGCCAAATTAACAATAGTGTAGCCAATATGCAAATGTGCAACGCTTAGTTCAGCTTTGTCAAGTTGCCTGCTCGGGGCAGGGAGCCTTTTGTAGATAGAGCGCATACAGAATGTGGTGTTTGCTGGGGAGGTCCCTGAAGCGGCCATCTGGCTATGTCTGGCTTGCCTGTATTGTTGGAGAATATTTCAGCATTTAAGTGCCAAGCCTAATTTCGTGCTTGTCCGGGGGCCTCACAAACATGTGGAACGGGGTGGTGAAAGAGCTGAACTAAGATATCAAAACAATATCGGGTGCTATCTCCAAGAAGGCCTAAACCACAGTAACAATAGAGAGCTTCTATACCTACTTAAACTGGAGCACACACTAATGTTCTAGGAGCAAATGACCTGCTTTCTATGAGGCAGAAGGACAGTGTGTGTGTTTCTCACCAGTCTTTCTTGTTTCAATTGTTTGGTGATAATTACCTGCACACTCCACACCAGCATCCTTACTGTGGTCACAAGTGTGACTGATGATGTTTTGTTGTGGGCATTCCTTTAGACTGTCTTCTTCTCCTGTGCAGTTCACATGATCCATCCAAATGGGACCTGATCCTTGTCCAAACTTCGCTCCAGTCTCTGCCGTTAAAGCTTCTCCTCCACAGCCCACTTCCTGACACACCACACGGGCATCGTCTAAGTCCCAGCCATTGTCACACACTGTGCCCCATCTCTTGTTGTGAAACACCTCGACTCAGCCACTACAGGGGGTTGAACCACTTGCCAGCCTTACCCCTGTTTTGAGAGACAATTCAATAAAATGGAACACCATTGTAGTTGAGACGAAAAGCATGAGGCCTCCATAAAGTGAAATGGGAAAAATGGACACAACATGAAGTTCCTTTTTCAGCATGGAATGGAGGACAGGCTGGAGTGGGTTACTCCATCTTACAACTCCAGAAGACAGGGCCAAGCAAGCAAATGTTTGAACTATCTTTTCCTATAAGGAGAGTAGCCCTTTTTGTCAGTTTCAGGCCAAAAATAAAACACTCAAAAAAGTGACAAATAACAGTATAACCAAAATAAAATAAAATGTATAAAAAAAAACAGAAAGAGAGACTAACATGTAATAGGGAAGTCCTCCACAATCTTCAGGGTTCTTTGCTATTTTTCACCTATAGCTGTATTTGTTTGGAAATCCCTCTTGTCACCTTCTGGTCACCTGAGCATCCATTAAAAGAGACCTGCACAACCTGGTAGTAGGCAAGGGCCAAAATTAAATAGGCTTAACTTCTTCAGGCCACAGATAGTTTTTTGGCCCCTAACTTTCCACGTAAAGTTATAATAATGGTATAATAATGTTTTTTATTTGCAAAATAAATTATGGTATAATTAATGATTAAACTATTTTGCAAATGAAATAAACCATATTATAAAAAAGGGAAATTAGGGAACTTTTTCCTAATGTTTAGGTGGAACTCCTTTTTCTGTAGTTTGAAGCCTCCTCCGTGTCCTAGGGCCTTTCCACACTACACTGTTACAGTGCAATTATTCCACTTTCAACATCTCATGGAATTCTGGAGTTTGTAGTTTCACAAAAGTTCCTTTTGGTGAACAACAACCTTGCAAAACCCCAGGTAGTATGATTATTGACTGGGGAATCCTGGGAGTTATAGTCTTAAAAAACAATGCTTTCAAATTCTGGGTAAGGTTTTATCTCACCAGAGTAAACTTGGTGAATTATTGCTGTTGTGTGCTTTTGAGTCATTTCCGACTTATGGCAACAGTAAGGCAAACCTATCACTGGACTTTCTGGGGCTGAGAGCGTGTGATCCTGAAAAGTGATCCTGAAAAGGGGCCAGCCAGCCCCTCCCGAAACTGCAAATCCCAGGATTCCATAGGATGTTGAAAGTGGAATCATAGCACTATAACTGTCTAGTGCGGAAATGGCCTGAGTCAGGTTAGCTTCTGTCTCTGCAAAGGTGGTTTTGTAGTATCCCCAGCCTCTTTCAATCCAATCAGAGCCAGATCGTTACTAGGCATTGCTTATATAAACCATGATCATTTGTTTATATAAACAATTATTCTCATTCAGTCGGATCACAAATCTTACTGGTCTTTGTGATGTATCATTTGGAGTCCAGTGGTCCCCTGGTCACCTTTCCTCTGATTACATCACCCCTCTGACCCTAGTGACCTGAATAGTGAAGCTCATTGTAAGTTAATCTTTTTTCTTATATTGGCTTTCAAGCCCCTTCTTTTATTTCTGTTTACAATTCAGTTGGCCTCCCACCTGGAAATGGTCACTGCCTATATGCATGACATTGCACAAATACTCTGCTTTATCATACAATCATAGAGCTGGAAGAGACCACAAGGGCCACCCAGTCCAACCCACTGCCATAGAGGAATACATAGCCAAAATACTCCATAGCCAAAATACTCCAACCTCTATTTAAAAAACTTCAAAGAAAGAGGCTACAACTCTCCAAGGCAGCATCTTCCACTATTGAACTTCCCTTACCATCAGGAAGTTCTTCCTAATATTTGGCTGGAATCTTTTTTCCCATAGCTTGAATTCATTGCTCTATGCCCAATTATCTGGAGCACCAGAAAACTGATTTGCCCAATCTTTCTTATGACATCCCTTCAAATAGTTAAACATGGCTCTCATGTCACCTCTTCCTGTTCTCATCTGCAAACTAAACACAGCCGCTCCTCACAGGGCATGGTTTCCAGGCCTTTTAACATTTTGGTCACTCTCCTCTGGACATGTTCCAGCTTGTCAAAAATGTTCTTGAATTGTGGTGCCCAGAACTGGATACAGTATTCTAGGTGAAGTCTGACCAAAGCAGAATAGAGTGGTACTATTACTTCCCTTAACCTAGACTCTATATTCCTATTGATGCAACCTTGAATTGCATTGGCTTTTTCAGCTGCCACATCACACTGTTGGTTTATGCTTAGCATGTGTTGTACTAAGACTCCTAATCTCTTTCACAAATACTGTGGTTTAGCCAGGTACCACCTATCCTATACCTCTGCATGTCATTGTTTCTGCCTAAGTATAATATCTTACTTTTCTTCCTGCTGAAACTCATTTTGTTAGTTTTGGCCCAGCTTTCTAATCTGTTAAGGTCATTTTGAATTTTGATTCTCTTCTCTGGGGTATTAGCTACCCCTCCTAATTTGGAGTTGGGAGGGGGTTAAACAATTACAAATCCACCTAACAGTACCATTGTCTAGCCCACTTTTTACTAGCTCGTTTGCAAAAATATCATGGGGGACCTTGTTAAAGCCCTTTTGTAATAAGACTATTTCTGCACTATACTGTTATAGTGCTATTATTCCACTTTCAACCTCCTGTGGAATCCTGGGGTTTGTAGTTAACTGAGGCCCAAGAGTTCTCTGGCTAAGAATTCTCTATGCTCCTCCTTAAACTGCAAACCCCAGGATTCCATAGGAGGTTGAAAGTGGAATAATAGCGTTGTAACAGTGTACTGCAGACATGTCCTAACTCTTGACCTATACTATGCTGCATTTCTCCTGTGATGGTATTCATAACCCTGTCTGCATATCTGTCTTTCACTAGTTCCTATCTCTCAGCCTCCATGGGTCAATAACTGCTTCCAGATGACAGGTAGACTAACAGCATGAAACTGACTCTTCTCTCTATTGCCTCTGAATTCCAGAGATGTTAGAATAAGTATGATCTGCTGAAAATCCCAGAGACCCTAATGAAGAGGTTGAGATTAGATTAGTAGGCCATCCAATTAAAATATATGTGGACCCTTTTGGCCCAAAAGTGACCCACCACAGCTACAAACATTTGGTGAACACACTTGGTGAAGGGAAAGCAGATCAAATGAGAGAGCTCGATACTGATAATGTGTTCCCTGGTACTCAAAATGAAGGAATGGGTTGAAAGGGATGTGGAGGTGTGATTCTGTCATACAAGACAGGCTAGATAACTTCCCATCTCCAAGCTGGAGAGCAGGCTTTTCATTTGATTTTTAAAAGGTCCAATTCGTTAGTTGAAGATCTAAAACTGCCTGCTCAGGTTTGTTCCTTTTGGGTACTAGGAAGAATATTGAATAACATCCTGAGTACTGCTATTGAAAAGGCTGAGGCTCTATCATTCACTTTTGGAAAAGCTAGTCTACATCCTGTTAACACCCAGAGATGCTTTTCCGATCCCAGATTCTGGATGAGAAGGCTCTCCTGCTTGTCTTACATATCAAGTGGCTGTGAAAGTCATAACAGCAGGCAAGGGCATTTTGTTTTTTTTCTTTTTGTCTTTTTCTGCCCAGTTGGCAACTGTAATCATTTAAATGAAAAATGAGTGTGTCTTAACTGCAGATGATGCACTTACCTGAGCACACAACTCTAGCAGCTTCTCCGTTATTGCAGTTATATTCTCCCCAAGGGCTTGTTGAACACTGAAGAAGAGAGGATTCTGTCCCCCTGCACTCAACATGATCCAACCAGATGGGTTGGGTTAGGCTTCCAAGCTGTACTCTGTGTTTAACAAGGAGTGGATCTCCACAGCCCATCTGCTGGCATACAACTCTGGCTGACTCAATATTCCATCTGTTATTACAAACAGAGCCCCATTTGCCATCATGGAACAATTCCAGCTTTCCATTGCAATTATTTGGACCGTCTACCAGCTGGATCTTGATCTGGCCTGAAGGTAAACCAAATGACAGAGAATAGGTTAGCTAGAAGGGAATGGGACTTTCTCCATCTCAATGAACAGTGTGAAAGTTGCAGTGCTATGAGCAATAGGAAAGGAGGGAGAAAACTTTATGGCTTGATCAGACCATTGCATCTGCTTTGTTCTAAATATCAAGGGCATGGTGCCTCTTTATCTGGAGATTTTGTAGCTAAGGATGTCATGGAGTTTTCCTTCTCCATGAGATCTTTTGTTTTTGGCTGGCCTTGCTTGCAGGGCAGAAACTGTACTCAGTTCCCAGCCTGCTCTTCTGCACAATCTCTTCCACCTCACAGCCTTCCCTTTGGAAGAAAGGGCAGCTAAGGACAACTGCTGGAAGAAACTGTATATAGCCCCAGTCACATTATCTTTGCTAAGGGAAGGGCTGAAGAAGAGCCAGCTATGTTGGGCACCATTCGTTGAAGGCAACCTTTTTCAACACTACCCACTTGTCCACCCCCACTGGCTGCCCTGGCCTTTTGCAGAGTTCAGATAGGCAGGGAAAATGGATAATTGGGTATCACTGATGGAAGGCATCTGGCACTTGCCCACCAGCCTTCCCATATTTGGGACAATATTTAATCCGTGGAGATACGAATATACTCCAGGTTTCAGTCCAAACTTGAAGTGACAAGTTTGAGGATGCCTATGGAGTTGCCTCCAAACACATCTTGAGGGTGAAATGATTCCCTTGCTTAGCCTGGGGTTACCTTGCTGCCTTTCAAGTCAATCCAACTTTTTCTTTTTTAAAATATGGCCCATTCTCATCCTTGTTCATGTGCAAAAGGAGATGATGTGGGTGGTAAGCTTACCTGAGCAGACAACTCCAGCTGCTTCTTCAGGAGTGCAGTCATGTTCTCTCCACGGGTTTGCTGAGCATTGACTGAGGGCTGATTCTGTCCCTCTGCATCTCACCTCGTCCAGCCCAACGGAGACACTTCCATTCTGAGATTGTTTTTCCCCTGTGGCTGACACTGCAGCTCCACAACCCATCTGATGGCAGACAACTGTGGCTTCCTTGATGCCCCACCCATCATCACAAACAGTCCCCCATTCTCCTTTAAAGAAAACTTCAACCGTTCCACTGCAGAGATGGGAACCTTCCACCAGCCTGATCTTCATCTGCTCTGAGCCTGCAATGTCTGAGCCCAATGGCACTCCTCAGGAAACAAAATTTCAGAGCCTTAATTAGCTAGTGGAATCAGATGATTTCTCTTCTGGTTCATCATTTTGAAAGGAACAGGCAGGACACAAGTATTGAATACAAGGAAGATTATCTTGTTACATCAGACTTGGCTCTATTGAGTCCCAGATTATATAGAATGGCTTCTGTAAAAACCACTTTGGGACAGCTTAGATGGGACTTTCCTCTTAAAATCCCAACTACAAACATCAAAGGCATTGTCCCAGCTTGTTTGTCACTGCCATCACAAATAAAAATGTGTCTGGATTTATATTACCAGAATCAGTAATAACACTGGTATTAGTGTACTTACTACAGTGTTAGGCTCATGAGAAAAGGTTTTATTAAGCAGAGGAGAATTCAAAGATACTTATTACTTATGAGTATATAAATATACTTATCCATGTAGAGAAGTGTATGGCTTCCAAAGGAGCTTTTTCTTAATTGTTGCAGCATAAAATAGGTAAAGGATGGAACATGAAGGAACCCATCTTTGAGACTATTGGTTTATTTCAGCATGGGCTTCCATGGAGTCCAGCATGCTTCATCAGATGCAAATAATTGTTGCAGTTATTCATGTACTCCACTTAATTAATCTCCCACAACTTCCCTCAAATGCACATGTCCCACAATTTCCTACTCCTCCCACCTCCATCTCTGCCCAGCAGTCCTCGTTGCCACATCCAGGCCTCCTCCTAATCAGGGACTCCCTCTCCTGTCTGGACTCTCTCCTCCTATTCACCATAATTTATCCAATTTTTTTAAAAAATGTTATGCCTTCAATTTGTTTGTGACTTACGGTGGCCCAAAGGTGAACCTATCTCAAGCTTTTCTTGGCAAGATTTCTTCAGACAGGAGAACCCAGAAAATGAGAGAAGATGCCCAGCTCAGGCCTTGTGGGTGGTGATTATGGCAATGCTGTTTGAGCCCAGGACCAGGTAGTGGGATGAAGCTTTAGTTTAAAGCAGGCACAAGAATAGAAGGGAGTTCCTTCTGGCTGCTTGGAAGAACAGCAGTGAGGGTCTCAGTGCTCCTTTGGGGAAAAGCATTAAAGTACTGCCATTTTCCTCTCAAGGAGCAAGCACTGAGAGAGCAGAGAGCGCAAGTGCTTTCCAAAGAAGTACTTATCCTCTCTATTTTCTCAGTGGTCCTTTGGAAGAAAATCACATTTTTTCATGCTTTCCTCTAAGCAGCACTGAGATTCTTACATTCCAGGTGCTGATTTGAGAGAAAGAAAGGGCAAAGAAATTATTCTTTTGGTCTGCCTCCCATTCATAACCTGCCCTTAGGAAATGCCAGTTTATTCTGCTCTCCTGGCACTGGAGGGATCTTAGCATGCTACTCTATAGATCATTAACAAGCCTCCCTTCCTTTGCATTGTCTACTGATGAGCAACATTAAACAAGTATTTAAGTATTAAATCTAAATTTAAATATTTAAGTCTTGTGATAAGCCTCTAGGTTCCCTGGCAAGAAATTATATTTATAGGGGTGTCCCTTATAAATACAAGGTTAAGAACCACTGCTTTATTTGAGTCCTGAACACAAGAAAGCATTGCAAAGATTTCTCCTTACTGGCTGAAAGGGTGAGAACGTTTGTGCGTTTCAAGTGATTTTTCTCATTCAGGGACTTTGTTTTGTTTTGGTTTTCTGCAGATCATTTGTTTGCACAATTTACGCAGACATAAGGGTCTTTGCACAAACAGAATTGTTTTTATGTAAAAATGTTGGGTTTTTCATTAAAAAAAACTACCCAAGTCTTTGTACAAATATTTTTGGCAAAAGAAGTCCCAAAATGTGCTGATATTCTGTGGATGCTCACCTCCAGGGATCCGACTCTGACCAGTCAGCCACCATCCTAGAAAAAGAAGATGATTCCATTAATCCATGGAAAAGTCTCTGAAGAAACAGGAAACAATACGGGATCTCCCTGTCCGCTTTCTTTGCTGCTCTGCCGTCCCTGGTCCCACTTCATTCCACTCTGTGTCACTCACCAAGAGAGATGATGCCAAAAGAGACTTTCATCCTGAAAGACCACACAGCACAGACCTCAGGGGTAAAATATTTTTATTCCTCCAGGAACGGACATCTCAGCTGTGGTCGGCAGCTTCTGAAATCTGACACTGATTGCAAACATAGCTCTTCTCTATCATCAGAATATCAGTTCTTTTTGATCTCATGGAAACTGTGGCATACATCACCTGACCAACCACAGTCTTTTTATATCTGGAGCCAAAGAACAAACAAACTGCAAGATATTAATGGATGCAAAAGTCCACATTTTTGCAATGATGCTGTCATCCATATTCAGCCTGGAACAGATTTTTCATTCAGAGTGGAGGACCCATCCTTCAGTGTAGTCTAAACGCACCTGATGGAATGGCAGCAAGACTCTAGAGGAGTGATTAGTTTCGCCTAATCTAATCTGGATTTTGCTGTTTGTGTGTTTATCCTAGTGCATTGGTTTTCTGTCACAGATCCAAAGAAAGAAGTTAACATAGTGGCAGCTGTGCTCTGTTGCAATTCCAAATCACATATCCTGTGTTCTGCTAGTGAGTGTAGGAAGATTCATTTTGATTTGATTCATTTCAACAGATTCATTTTGATTTTACACACATACATTAAATTTGGCTCAGTCCATCTTGAGATCCTTCCTGTGCTGTGTTTTATTCCTATATGAAAAATATCATGTAGTATTCTAGTCAAAGAAAGAAAACTAACTCTGTGAGAGTGTGTCAGGGTCTTATCACTCGAGGCAGATACATCCTGATTCAATCTGAATAATAGAGCCTTTGGTGGGAGCTTCCTGGACGACACAGTCTCTCTTCAATTGTTGCCCCATCTGAGACCATTTTAAGAGTGATTCTTCTTACAAAGATGTAGACCTTTCATGGTGAACGTTCAGTTGTGCTGTTATGTTGACTTTGGGCAGTCAGGAATGGTCAGTGGGCATGGGCTTTGGGTGGAAGATGGAGCCCTTTTAGGGAAGAAAAGAGAAATCAAATGAATCTTTCAAGAAGGTACTTTTCTACAGAGAGTTTCAGAGCCCGGTATATGTATTGTGCCTCCAAGTGCCTTTAAAGTCATTTTATTTGTAAATATTAAATATAAACTGATCTCCCACAAGGGCCCTCAGGGAGGAGGCCACTTCCTTGTGCCTTCTCCTCCTTCCCTCTCTCCTTCTGTCCCAGACAGAAGAGGCTGGGATAATGTTGGAGACCTCCTCCTGGGTAGGCAGCCTGTTGTGCCATAAGGTTTTGCCATTAATGCAAACTGCAGTTCCAGAATGGTTGCAAAGGTGTGCAAGGAAAGACAACTATCACAATTTTATAGCATTTTTACAGACCACCCAATTGTAGCGAGAGAGGAGCTTTGTGTGATATACATCTCAGTTTAAACTGTGCAGCTGTTATAAGTTAAAAAACCCAGTTGCACCTAAACCTTAGTCTATAGTCCAGACTTAGCTCAGGTTTCAGTAAAAAAGTTCTTATCTATTTTTGTGATCTTAGCTTGTAATCTAAGACCATAACAGGATAGCACTGTGAAAGGTTGCTTCAGAACGTGCTGAAACTAGACAATCCATCACCTGGCTCTCCTGATAGACCAACCAGAGATCCAAGAGCAGTCCTTGGCTGAGTATGGACTGATGGGTCAGAAATGGAAAGGTGCAAGATGACAAAACAGCAGGCAAATAGGAGGTTTGCTTTTCATACAGCTTCCCAGGTTAGAATGACTTTTGGGAGAAGAGAGGCATGTGAGCAAGTTTCCTGAAAGCTTGGCTTGGTGGATGGGACATGATGACACTGGCGTGTGGACTTTCCTTTTGGATATCTGGAACTGTTTTCTAGTGATTTAATTTTCAGTTAAAACAACTTTTAGGTTATTATGATTTTAGAGAGAGGAGAACAAAGCTGACAAGGATCAGTTGACATCTGTTTTGCAGGAAGTAAATTTGCTCCCTGATAGGGTTATTAAACCATGGTAGAGATCTAGAGATACAAGAGAATTGTGACTTGATAGAAAGATAGAAAACAAACTCCAGAAACCCACTCTTATGAGATAAAACAGAAGACAGGCAAAATGAAATGGTGTCTCGTTGAAAGATTATAGTTGATGAAAAGAGATGGAAAAAGACTGAATCAGTTGAGAACAATTTCCATGCTTAGAAGAAGAAAAAAAGAGTCACAGAAACAAGAAGCTGTTCCTAGACTGCTTATTTAGAAGGGAAATGAAAAATGGCAGAAAGTCCAGAGTCATGAAATTGTAATAACAGGGAGGAAAAGCTAGCTCAGAATGATGAAAAATGGGGAAAAAAGTGGAAGATATACCTAGTTTTTATCTCCCAAGTGCTGCCACAGGCCACTGGGAGGGGAAGTGAAGCAGCAACTGAGACCTATAGGGAACAGCCAGAAATCAGTGGTAACTTCAGAGAGCCCAATGATCCCCTGACTTCTTAGAACAACTCAAGATCTTTCAGTTTTTGTTGGATATGTCTCTTGCTTCCTGAATTATTAGGCCTTGGGTTGTTAAGCCAGCGGTGTGTTACTCAGCCTCAGCTTTGTCCCAGACTGTTTGATCCTGCTTGCTTCTGAGGTCCAGAAAGTGACAAAATTGTTCCTGAGATGGAAAGGAGGCCCTGAGAACTGGATACCTGTTACTGGAAAATGTGTCTTTGAGATCCTTCTTTCCTTGTAACACACACACACACACACATGCAAACACACACACACACACACACACACACACACATGGACATTTGATTGTATGTGTACACCTATAGATACAGATCGCTGATGGAGTCTGCTTGGCTCAGGGTGGGTGTCTGTAATGGGGGTGTTCCAGGATCCTCAGGGAGTAGTTGGGTGTGTGTGAAGGAACCTCTCTCCACGTTGATCCCCCAGTTCCAACCCTAGGGCTTACTCACCTTGCCCTTTTACCCTCAGGCTCCCCCCCAGGATCTGGTACTTCAGTCTCAAGATGGTTGCTATACTTGACAAGTGGCTGTCTTGATCAATGGGTTCAGTGTAGTAAGTGTGACCAGTTCTCTCTTTCAATTCTTAAACAAAAACAGTTAGGCACAGTTACAGAAAATAAAACCAGAAAAGGTTGGTTATATAACCATTTAGCTCTACATGAACTCCCTCAACTTTTTCCACACTCGCAGCTCCCAAAGCCCAATTCCAACCTTAAAATTTCTTCTTTGACTTTGCCTTGTCTCTGACAGCCATAACTTTATCTCATCCTACTGCTATCCATCCCTTTAACATAGAAACCTCTAGGTTGCATCCTTTCTCCTGTACGCCTCTCTTGCACAGCATTCTGAAGGCTGTGCTTGTCTGGCTCAGGTTCTAACTTCAAACTGAGCAATTCGATAATCTGACAACAACCTTCGCAGGTCAGGACTTATTCTGTGCAAAATTGATATGTGATTTTGCTCAGAAAACAGCATTTTCTACATGGAAAATCATAATTTTAATGCAAAAATATTAATTCCTGTGCAGAAAATGTTGTTTTCTGCAGGTAAAAAAAACAAGCTGTAATTGGGGTTTTCTTCAGTGTAAAATTCAGACATGGTTGATTTGCATAGGAAACAGCATTTTATGTGCAGGAATTGATTAATGTTGATAGTTAATTATTCATATTTTTCTATTTATCATATAATTATTGGGTTGTTTAATATAAAAATTATTAATATTTATCCTAATATTATCCTAATGAATATCCTAATATTAATATTAATTATTGTTTGAATTTGCCCAGTGCCAGAATTCCTGTTCTTCAGCTGGAAGGAAAGGATTTTTTTTTCCCCTCAGGCATTTTAGAGCTACTAGTCTGCACTGAGGGCTTTATCTGCATTTCTTGAATGTGTTCTTTATAGCCTTCTATCCTGACTTTAAAGATGTGAAATGATCAAGAGTTACAGTTATATGTCTGAAGGAAAGAATGGCTATAAAGAAATATAAGTGTGAGAGAGTTAATGTCAGCCAGAGAGCAAGAAAGGAAGAAAAAATTGAGAGGGAGGGAGGGAGGGAGGGGAGGAGAAGACAGACAGACTTTCTTCTCCCCAACATCGAGATGACATGTTCTTCATGTTATACAGATGTTCCTCTTAACTCAGCTACAGAAAAGCTTCATCTTGTTGCTCACATCATAATTAAAAAGTGAGGTGGAAGGTTAGAGAAGAAGGAAGTTGACAGTCAATTACAGTTAATTTAATTTATAACTCATCTTTCTTTGAGCATAGGACCTTAAGTGACATACAATGTAAGTGAGAACAAAATAGCAAATATGGTACAAATGTTAAGCAAATCAGAAATTACGATGATTTTAAACAATGAAAACCACATTCAACACATAGAGTTAAAAACATTGGGAATGCCCCTCTGGAAGAAGGAGTTGCAAAAAAGCACAAAGCATTCCATGGAAGAAGAAAAATGGAAAACATCCAAAATTCAAAGGGGAAGTAAAAATTTAAAAAGCGAGTATAGAGAATGAAAGTAAGGATGAATCACCAAGGAAGTGTACAGATGTGTAGCCCAAGCTTGCACAAACAGTGTAAGGAAATGAACTAAGATTGGGTAGAGAAGTAAGAAAAAAAAGCAAGCAAAAAGGTGAGGGGTTAAAATAAGTGTGAAGCAGGATAATAGGTAAGGAAGCAGTGGGGCTGATGCTTAGCAGGTATGGTAAAGAGATCACAGTGAAAAGGAAGAACTACTCAATACTTATTTTGCTTTATTCCCCCCCCAGAGGACTGTGTGTTTCCATGCATCAGCAGAGACCTTGGCAAGGAACCTTGATTACAAATCATGATTGATAAAGAATTAGTCAGGAATCACTTATTTAATCTGAATGAGGTCAGATCTGCAGGGCCAGATGAGCTACATCCCAGAGTACTGAAGGAAACTGCCGATGTACTCTCTGAACCACATGCCATCATTTCTGAGAAACCTTGGAGGTGACGCACTAGAGCAGTGGCTCTCAGCCTGTGGGTCCCCAGATGTTTTTGGACTTCAGCTCCTAGAAGCCCTGAGCATTGGCCATAGTGGCTGGGGCTTCTGGGAGCTGAAGTCTATAAACATCTGGGGACCCACAGGTTGAGAACCACTGCACTGAAAAAGGCAAGCATTGTCCCTTTCTTCAAAAGGGGCAAAAAAAGAAGATCCAGGAAATTGCAGACCAATCAACCTGACCCCAATAGCAGGAAAAAATATGAGAATGGATTACAAAGGAGTCTGTTTGCAAGTATCTAGATAGCAAAGCATTGATTAGTAGGAGGCAGCATGGATTTGTTAAACCAAACTAATGTTGTTGTTTTTTATTGAGTCACTAGTTTGGCTGATAGTGGGAATGCTGTAGATGTCATTTATCTGAATTTCAGCAAAGTATTTGATAAAGTACCACAGAATATTTTATTAGCAAACTGATTAAATGGGGGATACACGGGAACACTGTCATATAGATTCTTAATTGATTGAAAAACTATATTCAGAGGTTCAGCATCAGTGGCTTCACTTTAAACTGGACTCAAGTCTCAAGTGGAATGCCAGAGGGTTCTGTCCTGGGGCTGACACGCTTCAGTATTTTCATCAGTTACTTAGATCAGTGGTTCTTATCCTTTTCTTTACCAGTGACTGTCTTTAAATATCATAATTTTTTAATTTTATTTTATTAAAATTTTATTTTATGTCTAACTCCATATATAATAACTGATGGTCAAAAAGTAAATCCTATTGATCTAAGAGGCCCTGAAATGCCATGATCCAATCCACAATGTTGACCAATGCAACTGTAGAACCTCTTGCCATGAAAGGTAGCTTGACAATACCTTGTTTTCAAGGGGACTTTATCCCAAGTAAACATGTAGCAGTTGAGTGTTACTGAAGGCACATTTACATGGGAACAAGTCCTGTTCCACTCAGTGAGGGTTACTCCTGCACAATTGTGGCCTTCTATACATTTCATGAGGACCTGATTATAAAAAAGGTAGGTTAATTCTGCTTCACCTTACTTCCAGCCCTATTTTGAAGCCTTTAATGGGAAGCAATATCCAGCAGATTTGGGCACTTGGGTTTTCTTTTGAATAATGAGTTGCTGAATCCCTCAGGCTAGTGAAGCAATTGCTTTGATAGAGAGAGGAGGGAGGAAATGGCGTTGGTTTCCCTCACAGGATGCTCTTGCACATCAAAGCATGTGCAAAGGCTTGCAACCTCTTCATTCACCACAGGTTGCAGCAGCCTTCAAGCAGCTTCTCCTAGGCTCAGCAGTGACTGACTTAGATGATGGATTAAGAGAATTATTTCCAAATTTGCAGTTGATAAAAACTAGGAACATAGCTAACGTACTGCAAGAATTCAAAAAGAACTTGATAAACTAGAAAATTGGGCAGAAAGTAATAGAATGAAATTCAAAAGAGATAGAATCATAGAATCATAGAAATGTAGAGTTGGAAGAGACCACATGGGCCATCCAGTCCAACCCCCTGCTATGCAGGAACACCCTCAAAGCACTCCCGACAGATGGCCATCCAGCGTCTGCTTAAAAACCTCCAAGGAAAGAGACTCCACTACACTCTGAGGCAGCATATTCCACTGCTGGACAGCACTGACTGTCAGGAAGTTCTTCCTGAGGTTCAGGTGGAATCTCCTTTCCTGCAGCTTGAATCCATTGCTCCTTGTCCTAGTCTTGGAGCAGCAGAAAACAAGCTCTCTCCCTCCTCTACATGGCATCCCTTCAAATATTTAAACATGGCTATCATGTCCCCTCTTAACCTTCTCTTCTGCAGACTAAACATCCCCAGCTCTCTAAGTCTGTCCTCATAGGACATGGCTTCCAGGCCCCTCACCATTTTGGTTGCCCTCCTCTGGACTTGCTCTAGCTTGTCCATGTCCCTCTTGAATTGGGGTGCCCAGAACTGGGCACAGTATTCAAGATGAGGTCTAACCAAAGCAGAGTAGAGTGGTACCAGTACCTCCCTCGATCTAGACACCATACTCCTATTGATGCAGCCGAGAATTGCATTGGCTTTCTTGGCTGCCGCATCACCACTGCTGACTCACGTTCAGCTTGTGGTCTATGAAGACTCCTAGATCCCTTTCGCACCCACTGCTATCCAGTCACGTGTCCCCCATCCTATATTTCTGTATTCCATTTTTTCTACCTGAGTGTAGGACCTAACACTTCTCTCTGTTGAATTTCATTTTGTTAGCCTTGGCCCAGCTCTCCAATCTATCCAGATCATTTTGAATTTTGATCCAGTCCTCTGGCTTATTAGCAACCAGATACATGCAAAATTCTGCATTAGGGACACAGAAGCTCCAAAGTTGACCTGCCTGGAATGAATAAGAAAGTACAGATCCTGCAGTATCAAACTCTCACTCCATTAATATATACACAACCTAATGCCACCATATCAGCTAAAATGATCAGAGAATAATATGTTGAACTGGCACAATGACCATACACTGAAGGCTCCAACTGACAAGCATGAAATGGTTTATTGATATGTAAATTTAACACAGAAGTATTAAAGAAGTAGAGTAAAATGAACTGGATGGACTACAGAACAAAGTAAGGAAAAATTCCAGCAATACAACGTGTTTGGGCAACAACAGAGAGAGCACGCATCATTCCAATTAATGATTCAAGCAGGGGAACAGCACATCAAATAAAAGCAGTGAGAATAAAACCATGGCTTATTTTGTTAGTTCCTATGGTATATGTGCCTCCTGCCATTCATCCAGCCCACCCAGTCTCAAGCAATCGAAGTTTCCTAGCTGTTTTAACTGGGAAGCATTTTAGCTCTGACTTGAAGCTTATCTACCAATCCAGTGTGCTATGTCCATATTCCTGTTTTCTCCCTAAGTTTAGAACAGCAAAATGCAGAAGAGGAAGAGAAAAGGGAGAAACAAAATAATTGCAGACTTAATGTAGCAGAGACTCATTTGCCTTGAAAGCGTGCATCAGATCACCCTTTACTAACAATCAGACATGGGACAAGATCATCAATTCATTCTTCAAATGACCTCAGCAGTGATCACTGGAAAATACCACACTAGCTGCGTTAGCCAAAATATTTTCTTCTTTAAGTCAAGATCCATTGTACTGATCGTAAAGGTCTGGGCAGAAAGTGGTTTGGTATCAGTCTCCTTTCTTAGCAGAAAGTCTCACATTTTGATGCTGGTACCCTTTGAGGCAACCCATTCCACTGTTGAACAGCTCTCACAGTAAAGATGTCCTCCCATGAATCAGGATAAGTCAGAAGTCACAAAACACAATCACAGTATTAGGTGAGTGAGCTCAAGTAGATGGGAATGGAACATTTTCAGTCAGATAATTAAACAGTGTTTTATTTTGGAAATGACAACCTAAGAAGAAAGAGGGTGGCATTAATCATGAGGTAAGAAGTAGGAAAAGCTGTCAAGGGATACAGTGCAAAGTTTGAATGAATAATATCAGCAAGTCTTCAGGGAAAACTCATCAATATAAGCATGATCCAAATTCTTGATCCCATTAAGGAGGCCAAAAAGGAAGGCATTGGATGATTCTGTGCTGCCATCTAGGAGGAAACTGATCACACACCAAAACAGGACATGTTGATAACCATTTAAGTACATATGAATGAAAGGTATCACCAATGATGTCAAGATATTTTCTTTCACTGACACATTCAGCTTTCTTTGTCTCCCCCTTGGAATGCATCCTGAGAAAATCTTACTGAGTGTGCAGTTTTGCAAAAAAATAAATGAAGTGTAACTATTCCAAGTTGATTGTGTGATTATTGCTAATTTTACCTATTATCTAAGCTCTAAACATTTACTGTCTTTGAATTTAGATTCCTAGATTTCATTTCGGTAGAAAATATATATAATATCCCTGCACTCCTCAAGCTTTCATACGGTATTTTCACAAGATTTTCCACTGGCACCATCCTTTTTTCACCTGAATCACAGAAACTACTTCATCCCTAGAAACAGTAGTTCATAGGGTTGTGTCATGGTCAGGATGGAAAAGTCCTCCAGCCAAGATGAGATTGAGTTTTACAACCATGAGGAAGATATGGAGACAGCCCTACCACTCCATCTGGATAACATGGGTCCTCAAGGTACAAAAGGCTGAACTCTGGGAGCTCAGCCACAGAGTCTGAGGAAGAGGCTAAGTGGACTCCCATCTCTTGGAAGCAGCAAAAAGTGAAAGTACAGTTGAGATGAGATTCCACTGAGAGAAGTATGCAGCTACAAGAAAGGATTCTTCAGCAGTAAAAGGTCTCTTTGACTTCTGGGTTGGCATGGTGATAAGTGGCTTTGTCCTTTAGAGAACTCTGCTAAGGGGCAAGGTGCTGGATGTTCTAGAATCTGGTTTGGGATTCTGAAACCAACTGAAATTGTCCCTCAGGTGTGAAAGACTCAGAGGATGCCAGGTAGGCAAACATCTGCTTTTCAGTTTTGTTTGCCTAAAACACCCTGCATCTTTTTTTCAGGTATGATTTTTCTGATTTAAAATGCCTTCTCAGCACTCAGCACCCTGAACGTTTGACCACCAAAGTACATTTTATGAACCAAACATGATAGCTATTCTGATCTTTCAGTACAGCACAAGAAGTCTTGTTTTTGCTCATTTTTTCCCCCAGCAAGGAAAGACCACCATAATCCAGACTGGAAGGAAGGAATGAGTAAGGCATAGGCAAACTCCCATAAAGTCTGTGTGTATGAGGAGGGAAGTTCAGTCTATTTCAATATTGTTGGTGATTGTGACAAGATGAGTTCGCCAGGTGAGCAATTTATTTTTAGAAAATGCGTTTATATCGATGGCTGCTGGCATTGCTGGGGAAGTAAGAAGCTCAGATAGTGAGTTATTGAAATATTGTTTCTGTAATGGAAGAAAAGAGGAGGAAACATGGCTTACAAATATCAAAAGGGTCACCATGGCAATGAGATTGGTTGGGAGAAGCAAGAGTGGTTGGAAAAGCATCTGATCAGGAAGCTGCTCATTGAAGGAGGATGGTTCCTGAGGGTAACTCTGCTTTGGATATTGCTTGTCATCCGGTGATGAGGAAGACAAGAAGATTCACACATTTTTATTGTTTTTGCAAAATATGATTCAACACATGAGAGAGAGAGACAGAAAGATTATTCATCTTTGAGTGAGAGTGGAAAAGCCAGAGCTCTGGGGTTGTTGTGTGTATACCATAATTTCCTCCCCAAAGATATTGTGGGGTTTTCCTGCACCAATTGATTCCCTCCCCCCAAAAAATGCCTTGTAATGGAAACAAAAAAGGGTTTGCTGGTTTTTGTTTTTGTTTTTGTTTTTAAAAATCTGTCAGGATCTTACAAAGTGGTGAGAAAATGTAACATTTTATGGCGTTGCTGCTGAACACAAGATTAAAAGAAGCAAAATTTTGTATTAATTTTTTTTTCAAAATTTTGTATTCTGAGGAGCTGCTTGGAAGGTACCACTCCATAGAATCTCACTGTCATCATTAACATTTGTGCTTCCAGTTTCCATTTATATTTGGTAGCAGTCAAGTAGTGCTTCAAACAGCACTACATGGGTGGATATGTGGGAGCTAGTGTCTAATAAGTTATTGTGGAGTAACACTTGCCAACGTCCAACTGGATTGGGGCATGATGAGGTCTGGAGTTAGAGCAGATGAAGATGTTTGCTGGCAGCACAAAGGCAGTCTGGAAGCAACTGGGTCAATGGTGGTAGAGAGGCTGGGAGTGCTTGGTTCAGCTCTTTAAGCTTGTCTTTTATGATCCCAAAGATAAAAACTTTAGAGTTTGAAGTCTAAAGAATGAAACAGCAGAAAAGACTCCTATGATAAAATAATTCTCTAAAGCACTGAAGGTCAAATTCCTAGAGAGGAATTGGGTATTTCATATTTTGAAAACAAAGTCCTCTAATTTCCTTAAGACTTTATCTTCCCCACCACACTCTGCTTGGATTAATGTGGTAAGCCTTTGGAATTTTTCTGAACATTAATTCATCTAAGGCAGTGAAGCTTGCCTTGCTGATGTGGATATTTACTTCCTACCAAATGAGAGGCTAAACAAAGATAACATAGCGTACAAAATCTTAAAGTCTAGGGGAATTGTCAAAAGAGACTCCAGACACAATATTATGTATGCAGTATTTCAAGAGACTTTTACCGTCTGTTATGGTTTCTTGGAGTTCTGAAATGAAAGAACAAAGGAAGTTAACTATTGCACCAGAAGTTTACTACTTGTGGGGTGAACAACTGGGCCATTGAAAAGAGAGGAGAACCTTGACTAGCTGAATGTATAAGTTTGACAGCAAGCATTCCCATGAGGCCATTTCTATCCAGCACCACCCCAGGTTCTTGGATGTTGCCATTTTAAAGGCGGAACATGAGCAAAACTCATAACACCTCCAAAGGAAAGGGAGTTGGTTCTCTTGATTTTTACGGTCTGCTTTGCATAGAGATCTTGGCCACTGAACAGATGAGTTAAGAAGTCTGGTTAAAGCTGTCTCCTCCTCTTTCTCTGCCTCCTCCTCCTCTTCTTGCTGTAGGCAGCCTCAGCTACAATAAGCACCAAAACAAGGAAGACCACACCAGCTACTCCCAGATGAATGGTAGCCTCAACAGAGGCAACAGGTTCAATAACTGGGAAAAAAAGATATCAGAAGAGAGAAGAATCACTCAAGTGTTGGCTGCAGTGAAAAAGTGGAGATTGTCACTAACTCTTCTCTATGGCCCAAATCCTGTTGCTAGTTCCAGGCCAAACAGATTGGTTTTATCAGCTGGCGGATGGTAAGTTATGTACTTACTTGCATAAATCCATTAGATCCAGTGGGTTATTCCATCTGGAACTAGCAAACTGGATTTGGGCCTATTGGTACAGTATTCTATATCATCACCTTGCCTCATATGCACTGATACAGGAGTCTATTTTCTGTGATGATCCTCAGCTTTTATCTTTCTTTTACTATTGTAAGCATGTTGTGTTTCTGGTCTCTTAGAAACAAAGTTGACACTGTCTTGTCATTGTAATAACCTGCATTCAGTCTTCCAAGGGTTTCTTACAGTCATACTCTCCATAGGAAGCCGACTCTGGTAAGCTGAGCGAATGCATTCCTGACTTCCACTTTGCAGTCAGTGCTCAGAATATATATTATGCTAAAATGATCTCATGAATACGCACAAAGAATTAATGTCTGCTGTCATATTTATTCACAATTTTGCACATGCTGGAGTTACATTTCTGTTCTTTTCATGTATAAAATACCAGCCATAAAGAATGCCAAGTGCCCAATCAGGCCAATATTCATCGCTATTGTGTAAAAGCATCTGTCTCTCTCTCTTTTTTTTAAAAAAAATTGAGAGGTATTTAATAATTATGTAACTATTTTAGAAGGAAGCTAAAAATGTTCTCTAGTGCAAACAAAAAGAGGGGAGGGTGTGGGAAGGAGACTACTGAGCTGCCATGGAAGATGTTGTGCTTCTTTCATGGCCAGGTACTCCTTTCCATTTCCTTTTCACAGATTAGAAGGACGCATTTCGGTGCAGTGAGGTCATTTCTGCACGGGCTTAAAGAAACAGTGCAGAGCGCCCTCCAGAGAGAATGTCTGCACTTGGGAGCGGACTGGGTCGGACCTACTTACTGTACATCCGCACCTCAGCCCGCTCCCGAATGACCTGAAGTGGTCGTCCAGCATGCTTTTGAAAGACCGCTTGAAAGAGGTCTTTCAAAAGCTCGGAGTGCACCACTCCGTTCCCGCGCTCCGGTGCAAATTTGCAGGCTCGCACCAGTGCAAGCCTGCGATCTGCTGGGGGTGGGCTTTAGACCGGCGAGCTTCAGCAGTTGGTGGAGAGCCTCCACCAACCGGAAGCTGCCATTTTCGTCCCAGGAGCAGTGTGGAGTGGTGGCCACGCACTACTCTGGACCAGCCTGGACCCAAGTGTTGAGCCCAAAAGTCCGGTAAGTACCAGCACAGGGCGATTCCCTCGCCCTGTGCGGAAATGGTCTGAGTTTCTGCAACTTGCTGGGAAGATAGAACAAAGTCGGAGGAGACTGGAAATGCATTCTTTCACTTTTCTGGGAATTGATGCTAATAGGAAAAAAACAGCATTGCTTATTTGGGTGTCTGTTGAATGTAAAGTAATCTCTCCCTTACCAGCAGTTTTGCTTTCCATGGTTTCAGTCACCCATGGTCAACCTCTTCTGTCAATCACACTGCCTTTCCACAGTATGCTGTTATAGTGCTATCATTCGACTTTCAACATCCTGTGGAATTCTGGGGTTTGTAATTTACTGCGTCCAAAGAGCTTTCTGGCTACACTGCCCACCAACAATGATGTTGTCTGCCCGGTCTGCTTTGGGTCCTGCCACCCACAAATTGCCTGCCTGCTTGCTGGCCCACTTTACCCACTCATATGTCAACACTACCACAGGAAATGGTGATGGTGACATGAGAAGTAGCTGGTGTATGAAAAAAAACAGCAAGATGAAGCCTCTCTAGGGGTCTCCCTGTGAAACTAAAGGACTGTTCCTGGTGATGGTATAGGGTTTGGTACTATCCATGGTTTTGGGGATCCACAGGGTCTTGCAATGTATCCCCCATGGATATGGGAGGGGGCTACTCTATCTGTAGCAATAGTAGACAATAATCTACTTTTCTCCTCTAAAAGAATAAAGCCATCCAGATTGGATGCAGAACATTTTCTTCAGCTAATTTTAATTAACAAAAAAAGATTGCAACCTTGGTCTTAACAATCTTGGAGACTTGATCCTGATTCTGACATAGGAACTTACCTGCACACTCCACACTGGCATCCTGACTGTGTCCACAGGTATGGACTCCCCTGGGACTTTGGGAACATTCCTTTAGGGATGCTTCTTCTCCCGTACAGTCCATGCCCTCTAGCCAGATTGGTCCAGATCCTTGCCCATACTGAGCTCCACCAAGGGCTTTAGAAGCATTCCCACATCCCCATTCCTTGCACACAACCTGTGCATCTTGTATATCCCATCCAGCATCACAAATGGTTCCCCATGTCTCCTTGTGAAAGACTTCCACCCTCCCTGAACAGGGACTTGTGCCGTTCACTAAACGGAGACCTGGAAGAGAGAAAGAGCTGAACATAGACACAGGTTCATGGTGGGCATACTCATTTGGTTGTGACCTTGGGCCAGATTTGTGAAATAGAGTTTATAATCTGGCCCCAACTCTTATCACCCTACTCAACTACTTTCACATTCCCTTCACAAAGGACCAAGGCATACAATGAGAGTGGCTGATATTGTACCTGCTCTGTGAAATCTTTGTCATCTAACAAAGTACAGCGAAGGATACAGAACATCAGCAAAAGATGTACAACTGATGAGAATAGGAGACTGGTATCTCCTTCTGCTTGAAGCTACCCAGAGCTTGGAAATAACTAGTCAATGGGCTCATCAAGTTACTCACTCACATTGGGTTTAGAAGGAATTGAATTGAAGTTTGTGTGACATTGGATTTTTTGGTACGAGAAAGCTAAAGTCATGGCAGACTTTAATAATCATTATGTGAAAAAACCTCTGCTATGAGTTTGGAACATACATAAATTAAGGTAATGTCCCCAAACACCCTTGGTGGGTGTCATCACAACAGGCTTTTCATAGAAAGGAGATGACAGTAAAAGAAAAATGTATGATCTACCAAAATGTTTTAGAAATTAAACAGGAACACCACAGAATCAAATACATTGAATAACTGATATCAGAAGTTACAGTTTTCAATGGTTTTCTTATAGACAGTCAGTACAGAGATATAAACTGGATAAAATCTGTATGACTTTTCATTGATTAAATCAGACTTTGAGAAACAGCTGTGTTCAGATGAAGAACATTTCACAGGCAAGATGTTTAATTTTTTGCAAAAACTTGAGTTGAAAGGAGAGTTGGTTAAAGAGTACATGATAAAGTGACACAAAAATGTTGGACATAATATTCAGTTGGAACAATGGGAAAAATATGGCCAGAGGAGATTAAATGTACTCTGTCTTATGATCTTAAAAAGAATTTCTGTAAGATGATGTGTTGTTATTTAACACCTAAAAAATTGGCCAAAATGCATGAAGGGTTTTATAATAGATGTTGGAAATGTGAACAAGAAAGGGGAACTTTTTACCATATGTGGTGAACATGTTAAAAAAAAAATCTGCAATCAAATACATTGTATGGTTAAAAAAAATGCAAGCGAGGTTTCAGTTGCAACCTGAATTGTATTTGTTGGCCTAAATCTTGTTGTTAGTCCTGCCTAAAGCAGAACTATTGAATCAATGTGATTTATTTATATGCAGACTCACCATTCAACTTCATTTCCTGCTGTCTTGGCTTCTCCCCCATGGTGTCTTCCTCTCACTCTCCCCATTATTCATTTTACCCTGTTTTGCTAGGCACATAGGTTATTAGACACTTTAGCCAACCCTCTTCATCTTCTCTTAGCACCTTCCTGCCCTCTTTCTGCTTTGCACCCAGTGTTTCAATGGGTCCTACTGACCCTCTTTGTAATCCCTTAATGTGTTTATCATTGCTTCCACAGGGCTGGGCACTTGGATACTTAAACTGAAAGCTTTCTTCATTGTTTTCTTTTCTTCCTTGCCTTCTCTCTCTCTCTCTCTCTTTCTCTTTTTTCAAAAGTACTAATATGAGATTGAAAGAGAGAAAGTTAGCTTCTTAGATAATGGTAATTTAAACTGGAGATGTTGTGGCTTGAATTTGGAATCCCCAGCTCCTCCATGCAAATCATGGGCTCCACCATTGATTTTTGAAGATCAGGGGCTTTGCCTGCTGTTAGCATTATTATTCCATTTTAGCTGCCATGGCTGTATTCTGTGGAACCCTGGGGTTTGTAGTTTGGAGAAGCATTAGAGCTATCTGCTGAGAATTGAAATACCCCCCTCCCTACAGTGAAACTCCCTGAATTTCATAATGTGGAGCCATGGCAGTTAAAGTGGAATCATAGCACTATGATTCTAGAGTGCGACAGGGCCCAGGCTCCTTGAGTTGGTGAGGTTGAAAGTATGCAGTTGATTCAGTTGTACAGAAATTCTATGGCATTACTCTTAGGCACTGCTCCAATTCTCCACAGTTCCTCACTGGGAAAATTTGAGGGAGTGTGGAAAGCTGTGAAGGTTGGAGATCAGCTTGGAAAGACTGTGGCATGGAAAGTATAAAACAGAACAGGAACATATTTCAATCCCTGCTCCCTTGAAATCTTAATAGAAAATATGTTATAACAAACTCTGGCAATTCTGGAAAATTTGACCAGGATTTCTTCTATATTTGTCTGTTTTTCAGGACCTACTAATCTCCTGCTGGGCATGGGAAAATAAAACCAAAACTTATTTATCAAGACATCTTTCATTTTGATCCATTACCTGAGCAGACAACACTACCATCCTCTCCATGACTGCAATCATGTTCTTTTGGAGAAGAGTTGCAGTCCCTGAGGGTAGCTTCTGTCCCCAAACATTTGACCTCATCTAGCCAGATGGGATCATCCTCCTTTCCTCTCCCAAAGTGAGCTTCTCTTGGAGCTGACAGGGCTCTTCCACATTCAAGTTCCCTGCACACAACTTGGGCACGCTTCAAGTCCCAGCCATCATCACACACGGTACCCCAAGTCCGGTTGCGGAAGACTTCAACTCTCCCAGAGCAAGGATTTGGACCATTCACCAATCTGGTCTCTATTGGTTTTGGGGGGAAAAACAAATAGGACTGTTATGATACTTGTAAATATTGACTGTTTTTAATAATAAAAAAAATTAAAAAGAAAAAAAAATCATTTCATTGCTCCACTCTTCCTCATCTCATTCTCTCACTCATCCTTTCCCCATCATGGGACCCATCCATCCTGAGGATGAACAAGACTGCAGGTAGTCACTGTGGAATCAATGACCAAGGATTTATGGGGTCCAGGCACCTCACCTACTCTTACACAGTAGTACCTGTTGATTGACTTGGGTTTCTACTAAGGGACATAGTATTTTGCTAGGTAGTTGGGCAAGGTGCATTCTTTCATCCCTTGGTAGACTGATGAAAATTCATTTACAGCTTAAAGCAGGACTGAGATCTCCAAACAGAGAACGGAAGCATCCCTCCTCTATCCTTCTCCCTTTTAAAATTGTTTTCCCCACAGCAAAAAGGGGACACAAGACCCTCCAGTACACTTTTTATATGCAGAAACAGAATATGATGATACCATTTGCTTAGAGGCACATTACCAGAGAAGAAAAAGACTGCTGCTAATGCCTCACTAGGACATATGAGCATCACACAATAAAAAACAAGCAGAACTGCCATGATAGCACTAGACATTAAAGATGGGGATTCTCATCCTTATGCAACTACAGGTTAAAAACCAATTTTCCTGACAGTCAGGAAGAATAACATTCCAGTGAGAATTTTGTGTTATTTCTCCTGTTATTCAAAAATCCCCATGTGTTACGAAGGAATTATTCTGTGAAGAAAAAGGCTATTATCTGTAACCTCCCTCTACCCAATTTTCTTCTCAGAAAATGCTGTTTCCTAAACAGGAAATGTATTCTCTGTGCAGCAAATGAGTGTCTTGCACACACACAAAAAGTTATTTTTCTACCTAGTATATTTCTTCCTTAGCCTTTTGGAAAGTTCACATACTAGTAGAGTGATTTCTTTTCTGCTGAAATGGGAAGAGAGCTCCTGCAATTATTCTCCCTCACATGCAAGAATTGAAACAGTCAAGTGTTGACCTCCATACTGAGCATACATTCTCTGTCCTTCCTTGATATGAGCAACATAACCCATCCAAACCCATTCTTGAAATATCCCAGATTTCCCACTCTCGGAGGTTGTCCTTCTGCATTAACTCAAGATAAACTCTGTTACTCCCTCTCTCTTTAGGATTGTGGTAGACAATAAGGAACAGAATGAAAGCAAGCAATGTAGCATGATCAGAAGGAGTTGCAAAGACTGTGGAACTGAATAATTACCTAGTTTACAGTAGTTCCTTAGATAATAGTAAGAATCTTACCTTTGCACATGACACCAGCATTGTCTTCATGGCTGCAATTGTGTTTCTCTTGAGCTTTCAAAGGACAATGGGTGAAGAAAAGTTCTGTTCCTTCACATGCAGCCTCAAATCGCCAGATGGGCCCATTTCCTCTTCCAAAGTGAGCTCCTTCTGGGATTGACAAGGCATCTCCACAACCAAGCTCCCTGCACACAACATGGGCAGTGTTCAGATCCCAGCCATCATTGCACACTGTCCCCCACTTCCAGTTGTGGAGCACCTCAACTCCTCCAGAGCAATTATTTGGACCATTGACCAGTCTGGTCTCTGTTGGGGGTGAGAGTCAAAATGAGTTAATGAGAATTTGTTTCTTCCCTTTCCTATTCATCCTCCTTTCCTGCTTCAAATGAGATACCTCCAGGAGCCCCTGTCATCAGCTGTGGAGATGCCTTGTCAATCCCAGAAGGAGCTCAACTACATGTGGATGGTGAACTTATTCAGAAAGCATTGAATTTACAAAGTGGCTAAGCTTCCTGATTTTCTTGCAGGGATAGGGTCTCAGCTCCAGGTCATGAAGCATCCCACTTCTTTCTCTTGTTTTGGAACCTAGATCCACTCTCACTCTCTCCCTTCGCCATTCCAGACACAAAAGACAATACCCATCTCATCTATGCTGGGCTCCTTCAGGTCATACCCAAGCCCTCCCCCACATTCTTATATGTATAGTCCCTCTGGACATTCTTGCAATTCAACTTCACCCCTCCTGTTGTCAGCTGCCTTTCTTACTCTTATCCTGCTCTCCATCTCTTTAAAGACCATGTAGGGACTAGAGAGAATGAACAGAATGCAGACAGGGGACTGAACTGCTCTCATTAAAGAAGAATGACCAAAAAAAAAATGGAAAGAAAATGGAAAGGGAAGGGAAGGGAAGGGAAGGGAAGGAAAGGAAAGGAAAGGAAAGGAAAGGAAAGGAAAGGAAAGGAAAGGAAAGGAAAGGAAAGGAAAGGAAAGGAAAGGAAAGGAAAGGAAAGGAAAGGAAAGGAAAGGAAAGGAAAGAATGTAAGAATTATCAGGAGAGTTTGTGGGAAGGATTCATGTGTACAGTGACCTTTTTCAGCAACATACATAATGTTACCTGAGCATATGATACCAAGAGCCCCTCCAGAATCACAGCCTATGGAGTATCTATAGTCACAGCTGTCAACAGATGTTTCTGTCTTTCTACATTGATAGGAGAATTTGCCGATGGGACCATGTCCTCTTCCAAAATGAGATCCCCCTTGGCCCAATAACGCATTTCCACAGCCCACTTCCTTGCAAGCATCTTGGACATTTTCCATACTCCAGATTACATCACAGATGTCTCCCCACTGCTGCTGATTGAACACCTTGATTCTCCCGGAACAAAGACTTGACCCATTCACCAGTCTGACCATGCCTGGAATGGTCAAAAACAAAATGATTCTTTTCTCCCAATACATTAGCAGCTGCACCAATGGGCAGATGGCCCCCCAGCTAAGCTGAAGTCATGGGTAGAGCTATGTCAGAGATAGGAGACCGGAGAGTGAGTTTGTTTGTTTGTTTCTGAGGGGGTTGGCTTCCTATAGACTCCAAAAGCCAGACCAGCCCCTCAAAAGCAAAACCAGGAAAGGCTAGAATTCCATTTCTCATTCTACAAAACACTTCATGGTTTGGGGAATAAGTCATTGTGTGAGTGAGTGGGGTCTCCACCTTGTTTAAAGAGTACATTGTTGCCTCTAGAGTTTTAAGGATTAAGGGATTTGAACAACCACTGGAAGTCACTGGCTCCTATGGGCCATTATAGTTTTCATCCTAGTTTAGTTATATCTCCAGCATATGAGAAATATTGTGACCCCCATCTGGGAAAAGGTTCTTTGTAGAACAGTGAAATTCTGGACCTTTTGGTCGCCCTGATATTTTGGACATCATCACCTGAAGCACCAGCCATTGTGATTGGTGATTCTAGGAAACGACATTGAAAATGCATGAGACAGCAAGAGGTTCAAGTTTTCAGGGTAGGGGAAAAATAATCCCTCTCCCCAAGGATTATATCTAGGTACTAAAAAATAGTCTCAAGCACGCCAGTTACTCTCTTCCTTAACATGCTGTGTTCAAAGAATTCTTGGACTTTGTTCCTTTGCAGATGGAGCATTGTCCCTAAAAAAAGTGAAAAAGCAACCAAAAGGCTAAAAAAACTAAAAAAACACACGCAGATATTTATTTCAAGCAGACAGGGGAGAATTCCAGCCCCAGGAGCTGAGCATTTGACTAGTGATCTTCTTCTGCATGGGAAATATCTTTGTGTTGCATAACTGGTGGGAAACCATCAAAATTGCTAATATCATGTTTGTTGAACTTAGTTCACTCCACCCTTTCTACTTCCTACAATCAAAACTTACCTGAGCACTCCACACTCACATCCTGGCTGTGGTCACAACCATGCTCTGCCCAACGGCTGTGAGAGCATTCCTGAAGGAAGCCTTCTTCCCCGGTACAGTTCACTTTCTCCAGCCAGATGGGGCCAGATCCTTGACCATAATGGGCATTTCTAAATGTTTTGGTAACATTTCCACATTTCAACTCTCTGCACACAACTTGGGCATCCTGGGAATCCCATCCAGAATCACACACAGTCCCCCACTGCTGGTTTTGGAACACCTCAAGCCGCCCAGAGCAGCAACTGGGGCCATTCATGAGATGGAGATCTGATGGTTGAAAAAGAATTATGTTGGTAATACAGTCCCACAATTAGGCACAGAAGTAAGAAGTATGACTATGGCCAAACAAACAACCCTCACAATTCAGTTTGTCCAGAGGAGTGATTTTGTTGATTCAGTACCTGTATTTCTCATGAAAGAAAATCAGTTAGGGCTCTATCACACCAGGCTCTTCTCCTGCTTAAACAGTGTCATGGTAAAAATTCTATTGAACCAGAAGTTGTTGGTTTAGTTTCCCACCTTCACTACCCTTCTTGGATTACAACATTTATTTGTGCTAAATGCTTGTCACACAGACCATTTTGGAATGTTCCCACCCCACTACCTCCTTGCAAGACATTACCCCTGTCCCTTTTCTTAATTCATCAAAAATACAAATGAGCACATACACACACATATACACACAGAGACATTCACAGATTCCTCTAAATACAGATGAAAATGCTTTTATATGTAAAAAGTCTTTATTTCTAGATCCAGACTTAACTAATTGCTAGTAGATGAAAGCCAGCAGCTACTGATCTGTCTCATTGATGCCAGCTTTCATTTGCCAGTAATTACTTAAGTCTGATGGTAGACAAAGACAAAAATTAATGGATTGTTAAAATGAACATTTTTAAAAAACTATATTGATATAGGTATGAATTAGAAATAATAAAGTAGAAATAAAGTAGAAGCTGGGGGCTTAGGTCAGAAGAACAGAGAAAGATTTAAGAAGGGTAAAAAGGTCACAAGAGCCAATGTATCACGTAGCTAGGATGTTGATCACGTAGTCGGGTGTTGTTTATTGACTGACTGTGGTAATTGCAGATTGTAGATAAGCACTTTCCAGGGTCTGAGTGCGGGGGTAATTAGCTAGTAACAGCATGTGGTATTTGTGACCCCAGAGGAGCGGACCGAGACATGCCTGCGATCTTTGCCTGTGATCTTTGTGTATGCTGTGAACTTTGTCTATAAAAGAGCTGTGAAACTTGAATTCAGGGCTTTTGGTCTTTCGGAGACATCCAGCCAAAAGCCCGCGCATAGTTTAAGAGTCCTGTGGTCATCATACGGCAGGGGGACAGTAGCTATTGCGAAGTCACTGGCATCAGTCTGGATCATGAAAGCCTTCTCTGGATCAGGGAGTTTGAGGTGGGGTTCAGTAGTAAACAGAGACAAGTTTGTCAAAAGCTATTGGTATTCTGGAGTCCAGACTATGTGTATGGCCTCCCATTTATGGCTGATGGGCCCCTTGGGTTTTTGAGACTTCAGCAAGTTAGTTAGGGGCAGGGCAACTCCAGCAAAATTATTAATAAGGTTCCTGTAAGAATTAGCAAAGCCCAGGTACTGCTGGAGCTGTTTGTTTGTGTGTGGAACCAGCCAATCAAGTATTACTTGTTGTTTTTCAGGGTGCATTTGCAGCCCCCTGTTAGTAACCCTATACCCCAGTTAGTCAAAAGTCTGAGTGTGGAATTCACACTTCAACTGCAGTAGACTCTCGATTATCTGACATAGACGGGCGGGCTGATAGTCAGATAGCCGAAAATGTCAGATAATCCAGAGGGCTATCCTTGCCTGTTGCGGCCGCCATGTTTGGGGGCGTGTCTGGGGAGTGTCTGGGGGTGTGGAAACGCCTACAGCCACACCCCCAAGCAGCCGTGACGTAGGATAATCCGGAATGTTGGATGACCGAAGGACGGATAATCGAGACTCTACTGTATTTCACATACAGCTGATTATCTATGAGCCTCTGGAGCACTTTCTGAACCAAGTCTATGTGCTCCAAGAGAGTTTTGGAGTAAATCAAGATGTCATCTAAGTACACTACTATTCCTTTGTACAGAAATGTATGTAACACAGAGTTCAAGAACATCTGGAAAATAGACTGCCCTGCTTGTAATCTGAATGGAAGGACTGTCCATTAG
Organism: Iguana delicatissima; assembly: GCA_948472985.1. Taxonomy (NCBI): domain Eukaryota; kingdom Metazoa; phylum Chordata; class Lepidosauria; order Squamata; family Iguanidae; genus Iguana; species Iguana delicatissima. The sequence goes on along the minus strand of CAOKZL010002542.1, from coordinate 35,152 downwards.
TAGTTTCCAAGAGGGCTATAAAAGCAGTTCAACCATTCACTCTCAGGCTGCATTCTTATGCAGTGAAAAGCTTCCACTAAATCAAGCTTGGTAAAATAATTCCCTTGCACCAGCTGACCCATAATAACTTTTGTCAGGGGTATGGGGTATGCATTCAAAATGTAGACCTGATTTGAAAGAGAGTAATTAACCAGTAATCTTGCATCTCCATTGCACTTCTGGTAGAAGAAAACAGGGGAGACTATTGGTGAAGTGGAGAGTTTTATAAAACCTTGCTGCAAATTTTTATCAATAAATTCGCATAAGGACACCATTTCTGATGGAGATATCAGGTACAACTTTGTCTTCGGCAATTTCGCTCCTTTCATTAAATTTAACTCACAATCATATTCTCAGTGAGGTGGCAAGTTGTTTGCCTCTAGGACTTCAAAGTCCTTTTTCAAATCCCAGGATTTTGGCTTGTAACTCTGTTTAGGTTACTTTGCTGCTTCCTGCTTAGCCGGTTTCCGCAGGGTCCCAGTGCTGCTATGGTTTCCCTAGGCTTCATTGACCCAGTGTTCCAGTCTCTGAAGGGGTTTTGCTTTTTCAACCAATCGTACCCAAGCACTACATGAAAACCTATTTGCTTGGATACCAAGAACTGTAAATGTCCATGTATATCTCCCTTACACACCTTTATTGGCTGACTGCGGCTGTGTAGCTGCCCCTGCCTTCATGTGCACTCCATCCATTTGGGTTAACTTTATGGCATTTTTCAAAGGCTCAAAGCCTAGGGACAGTTCTTGACCAATTTGTGGATATAACAAACCTTTACAGCACTCAGAATCAATTAACCCCTTGTAATACTGCTTAAGTCCATCTGTCCCCTGCAGTTCTGCAGTCACATATGCATGATGGGGCTTTTTGTTACTCATGTTGGGAGGATTGCTCTGGTCCCATTCATTGCTGGAGGGTTGTGAAGTGGGTGGGTGAAGTCGCTGGCGAAAACTTCCCCTTCCTGATCATCGAGCCTGGGTTTTCGTGGTTTCACTCTTGTGATTGTGGGGGTGTGTGTGTCCCTTTTCATGGCACAGTTTGCTTCTTGTCTTCTGCATTCGACTCTTTTTCTGGCAGTCAGAAGGAATGTGTCCTTTCTTGCCATATTTGAAACAGGATCCTTCCCTCATTTGCAACCTCCTTTCCTTGCTGCTGAGTACTGCTGGTTTCTTTCCTCTGGGGGATTTCTTGTCAGGAGCACCTGCTTGAAGCTTCCTGACCAGTTGCACATTTTTCAGAGGCTTTTGACTTCACAAGCTAAGCACATCCAGCCAAGGAGAAAGGCCGGTTGGCCCTGTGCATAACTTCTATCAAGGATATCTGGCTGTAATCCTTCCTTGAAGAATTCTATCCATGTAGCTCCCTCCCATTACAGGGACCTTAGCAGCCAGCCTTCTAAATTCGCAGGCATGCTCAGCCACCATTCTCCTTCCTTGGTGTAGTTTTCTCAGGAGGTGACAGGCCTGTTTGCGTAGGAATGGATTCTCAAATAGTTCTCAGAGGCTGGTCATGAACATATTTATGTCAGCAATTTTAGGGGCTTGAGAATCAAAAAGGGAGGCCACTCATTCCACTGCCTCTCCTTGAAGGTGCTGACTAATGTATCTTACCCTTGCTGTGCTGTCCACAAAGCTGTTCCCAAATCAGGGCCACATTCAGGAAGTAAGTGAGGCTCTCTCCTTCTCCACTGTAGGTCACGTTCAGCTGGCAGTTGGACTGGCACCTGTCTTGTGGCACTGCTCCTGCTTCAGCTGCAACAGCATCTCCTTGTTGAAGGGGCCTGTCATAGCAAGGAGTCATGTTCCTTCTGTCTGCCAGGGAGGTGCACAGCAATGCCATCTCTTCATGAAGCCTCTTCACTTTGTCTTCTTTGGCTAATAGTTGCTCCCATAGTGTGGCCTCAGTAAGACTGAAATCCCATCGAGTAGCCCTGTGTCTCTGGTGTCTCCTAATTTCATCCCTCTCTCTCCAGGTCCAGGTTCTACCCTCGGCTGCTGGGATTGCTGGAAACTGAGTGACCCCAACTTTGGGGGCGCTGCTGGAGTGACAGTCAAGCTAGTGTCTGCTTGGTCTGGGAAGGCAGCTGCTCCTGCTTCTTCCTCTGCAATGTAAATGTCAGCTTCTTCGCTTTGACCCTCTCAAGACATCTCAAGGTGGTGCTAGTGAATTAGTTGTAAAATGTACCCTGTCTGGTCACTCTGTCAGGAATGGAATCCACTCAAATAAGATATAGGCAAAATCTATACTTTATTGAAATTGGAAACACATTTGGTGACCAGAATGAAGCAAGCAGAATGTGCAAGCAGTTGAAACAGCATTGGCCCAAACCTCCCCCACATGGTTCTCATGAGAGGGAGTCCTTATCTACTGAAGCTGCATTCTGGTTACATTCCTGAGCTCCGCAACAGGCACTGTTTATCTAACAGCTAACAAGCTACTACTATAGTTCCCGTCATTATTTCGGGGCAGACTGTGTATTCAACAGTGTGGATGGGTGGATGGATTGGCAGGTAAGAGAGAGACAGAATGAGAGAGAGAGTGAGAGCAATGGCGGGGAAAGACTCTGGAAGGGGGCTGGAAAAGAAAGCAGGGGCAGTGAGCAAAAATGGCATAAAAGTGAAAGGAGGTGTCAAGACAAAAGATCAAGTTCCCAATCTTAACAACAAACATAAGCTCCTCCAACATTCAGATAAACCAAGAAGCTTTAGGTTCTATTGGGATCCATTGGTGGTTCAACATCTTTCCTCGGTAAGCTGGTTCAACATCTTTCCTCGGTATTTTATTCTTCTGTCTTTCTCTGGGCACGCTATACTTTTTGGGGGGGACAATGAGGTGTTCTTTCTATCTCTGTCTTGGCACTCTTTCATAATTTGGGGCCCAAAGGAGTGAGACCTGATAAAGCTGGGCTTTTAGTGCATGAAAATGTTTCCTTACCTGGCTCCCACCTAACCCTCTGAAGTCTTCTCTTTCTGATGAGATTAGTTAAGGGGGCTGTCAATGCAGTGAAATGGTGTATGAATTTACAATGGTAACTTGCAAGCTCCAGAGTTGCTACACATCTTTCTTTGACTGTGGGGGAGGCCACTAAGAAATTTCTTCCACCTTTCCAGGGACAGAACTTACATCTCCATTTCCCATTATGAATCCCAAATATTGCACATGAGATTGAGTGACCAGACACTTCTTTGGATTAGTTGTCAACTTTATCTGATGTGGGGTGATCAGAACCTATTGGAGCCATCATAGGTGGGCATCTCATGCAGGACTACAAATGTTAATATAATCAATGTATGCCACTGCACAGCCATGAACCAGTTGTAACACCCGACTCATAAGTCTCTGAAAAGTGGCAGCAGCTACATATAGGTCAAATGGCAAGTGGGTGAAGTGAGAAAGACCCCAGGGTGTAAAGAAGGCTGTTTTTTCATGGGAATCTGATATGAATGGGATCTGCCAGTATCCTCTAGTTAAATCAGTTAACTAGGTTAACCCACTGGTTCTCAAACTGTGCAAGAAATTTCAGGGGCATTGATTTATTACAGTCAGTCCTTCTAACTCACTTGGAAGAGGGAAGATGATGGAGTGGGGAAGTGGGAGGAGGGAGGGAAACTTGAGGAAAGGGACAGGGGCAGAGGAGAGGAGGTTCTTCTCAGCTGACTATTCCACAGCCTGCTCCAGATTCCCAGTGCCAGCTCTGCAGTCATGGAGGGGTTATCCTTGTTTCCTTCCTTTCCCCTGCCACTTCACAAGTGCATGTGCTGGAGAAAGACCCTGAAGCATGCCTAAAATGGTAGCTGTAGTTGTCATCCTCACACCTCCCTCCTTTCCCTCTACATTTCCTGCCAATTTTAGAGCTTCTTTCCTTCCACAATGAGATGTTAACTGTTAAACCACAGCCATATTTGAGGGCACAAGATCTATATGCCATCCCCCTGTATGGAATAGGAGGAGTTGGAGAAACCAGGGGAAAGACTGAGAAAGATGATAAAAGGGAAAGACAGCAGGGATCCCTTTTGGGACAGTCCTTTGTGATGACCCTTTTGGGAGCAGAGTTATTGACTTCTATGTGCACAAATCCATTTTTGGACAGTCCTTTGTGATCTGCCACTTCTGGGGAGCAGAGCTATTGATTTTCATGTGCACCACTGCCTTTTTGTACAGTGCTTTTTGGACGGGTAAATGACAGAAATGTGAACTATAAGGTGGGTATATTGTATCATATGTGGTGGACATGTGAGAAGGCCAAAAAATTCTGGAAGCAAATTGTTATATTGGTATGAAAAATAAAATTTTATAAACAATGAAAAAATTGAAATGCAAAGAAAATTATTTAGATAGTTCCTGCAATGATTTTTTTTTTTTAAAAAAATATATCAGGACAAGTATTTGAAAGTAGCTATGCTCTAGTATAGCAATTTTGATGGAGAATAACAGAACCAGGAAAGAGATTCTGAATTTCCCAGGTAGACTAGCTGGAACCACCAACTCTCCTACAGTGAACAAGTCAGTGATAGACAAGACATTCAGAACAGAGTAAATTTCACATCCCCATCAGTAAGCATAGATAATCACAAAACTATTTCCATTTTACTTTCAGGGAAAGTATGAATTGAGAAGAAAAGTAACATGTCCAAGAGACTGAAAGTGGAGCAGAGATGTGGCCTCATGCTCCAAACACAAATATATGCCTTCAGATTCTCAGATCTCCTTCTTCCTCAGAAAACTCCCTGTCCAAAATGTCCACCTTGTTTTCTCTTGTCTAACACTCCAAGCACGCAAGATCTGCCCACACTAGCCATTTCCTTCGATTTCTTTCAGGATTACAGGATTTTTTCTCTCTCCTACCTCCACACACTCACCACTTCCACACCTTCTTCTCTTCCTTAGGTCTCTGGGCCCTCCACCTTCCCTTGTTTTGCTGCTCTGCGCTGTTGCCTCCACCCCAGGCCCATTCTGGTCTCCACCATCCCATCAAAGAAAGATAGTAAGTGCCTAAACTACAACTATTCCAGTAAAAAAATTCCTGACATATTGAATAATGTTTTAAATTCAGCAGAAGAAAGAAGGAGGAGAATACAAGAACAAGTGGGGTACTTTTTGCCCTGAGAGAAGGTGTCCATGAATTTATGGGTTGCCTGAGCCCACACTCATCTATTGACATCCATTACCTGAGCACACAACTCCTGCAGCTCCTGCTTCGCAGCAGCTTTCTGGTCCTAAATCCTCCCAGATGCAGTCAAGAAAGGCAGGGTTTTCCCAGCAGTATAAGTGTAGCCTGATGGGACCATGTCCTTTTCCAAAGTGAGATCCTGTTGGGGCCAATACAGCAATTCCACAGCCCAGTTCCCTGCAAACTACTTGTGCTGTGTTCATATTCCAGTTTTTATCACAGATGGCTTCCCATTCCTCATTGTGGAACACCTCAACTCTCCCGTAACAGTGACTGGATCCATTCACCAGCCTGACTTTACCTGGAATATTTTGAAAACCATGTTATTTCGTCTGCTTCTCATTCATCATGAGCTCATTGGTAAGATTAAAACCTTGATGCTTACTTTTCTTGGACAATCACCAGGTTTTCCTTCTTGACAGGCTACCCTCATGCCCTCAGCCCTGCCACCTGCTGAGACCCACCTGTTGAGACTGTCCCAAACTGGCATCTAGGGGAAGTAGTTCCTCAGCTGTCATTAAGTAACATCCAGACCAAGAAAAAAAGGACTCTCAGATAAGGGATAATGGTTTGAAAGGAAGGGTGGGTAATCTTGGCAAGTCTAGAGACCATTTCAAAGCCCCTGGAACCCTCCCAAGGGCCTTGGAAATGTGGAAATGTAACAGGATGTCAAGAGTTGGAAATCAAAAAAACTCAGAAACATATACCTTCTTTTCAAGGAGAATCATGCTCCCAGAGGATTCCAGGAGGATGATGATTTTCCTTAAGTACTCATTCACAGTGTGTCTTTGCATGGGACTGGATTTTTGACAATGTAGCAATAGTTCTGAGGGCTGCAGAATCTCTATTTTGAAGCCTGACTATTGGCAGCTTCTGTAGCCACAAAGATATGTGATTGGTGAGGCCAGAGGGAAATACTTGAGGACGTTTCAGACAAGCCAGGTTTTAGGGAGCCTGGGAAGAATAAGGAATGCTAGATAAGCACTCCAAATCGGCCTCTGCTATGAGGAGAAAAACTACTATTCTGAAAATGAGAAATGCCTGCTTGCTTCGTTGTGCAGTCCTTGTTTGTGATTAATAATTCCCTGCATACAGAAAAGTCAAACAACCTACTTTTCATCCAAAATATTTTCCTTGGGAGAAGAAGTGGCTTATAATTCATGTGTCATGGGTGGCAACTGTGGAAGATTAGGTGGCCACATTACCCAGAGACCTTGAAGGGCATATTTCTCTACTGCACCAGCTCCAGCAAAAAAAGAATCTTATCCCCCCCCAAACCTCTCATCAATGCCTTCTTGGAGGGTGTTTTCATCCTTTCTTTAACAACAGAAACTGAGCAAAAGTTATTTCATGTTTCCAAAAAGGCCTCTCCTGGCCCTAAACTTGGCAATGAGGGAATGTGGTAGAAATGCACGCCACGTATCCTAGAGGACATTTCAGGGCAAAACAACTTGTTTTTTTTCCAAAAATGTTGCAAATATTGTTTTTGAACCCTAGGGGTATCCACAGGGCCTCCACGTACCCTAGAGTTCATTCTGGAGCAAAAAGATTTTTAAAAAAAAAAAAAAATGATCCAAGGGAAATGCATTTGCTACCAGGAAGGCTCTGAGGGTCATAAATATTGGCTATGGACTGCACTTTCCCCCCTGCTAACAAGGCATGTGGAGAAAACAGCTAATACAACTAGCTGGCCCCACCTATTCAACAGACAACCTACGACTAAAACTTACCTGAGCACTCCAGACTCGCATCCTGGCTGTGGTCACAGCTCTGCTGCCCCCAAGGGCTGTGAGGGCATTCCTGGAGTAAGGCTTCATCCCCTGTACAGTTCACTTTCTCCAACCAGATGGGGCCAGATCCTTGACCGTAATGGGCTCTTCCAAATGCTTTGGCAATATATCCACAGTTCAGCTCTCTACACACAACTTGGGCATCCTGGGAATCCCATCCAGAATCACACACGGTCCCCCACTGCTGGTTGTGAAACACCTCAAGCCGCCCAGAGCAGCAACTGGAGCTGTTCACGAGATGGAGGGCTAAGGTTGAAAAGGAACTCAGCTGGTAATACGTTCATATAATTAGACACAGAAGAAAAAAGTATGAACATTGTCAGCAAATATCCTCACAATACAACCTGCCCAGAGCAGCACTTTGAGCTTTCTGTGAGATGGAGGCTTCATAGAACAAAAAGAATGAAATTGATTTTCAGTCCCCAAGGAGAAACTGGTCTTAAGGACAATACTTATCAGTCAGAACAAACAATTTAAAGATAGAAAATTGATTGGATTCCTTCTTGCTATTGGAAGGACTCAAATTGCCTAGTGACAGAAAACCCCACTCCCTATTATACCAGCCTACAGGTATAGATACAGACTACATAAAAATTGATACAAATATATTAAAATGACTTCCCATTTTTCTTCTGCTGTAAGTTGCAAGGCTAATTCTATTCCACTATCTCCTTCCATATAGCTTCAGCTTTATCCTGTTCTCTACCAACAAGAAACCTATCCTATTTTACATATTGAATCCTATAATTGCTCAGTCTCCCTTTACATGATCTGTGAAAGGTTTCCAAGTTTCCAGATATTAATCTATTACTTTCTCTTTCAATAAGGTTGTAAGTTTATCCCACTCCGCCTTATCCATTCACTTAGTTTTGGTATCATTTTATTCTTCCAGTATTTTGCATATTCTTGCTGCTGTTATCATGTATCTTATCACATTTTTATGCTTTCTTTCCCCCTGTCGTTGTTATTAATCATATTTAATAGATGTAACTCTGACTGTAATGTTATTTTAACTTTTAATATCTTTTGCATAGAATGTCCTACCTTTAACCAATACTTTTTGGGCTTTTTACATTGTCATCATATATGATAAAAAAGCTGCCAACTGATTCCTACAGTTCCAACTTTGATTTTTAAGGTTTCTATACATCTTAGCTAACTTCTCATTTATAAAAAAAATTTCTCTCATTGTACCTAGTAAGTTTCAACCCCCTTCCCCAAACATCTTCCCATTGCTCCAAATCTATATTACACCCTATTCACTGGGCCCAATATATCATGGCTTCTTTTATTTGTTCTTCTTCCATGTTAACTCTTAAAAACAATTTGTACATTTTAGCAATTAAATGGGAATTATCTTCCAACAATAGTTTTTCAAATTACATTTCTACTATGTCAAAGTCAAATTTTGTTTTATCCCTCTTATATTTCTCTCCTAACTGACAATATGTTAACCACTGCATTTTGAATCCTTCTTGTTCTAAACTTTGCACGTTTTTAATATCTCCCCCCTCTCCTTCTTTCTTTATTAAATCCCTGTATCTAATCCATAAGTTCAAATTTCCCATTCCCCTTCTATATAAGGCCATTTGTGGTCAGAGCCACCCTCGTATCTTTGTTCCTAGCCTTTTTTCTATACTTCTCCCAAATTTTATATATAATCATTCTTATGATATGATTTTTAAAACCTGTATTTCCCTTTATTTTTCCTTTACCAAAAGTAAGTGTGCCAGCCAAATGGAATATTCATTTAACTTGAAGTGATATCCAATCTAATGATCGGGTGCATGCATGATGGTATAATTTCAAATCACCCTAGTCCATCTCTTTCTTTGGCATCCTGAATCACTTTGCATCTTACTCTGGGTTTCTTCCCAACCCAGACAAATTTGGATAGATCTTTATTCCAGATTCTGAAAGAAGATTTGTTTGTAATGATCGTGATATTTGGGAACAAAAATATCATTTTGGGCAACATGTTCATTTTGATTGCTGAAATTCTTCCTAGAAGAGATGAGTCTATTTTCATTTCATTCAAGGCTATTTTTACGATTGTGGTAAAGTAATTCCAAATTTTTCGTGGGCAAATATATGCCCAAATATCTTACTTTTTTCCTGTTTTAAAGTTGGAGTTTTGAATTAATTCAGATTCTTATTTGTTGTTTTGTTTCTTTATTCTTTTTTATTTGTTTTGTTATCATCACTATTTTTGTCTATTTATCTATTTATTTTAAATCCTGTTAATTCACCATATTATTTGATTGTTTGTAGTAATTTTTCCATACTTTTCAAAGGATCTTCCAATGAAATTCCTAAATCATCCATGAAGGCTCAGACTTTATATATTTATCCTTTAATATCTACTGTGCATTCCTGTGTTGCTTTGTGTTTCTGTGTTATTTTGTGGTAAGTGGTGAAGTAAGCTATGAAACTCTCTGGTCCAGGGGCTTTACCAATTTTTGCTTTCTTAATTTCTTAATTGTCTCCAAAATTTTCTCTGTTGTAATACATCAGTTTATATCTTTTCTTTGTTCTTCTAGCATTTGGGCTATTTCTTGGTTATCCAAATATGCATAACATTTATTGTTCCTATCTTTTGTTAGAACATCTACTTTGAACAATTTGGAATAATAACTCAAAAAGGTTTTTTTGATCTTTTATTTTTCGTTGGTCACATCCTGTCTGCCTTTCACCTCAAATATTATCTTTTTTCCCCTCTCTCTTCTTAGCATATAAGCTAACCACTTTCGTAGTTTCTTTGAGTGTTCAAAGCATTTTTGTTTTCTATATTTGGTTTTCTTTTCTATTTTGTTGTCATCTCTGTTGAAAGCTTTTCTTATTCAATACTTTAATTTCATTTGTAATTTTGGAGACTGTACAATGGTTTCACTTCTGTCTCTTTTTTCATAAGTTCTAGTATTTTATGTTCTCATTTTTTTCTTCTCTTCTCAAAATCCTGTTGGACTAAAACTCCTATAAAATGATCCAGAAGCAATTAATATCTGTTCATTTATCTAGTTTAACTTCAATATAAGGTAATTCTTTTTTTAACTTCTGTTACTATGTTATCATCTTTCAATAAAGTCTCTCTCAACCTCCAATTAAAATCTGTACTGTGTTTTTTTCAAAGTCAATGTCATTGGCTTGTTGTCAGAAATTATTCTGGTGAGAATTTCCTTGTTTCTCACAAGTTTGCTTAGACTTTAGAAATGAAAAACATTAATCCTTGACCAGGAGCGATGTCTGTCAGAATAATAGGTAAATTCTTTACTACTACCATTTTTGAAGCACCAAATATCTATCAAGCACCAATTTTCCAATGATTCCAGCAAGATTTTAGGTAATGTTCCTCATTTTTTCTGCTATTTTGTAAAAAAAAAAAAAGGAAAAAAATCTGTTTTCTATTGGAGTATATATATTCCTATTAAGAAGGTTTTGTAATCTTGTAGACAAATTTCTAGTCCAATACAGAAACCATTCAGGTCACTAAATATTTATTTAACAAATATATTTTGGTTCACATGCATTACAACTCCACTTTTTTTCTTATCAGTTCTTGAGATGACTTCTTTGTCTAGTTTTGAACTTATTAAGTATTTTTTATCTCGAATTTCTCTGTGTATTTTCTACAGACAGATAATATCACATTTCTCTTTTTCTAAATAATGAAAAAGTTGTCTTTTCTTGGAATTTGAATTCAATTTTCTTTCTTGTAGACATTCCAGGACAGAAGCTTACTATTTGTTATAAAGTAGTTTTGATTAATTTTATTTATTTGGTTGGCTTTTTTTTTTTTTTTTAGGGTTTGTCTTCCACCTGGAGTTCCTCTGGGTTTTATCTTTCTTATAGGTCTTTATTTTCTTTCTGTCTGATTAAGTTTTTTAGGAATTTGGCAGTTTCTTCTTCCTCTTCCTGGAATTGTTGTTGTTTCTTTCCTCTATATTTTGTTGATTTTATCTTTGACCTTTTCTTCCAAGAATATTTTTGCTTCTTCCACAGACTTCAAGAAAATTCTTTTCTTTTGAAATGTAACAGATATTCCATCTAATCTCCCCCATTTGTAATTTATGCCAGTCTTTCATATAAAGTATGTTCTTTTTTTCTTTTTGATGTCTGTGGTGGTATATCTTACAGAATTTGGGTTACTTTGCTTTCAAATATGAAATGTGTTAAGAAGTTCCGGTGGAATATTAATTGTTTTACTCTCTCCTGAACAAAGTATATCATGACACATCTTCACTGGTTCTTTTGTTTTGCCATCACTGTATTAACACTGAAACTTTTGTCTATTTCCAGGTCACATTCTTCCATTTCCCAATCAATATACTTTGCCAGGGGAGGGATTACTTCTTCATATATATGGCCTTTTGAATAGTGTTCTTTGATACCTCTTAAGTTAGACACTTCTCTCTATATTTTATTTCCAACATAATCTCTGATTGTTCGCTTTGGGTTTGTGCCCCTGACGGATTTGCTGCAGTTGTTTCCAGATTTTGAGTTTTTAATTCTATATTTTCAATTTTCTCTTGCGATATGCGATATCTTCCGATATGTTTTCTAGCTGTTGACTTATCTTCTCCAGTGCTTTGTAAACTTGGCTTTTATTTCTTCTCTGTTAGTCCTCTTTTATTTCTGATTTAATTTTTTTTAATTCTTCTAGAATCTGAATACTAAGGTCAGGAGGTTTGCCTTCTGCCTCTGTTGTTGGTCCTTTCTGGATAGTTAATTTTGTCTGTATTTGTTTCCTGGCTCTAGATGTCATTCAAGCTTTCTTAGCTTTTTAGACAATAATTTGCCTTCTGTTTTCTTTTTATTTACCTCTGTTTTTATTTATATTCTTTATTGGTTTTAAGTTAATTTAACTTTCCTGTAATGAATTCAATTGCCTAAGTAATTCTGTGCTTCATACTGCTTATTACTACAACAGCAAGTGTTGTGTCTCAGATGCATCAGGAAGACAACAAGCAACCAGCAGGACAGAGCAACACAAGCAGGAATGGGCCAAAGTTCGGGCCAAGAAGAAAAAAGGGAAATTCAAACCAGTGTCAGGCAAGCAGAAATCCAAGAGATTCAGGATTCACAAGAACAAGACACAAGAGTTTCAACCAGTGGGACAACTACCAGTTTTTTTCATTTTTTTTCTCCTAATGTGCCCCAGGTTGTGAGCCCTGCCACCTGCTGAGATCAACCCATGGAGATCTTCCCAATCTGGCATCAAGGTCCCAGAGTGGAAGTAGTTCCTCAAGCCACATAAAATAACATCCAAATCAAGAAGAAAAAAAGTATTATTAGTTGAAAGAAAGGGTGGTCAATGTTGGCAGGTCTACAGAGGTCATTTCAAAGTCCTTGGAACCTTCCAAAGGGTGTCTGCTCCAGAAACTGTGTGGTGAAGAAATGGAGCAGCAGGTTGACAAATGGAAACCAGGAGAACTCAAAAACATATACCTTATTTTAAAGGACAATCGCATTTCCAGTGGATTCTAGGACCATGGTTTTCCTTTTTTTAAAAAATGTATTCATTCACAGGATATCTTAGGATATTATCAGATTTTTTTTTAAAAGGTGAATCAGAATATATAAAAATAGAAAAAGGTACTAGGTAGGGATGTCCCTTTTCCCTTTTATTGTTCATTTTGGCATTAGAGGTATTGTGTAGAGAAGTTAGAGTAGATGTGGAGATTAGAGGTACAAAGGTAAGGAAAGAAGAATTCAAACTCCACGCTGTCATAGATGATGTACTGTTCATGTTAAAGACTCTGAAGTAACTTTATTAAGGGTGATAAGAGAATATGGTAAATTTACAGGATTTAAGGTGAATGCAGATAAATCTAAAATTTTGACAAAAAATGTCATTACAGGAATAAAGTGGCTGGATTATCATGGATAAAAGAATGGATTGTTTTAAACAATAAAAAAATTAGTGTAGTTGGAAGGTCATGAACTACAGTTTGGTTGGCATGGCTATTTGTGGTACAGGAAAGTGAAAACAAACCTACAATTTAAAAACCATATAGTAAGAGGGGCGTTATTTAGAATTTGGGAAAATATAAAAATAATTTTGGTTTTAAAATTGTGGGCTGCGTATCTCCTCGGGGAGCATTCTGTTGAAGAGAATTAGATTACCCTAAAAAATGGATAAAATATTCAGATTCATGGGAAAATCAACAGGGAAAGTTAGTAATAAAAGATTTTCAGAAATTAGAAGAAGAAGGAATTAAGAGTCAATGGTTGGCATATTATCAATTAAGGGAAAGATTTAGAGAAGATAAAAATAAATTTTGAAAATAAATAATCAGATAGAGAAAAAATAATATGTAAGGTCTGTAATTGCAATTATATTACACAAATGAGGATAAATTAGTTAGGCACTGTACAATAAAATGGGCAACAAATGTGGGATACCTTATACAATTGGAACAAGGGGGAAGAATATGGAGAAGTGGCCTAAAATTTGCAAGTTGCTATGATTATAAGGAATTTTTTTTTTAATGATGCATAGGTGGTATTTGGCCCCTGTGAAATTAGTGAAAATATATTTTAAAAGTTAACAATAAATGTTGGAAATGTAGTATACAAGAAGGGACCTTTTATCATTTATGGTGAACATTTAGGAAAGCGAGAACATATTGGCTGAATGTGAATGAGGAAATACAAAAGTTTCTAAAAACAAGAGTTATGTTTAGACTGGAACTATACCTCTTGAATATGCTAGATTATCAATACAAGACAGAAAAGGAAAACAAAGTATTGTTATGTTATTTGATAATAGCAGCAAGAATAAGATTTGCAAAGTATTGGAGGCAAAATTCTGTTTATTTAATTCATGAATGGTTAGTAAAAGTGAAGGAAGCAGGTAAAATAGATAAGTTATCAGGATGGTTGAAGGGGAAATCTGTGCAATTTATTGGAAAATTTGGGAACCATGTAGATTTTACATGAAGAATAGAATGGACGATAAATTTCAATTAGCTTTTGACATTTAGAAGAATTAGATTTAGCTCTCTCCTGGAGACCTTGGAGGTTCATCTCTCTCTACTGCACCAGCCTCAGAAAGAAAAAAGAAAAAAAAATTCCAAACGTCCTCAGGGAGGATGGGATATTTTTACCATGTTTTGTGCCTATTGTTTAATAGGATGTAAGGATATGTTATTTTCTCTTCCTTTTTCAGAACAGCCTCGCCTGGCTGTAAATTTGCTTGTGGGGGATTGTTGTGGAAATATACTCAAAGTATCCTACAGTACATTTGTGGGGGGGGGGCAGTGTTTTGAAAAATAATGTAAAAATTGGTTTTGAACCATCATGGGTCCAGGGGAGCTCCAAATGTGGTGAAAATGCTCTTCACATGCCCTAGACTTTTTTGAACTGAAAGATTTTTAGCAAAATAATTAGATCCCTAGGAGGCCCTGGGGGCCACAAAAATGGCCCTGGGTGCACTTTCCCCACTGTTGGTTTAATGGGACATGATTTTCCTCTTGATCTCAGGGTTCTCATGGATGTTGACCTACGCTGGAGACTCCAACTACAGTCTAGGAGAGAAACTCACCTGAGCACTCCACACTGGCATCCTGGCTGTGGTCACAGCTCTGCTCTCCCCAGGGGCTATGGGGGCACTCACTCAGGAAGACCTCTTCTCCTGTACAATTGACTCTTGACAACCAGATGGGGTCAGATCCTTGGCCATACTGGGCTCCCTTGTAAGCTTTCGCGACATTTCCACAGTTCCGTTCCCTGCAGACAACTTGGGCATCCAGTGAGTTCCAGCCTTCATCACACACGGTCCCCCATTGCTGGTCATGAAACACCTCAACCCGCCCAGAGCAGTGATTGGATCCATTCACTAGATGAATTTCTAATAAGTCAAAAAAAGTTAAAAAAAAAAAGCCTCATGTCCATAGTGTTAAATACCAGGTTTTATCTTTAAACACCCAATTTGTTTAAAATATTGCAATTTTTCTGCCACTGAGTGCTCGTTAGGCAGCAATCAGGCTTTTCTCAGTAGACTAGAACATTTTAAGGACTATTTTAAACTCTTAAATTTGTCTTTGTCCACCAGAATGCCAGTACTGCAACCACAAGGTTGTGAGTTCGATCCTGCCAGGCTCCAAGGTTGACTCAGCCTTCCATCCTTTCGTAGGTCGGTAAAATGAGTACCCAGCTTGTTGGGGACAATTAGCTAAAAATACATTGTAAACCGCTTAGATAACACTTAGTTGATAGGCGATATAGAAAATAAATGCTATTGCTATTGCTTTGTGACTTGTGACTCCCTGCACCATAGCTCATATATTTCTGTTAATGCACAGGAAAGTCTAATACAGTAGGCCTGATTAGATATTAGAAGAGTTTTAGGTGGGATGTTTTTACATTTCTTATGAAGAGAATGCAGAGTAAGATTGTCTAATTTTTACTGTTTTAAACTATCTTAAAACATTCATTTCTTGTTAAAAAAATCTTAATAGTAAACCATTTAGTAATCTGTTAATATTTAAAGTATTTTCTATTTTTTAATTTTTTTTAACACTTGAAAAATGCTCTTGCTCAAAATCCAATGTATTGTTACCCCAAAATGTGGCTGACTCAGGAGTCCACCTGTGATGCCAGTGCCTCCATGAAACAGTGGGAAATATTTGCTCAAAAGGGAGGCCTGCAAGAGGGGGATAACCTTATGAGGTCTTTAACTCCTCTGTACACTGGTACTAGTACAAGAATACCAACTGAAGATTCAAAGAATATTTGTTTAAATAGTGTTTTTATTATCAATCACAAGCAGACAATATCCAAGCACTCTTGCAAACTCAAAAGGCTAATTTTAGGAAAAGAAAGGGAAAGTTTGGATTGTGAAAGTTTAGGACAAAATGGGAGATATTTACCAATCCAGCAGAGATGCAATGAAGCCATGTAACTTAGACTAAGAGTCCAAGGACAGTACACCAACGGGAATCAAAGTGGCAGAGTGATGACCAGCAACCAGTGCACTGAAAGTTGCTAGTACAAATTTGGGGTCTAAATATTCTATTTCTGCCTGAAGGGGAGAGGTGTTAACGACTCTCTAGCAGCATAAACAATGGGCTCTGGAATGGACTAATGGTCTTAGTGTTAGGTGACGAAAGACTGGTGTGAATTGTTATAGCTCTTTAATGGTTGGACAGGTGTGAGGACAAATGGGAAGTTTTAGTGGTCAGAGGAAGAGGGACTAAAATGATCAGTCATCCTGTGGAAACATTTTGGGGTTATTTCATTTCTATTTCTATTTTTTCTATTTCTAGTTTTTCTAAAGGTGAGTTGTTGAAGGCTATTTGTAAGTCCATTATTGCTGGAGTTACCCTGACTATGGCTTAGCCATGTCCTGAGGTCCCAGTGTGACCTAGTTTTGCAGTGTGTAGCCAGTTCCTCTTTATCAGCCAGGTCCTTGGCCATAGTATGGCATAATTTATATTTCATGCCAAATAAATCATATTTGCCAATTAAATTAAATAATGGAGTGGGGGTTTATGGCTTGCTAACAATGTGGAGGATCTCTAGTATCTATGTTTGTGCCTTTGAGAGGGTGAGTTTGGGCAGTTGTGAGAGAGAAATAGTGATATCTACTCTCTAATCTGAGGACTTTTCTTGCATCTGACTCAAACACACTCAGCCAACTCTAAAGCTAAGCCAAAGGCACTTCTAATTACAAACCAAATTCAGAATAACAGGAGCCTAGTTACAGTGCAAGAGGGAGGTTTTGCTACATTCCTCAATCAAGTTTCTGATTGCTATTGTTTGTGCTCCTGGATTTGATTCTCCCCTGTGTTTTTGTCTACACCCCTGGTTAAAATTCTGTAGCATAAGAGAACCAGTATTGTCTAGTGGTTTGAGTATTAGACTACGATCCTGGATACCAGGGGTTGATTCCCTGTTCAACCAACGAAACCCACAGAGTAATCTTGGGCATGTCACACACTCTCAGCAAACCCTGTGATAGATTTGTACATTTTTCTTATAATGGAAACTGGAAACTCCACTTAGAGAGAAAAACATCTGGCTGAGAGAACAGCAAAAGCAATATTGACCTTTGGAAGTGTCAGTGGAGATTCCCTGATAGACCTCATCTTAAAGATCTTTATTGGTGAAGTATAGGCATTACTGCTATATGGGGTAGCAATAGGGGGACAGGGTGATGCTGTCACAGTGGAGATAATCCAGAATAAGTTTTTGAAAGAACTACTGGCACTCCCTTTCACCCTTCCAGGGGTGTCCTTCTCATTGTTAAGGCTGGAAGTCAACCTCCCTTCTAAGGCTAGACTCTGTAAGAGTTAAAACTTTCTGGGAAAAGACTGATGGACTTGGATGATCTCAATTTAGCAAAACTATGTTCCACAGAGCAAAATGCTCAGGGTGGATGGGCCCACTATTGGTTTTCATAGTGCCAGTCTTACTTTGAGGACATTACAACTTCTATAATCTATAAGGAAAAACATTTTATCACAGACAGAACCTTTAGCTTGATTCTTATGAAAACATCCTTGCTATCCAATAGCAAATTCTTTCCCCATGGTAAAGCCATCTAAAGAGAGAACAATACTTCCAACAGTATTTCCAAGACCTAACCTTTGTGGCTCTCAGTAAAGTTTTTACAGCCCTCCATTATCTAATAATGCTGTCAGTTCGTACAGAGGGAAGGTATAAAGGAATTCTTTACACACAGTTAAAATGTATTTGTGGCTCTGGGGAGGTGGAAGACCTAGTTCACCCTTCATTACACTGCCAATTACATAGTGATCCCATGATGCATTTCTTGGGAGGCCTTTTGAGAGCAAGGGTTGGATGCTGCCTGATATTATTTCTGACCTGTTGGCTGACCTAAATCCATTACATTCAAGGTTGCCACTTTTGCAGCAGTAGCCCAAATGATCCACTACAACTTCCAGAAGACATAAGTAATGGATTGGAAAGGGGACCAGATGTTGTAGTTAACCTTATTATTGTTGGGTTTTACCAAGTGACCTTTTGCTTTGCTCTTTCCTTTCTAACCTTGTTTGTGATTTCTGTGCTTAATGTGATATCCAGTAGCACTTGATTTATTGTACTGGATACACTGTTTTGTTTTTTCAGAATTTTTTGATGTTGTGCCTTAGACAAATAGTATTATCTGTCCTTACAGGACTGTCCCACCACCTTCACAGGGATGGTTGGTCTCACACTTTGGAACTCCCTTTCTCATGAGGCTAGAATGGTTCCATCTTTGCTGCCCCTCCTTTTCCAGCAAATCTTCAAAAATAGGCTTTTTGAAAAGGTCCTTTTGTGATATTGTACTGTACTGTATAATGTTTGTGAGGAAAGGTTGGACATGACCTTTGGTCCAATAAAATGCATATGATGTAGATTGTACCTGGGGATGACAGTACATGAGGCAATCCCATGTGACTCTAGCTGAGTCATTGTGATATGTAACCAGGGCAGAGGGTTGCATCAGACATGGTAAATGCAAAGTTGGCTAGAGTTACATCAGCAAGGGTTGTATATAAGGAGCTGAATTCTAGCCAACTGTGCTCTTGATTGCCTGATCATGTTTGGCCAGAGGCTATGCTAGACAGCATACACACTTGCTGTGTCAGAAGAAAGCTGAGTTTCTGTTTGGAGAATCTTGTAAATATGTATGTATCGTAACTGAAGATTAAATGCCTCCAAGTTGGAAGATAACAGTTGCGTGGGTGAGTTTTTGTGGCTCCAAAGCATTGCTGCTAGTTTAAACTTTGCTGTGCATGCTTCTAAAGCTGTGTGTACAATCTCTGCTATATGTTGGGTTTTGATACACTTGACTCTGGTACAGCTTTTTGGCCAGAGCTTGGTATCAGGAGCGAAGTGCTATCGCGGTTTTGGGTAGCTCCCATCATCCACCAATCCTCCACAATGTTTGCTTTAAAGTGAACCTTTAAATGGTTTTAATTATGTTATTACTTAAAACTATTTTAATCTTAATTTCCATATGTTTTTAATATGTGTTTTATTGTACTTTTATGACTTTTTGTAAGTCGCCCAGAGTCTCAACCTTAGAAAAAGGTGAGATATAAATGAAGACATGGAGGGATGGGATTTGCCAAAAATACTTTTATGAGCACTGTGATTGACATGACCTCCTGCCATTAAACACATCATCTGTAGGTCCTGCCATCTTCTACTGAGCCGGATGAGCCATGAGTCTGGGTTGGTCTAAGGCTGCTTCTGGTGTTCTCCATACATCACAAACTGCTTGCAGAACCTCAACAACAACAGACAAAGCATCTACTAACTGCTATGTCACTCAGGAACCTCATGTCTGCAATCTTGACAAAATAATTTGTGGCTAGATGTTTGAATTTGAAATGCCACTGTGGTGACTGAAATTGAAATGCCATCAGAAGCAAGTGTAGCAGTGAAAATGAAGGACATCTGAATTTTCAGGGTTAAAAGGCTCATAGCGTATGAGTACAAGGATGGACGATACCTTCAGGAACCAAAATGTCTCCTCATAACATTCAAATATTTCTGGTGTGAATCATGCAAATAAATATATGCTTCCCTTTCCAGGCCCAGCACTCTTTCTCCACTCAAATATTGCTTCCTCTGGATCCATCTTAGCTGGGTTAGAATTCCCTTAGGCTCCTCCTCCTCATCCATCTGGATGCTTTCCCTCTGTCCACTTTCTTCTCCCTTAGTCAATTTCTTCTAATTACTTGATGGTCTTTCTCTTTCTCTCTAGTCATGAGCAAATTCAGCCTTTCCCTCATCTTACTCAGCTCTCCGCCCTTCCCAGGCAGCAGGGATGTGTTCCTCTCACTCTGATAAGGTTACCAACTATTACCCCATTATATGGTGAATCCAGCAGGCATGATGGCAGCATGTGGTAAATCATGAAGGGATTACCCATATACCATTTGTCCCCTTTGAACTGGATTGGGCCAATCTGATTCAATCTATGGCCTGTACAAATAAACCCAATTAATTTTGGGATTTGGCTGAATTGTTTGTACAGTCCAAACAGTGACCATTTGAGAGGAGGAGCAAGGCAACCTCAGTCTTCAGACCGCAGCAATGGCTGCTTAACCTTACTTAATATAAGCTCATAGTTTCATGCAAGAAATCTGGGAAGGGTCATGCAAAACTATCAAAATAAGAGAGGGAAAGAGAGAGAAAATAAAGCCTACATTTCTCCCTTCTCCTCTCCCATGATTTTCAACAGCAAAGAAAAGAGAAAAAGCTCCTATTAATAAAACTTCATTATTACACTACACTGATATAACACTATATCCCACTTTTTAAAAATTATTTTTATTAAAATAAACATGAAAACATGTAGTCATTCAACATACAAAAGCAATCATTCTTAACCTTTCATTATTATTATATACATTTTGCCATGGCAACATCCTATGGAGTCCTGGGATCTGGAAGTTTAGGAAGGGACATTTAGAATTCTCAGTCAGAGGGCTACATAACCCAGAATTCTTCAGGATGGCACCATGGCAGTTAAATACAGTGTCACTACAGTGTAGTGTGTGATAAGGAAGAAATACGAGGACAATGTTATGGTGCTACCTAATGCATTCTGATACATTACCTGACCACACTACTGCAGCATCCTTTCTAAATCAACAGAGAATTTCTTCAGGCATTATACTTTGCTGACAGTCATGGAAGGCATCCTCGGTCCCAATACATTTGATCTCACCTACCCAGAAGGACCATGTATTCTTCCAAAGTGATCTCCCCATTGGATTGATAAGGTATCTCCACAGCCAACTTCCCTGCACACCACTTGAGCATTCTTCAGAGTCCAGGATGAACCACACATGCTCCACCACTGATGGTTGCGGAAGATTTCAACGCTTCCAGAACAACGACTTGAGCTATTCACCAGTCTGACCTCTGATGGATCTGAAGTAAAGAATGACATTGTTTCTTTATATTGTAATCCCCAAGCCGCCACCATCGTCATCGTCACTGTCATTATCATTGCCATCATCATCATCACAATTTTTCCCAAAGTTAGGATAGGACTCAAAGCAAATCACAATTTCAAAGAACAATCCAATTAAAGGCATGCTATATAGATGATCATTATTTTTAGATGAATGATGATCAGTATAAAGTAATCTAGAATAAGCTAATAAGCAATTATGAACCTAATTACATAACTAATTACATAACTACATAACTTAATTACATAACTACTAACTAATAAGTAATAAGTAATAAATATGGGATAAACTGTATGACTCAATTGTTAGGTTAACATTTAAACTGTTGCATGAACTGTTTGCAACAAGGGAAAGAAGCAACCTTAGTTATGTTTTGTTACTATTTGTTTTAATGATGTGTAAATGTCTGTTTATTTTCTTTTTCTTTTCATTTTCGTATGTTTGGATTGTAATGAAAATGTTTTTGGAAAAAAATCCAACTAAAAACCTATAAAAAGTGAACATTAAAAAAGAATTAAACTATTTACAACATTAAAATACTTTACCCCTCAAGTTAAAAAATAAAATCCAACCAAAAAGAAAAAAGTTCTTAAAAAACAGTTCAGTTAAAACAACAAAACACTCCCATGCCTATTTTTAAAAAAACTGTTTTAAAAGCCTGCCAGAAGAAAAATAAAAAGAAGTCATAGAAGACAACGAAATAGTTCCACAGTACCCAGAGACAACTGTCCTTCTCGCTCTAGCTTCTTTACAACCTTTATAGAGAAAAGGGCTGCCTCCTCACTTTTGCTTTTTTGCAACCTCCACAGAGAGAGAGTTGCTGACATGTATACTTTTGCTACCTTGGATATTTGCATAGACGAAATAGTGGACACAGACAGTTTATAATGCCACGTACAAACTATGTTTAACATTTACCTTGTTTTCATCATGTTTTGCTAATACTAGATTCATTCAACCATCTGAAAGACTATCCAGGTGTACAAAAAGGATTTGCATATTGTGACGTATTGTAGCTCTTTCTATAATGACATTGTCACATGAATACAATACATGATATCATATCATTTTTCTTTATTGAATACATGAATTATTATATGTATTGCATGTATTGTTTGCAAGCACTTCAACAGGTATTAGGTGATAACCTCACCTCATTGCTGAACAAATAGCTGCTGGAAACACACTGAGGGCAAGCTTTAAATCCAACATTGTCTGACTTGGTGTTCTGTCATTTTTATTCTAGCATTTTTCATCTGAAATCTTACTTTTTGAGGAGTTAAGTCATTTAGACTTCACCCAGAAAAGCTGCCATGGCAGGCTGGACAAAACTTAAATGAGAATTTTATCTTTGACTATACGTTTATCTTTGACCATATGTAATTTGACCATATGCGAGAGTCACCAAATCAGTTCCACCACACAAGCTTACCTGCACACTCAACACTCACATCCTGGCTGTGATCACAGCTGTGTTCTCCTCCCGGCCCTTTGGGGCATTTACTCAATGACTCTTCTCTTCCTGTACAGTTCAACCTCTCCAGCCAGATGGGGCCTCTTCCTTTTCCAAACCTGGTTCCACAGGAGGCTTTTATGACCCCCCCCCACAGCCCAATTCCCTGCACACCCCTTGGGTATCCAGGAAATCCCAGCCAGCATCACAAACTGTCCCCCAGCTCTCATTGTGAAACACTTCGACCCTCCCAGAGCAGTGACTGGGGCCATTCACAAGACAAAGCTCTGGTAACATAAAAGAGTGATAATGAGTTACATTCATGTTTTAAACTTACATATATGGAAGTTCTTATAAGCTCATATGATTTCTATACTTTGGAACAAACCTTTTCTTCTGAACGCTATTAAACTTTGTTGGTGCTTTGGCTAATTGGCACACTTTCTCCCAGGAGGAAGGAAGGGAGAAGCAGATTTGGCTTTGGTTTACTCCACATTCCTCAAAAACTCAAGGGGGAAGAAGAGGCAACAGTATGAAGGGAAGAAGAACTTTGGGCACTCAGCTCTGGTATTGCCAGAAAGAATAAAATGCTGGGTAGTAGAGTTCTCCTCTATGTCACCCAGAGAAAAGGGACGCAGAGGAACTCCTGGTGCCTAGCTTTTCTCTTCTGTTCTGAGCCTTCAGACAGGAGTGGCCTACCCCTACTTAGCACTCCCTCATTGGGACACATGTGGGGAGGAAAGGTGGAGAAGAAGGTGCTTGTTTTTTCCAGTGATCAGAGGTAACAGAGACATTCTCTTTGTAGAAAGAGACAAAAAACTCTGCCCCTCCTTCTGCATGGGAAAGGTGTGAATTGGGCAGCCATGAAGGAAGGACTGGCTAATGTCAGAGGATGGGGCTCTTCACTATGGCTGGGGCTGGGAAAGAACTCTCCCATCCCTCAGCACCCAACTGAGCTTTTGCTTTTGGCTAACAGGATTTGCACTGCAGGGACTGATCTCCAGAGTGCAAATGGGAAGGAACAGTCCAATCCCAGAATTGTTCGAAGAAACAGCAGCTTCTGAACTTGTGCTTGCTGCTGTCTTGCCACCAGAGATGGGGGGGGGGGTTATGATCTTTTCTCTTCCTTTCCTGCCTGCTTCTGCTTCTTCTCTCAGCCACCTTTTCCCAAAACCATAGTGGGCAGATAACATGGTCCAGTTCAATCTGCATTTATTTAGAGACTGCCTTCTGTTGTAAAGAGATTTTTAAAAAGAACTGACCCAGACTGCATACTCTGCCTGGCATGTTCCCTCTCCGCATCTGCTCTTTAATGAAGGAAGACATACTGAAACATGTTTGCCCTCCCATTCTTTTCTCTTTTAGATTAGTTTAGGAAGGATCAGGCAGTTTCTATCTAAGAATGCATTTCTTTAATAAGCATTAAAGGGTTCCAAACGTATTTTCCTCCTCCCACACCCCAGTGTTTCAGATTGGAGTTTACATGAAAGCTTCTTACCTGTACATACAACACCAGCATCTGTAAACCCGTAACAGCCATCATTTCCCCCTGGTTTTGCTTTGCATTCTCTGAGAGTGGCTTCCTTCCCTGTGCACCGAACACCACTCAGCCAGATGGGACCATCTTCAACTCCAAAAAGATAACCTCTAGGGGCAGAGAGAGCAGTTCCACAGCCAAGATACCGGCACACAACCCTGGCATCATCAAGGTCCCAGTTATTGTTACATACTGTTCCCCACTATCCCTCCTGGAATATCTCAACTCTCCCGGCACAGCGATGGTGGCCGTCTGCTAACCGAATCTCTGAAAATACGGAAGAAAGAAGAAGAAATACTAACATTTCTAGTTTCCTACATTTGTGCCTTCCCCAGATTCTCTTCTGCAAGAAGTACTCTGTGGTCTCAGTTCTGCCGAGGGGTGAGAGGGAAGGGTGGCTATAAACAGACATACATTTGAATGGCATGGCAACTGATCAAGGGCACCCAGAGAGTGTTGACAGAAATTATCCCATTGATCTGGGGAGACAACAGATGATACTGCCAGACACTGAGAGCTTTAATCTGAACCCTGCAGCACAGTGAGGACGGGGGGCACCAAGTATTGGTTAGAATAGCCTCAGTAATTACAGCATTATTATGGAAGCCCCTCCAATGGGCAGAGGCATCCTTCTGCTTCTGTGATCTCAGCTCTGCCAAGGAGACGGAGAGGAGGTTGTCTGTAAACAGACATAGATCCGAAGGGCATGGCAATTGAGGAAGAGCACCCAGAGAGTGCTGATAAAAATTATTCCATTGATCCATGGGACAACAAAAGATACTGCCAGACACTGACAGCTTCACTTGGAATCCTGCAGCACAATGAGACAGAATTTCAGAGGACAGAGTTTGCCAAGTACTGGTTAACATAGCTCCAGTAATGACCATGGATTCTGAATCTGACCCAGGGAAGGAGAGCCACAATGGCAGGTGGCCCCTTGAAGAATCACAGGCTGCCCTGAAGGCTCCAGCTCCCCGCTCTTGCCTGGAAGTGGAGACTGAGACTGGTTCCTCCAGAGAGGATCCATTTCCCCACAGGGGCAGGGATTCCATACAGACTCTGGAGCAGAGATGCAGCTACCTACCAGGGAGCAATGGTGGGGTTGGAAGAAGAAGCTTCGGAGAAAGCTGAGGTGATGCATGAGATATCAAGGCTTGGTTCAACAAAATCTGTCCTAATTGGTGACAGCTGTATATAGACGCACACACCCCTTCCTGGCTGGATCCTGTTTGACTTGCTTCCTGTTGTCAGCTTTTTAATTCCCAGTATCAATCCACCTGCCTTCACAACCTTTGCGAATGTCGTGCCCTTGCCCCAGGACCCAGAGAAGTCCCTTCCCAGCAGTCACACCCCAGAAACATGAAAAAATAGTACTTAGGGCAGTCAGTGTAGGAAGCAAAAGGAAAGTTCAGGTCTCTGGCAGTGTTTATATGGAAATGGCTTGTTAATTATATAACACAGCTGATCTGGAGGCTTAGGCTATATAATCAGAGGCCTCAACAACAGGTTGCTGGAATCTACTGATGTTGTTGGTAGTGACAGCCATGGTGAGTCTTGCTTCCTTTACCTGTGTGCTTTGGATCTTGGACTTCAACAGTTCACTTGGATTATCGGTTTGGCTTTTGGACTATTCCCCCTTTCTGGGCTGTTGCTGTGTTTCTCAGAGAATTTACTTCAGCCCCAAGGCTGTTTTACAGAGCTGCCCTTATCTAGCTCATTAGGCAGTGGAGGAGCCTTGGTGGGCTGCCAAGCCCAGGACAGCGAAGTGGGCTTATCCCCCCAGACTCACTGTGAATCCCTGAAAGCAAACAAACCTGCATCCTAAATAGAGGTCTCAGTTAAGATACATGAGAAGAAGTACCCTACAAAGGAAACAGGAAGCCAGGCCAAGCATTACTGTCATCCCATTTCCAGGGCTTTCAGAATCACAGTCAATGACTGATTGAGCCACAGATAAGCAAATGCCAATCATGGTAAGAGATGCCCACCTGATCATCACAGGGGGACATTATTGCACTGAGCACCCATCAAGGAGCCAGCACTGAGACAGACCTCATCTGAGAACCTGCTCGGAGCAGAATGAGCCAAGTTATGTTCATGCCGGCAAGGCCATTGCAAGACCTTGGCAAGATCCAGTGTGCTTTAATGCTGGATCTCACCCCAAATCTTGTGAGACTTCTGATCTCATGAGATTTCAGCTGATAGTTGGGCAGGCCTACATGTAGACCTGCTGGCTCTCTAGGCAGCCATTGCTGCCTGATCCACCGCATGAGCAGGTTGTGCGGCCTCAGGCTAATTTTCTTCCTTCCTGCCATGTGGCCTGCCAGGAGCCTTCAGGACTTTCCCTGTGTGATAATGGGGCTTCCCATTATCTAGGCTTATCAAAAGGAGATACTTCCCTCTTCAGGTAAACCAAGGGTTAATGAGGTGTTGGGATTACATCAAGGGTCACAGGGTGAGAGTTGACCAACCAAAAGGAAAAGAGGTGGGCATCTTCAGGATATTTACAGATGCTTCTGAGAAAAAGATATAAAACTTCTGTGATGCCATGTGGCTAAAAGAAAAAAAAAGAAAGAGAGAGAGAGAGAGAGAAGCAAAGAGAGGAGAGCTGGGCCAGTCAAGCTGGCAGACATGCCGTGTCTCCTGGACCTCCCCTCTCTTCTCCTTTAGACCATCTAAGCCTATAACCTTATTGTGAGTAACTAGAAATAAGTAGTTAGTCGCGTTAGGGATGTTGTTATTTTGGGAATTGGCTGATCTTAAGAATGTATCTATGCTGTTATATCTGTTTTGTAAATTCTTGTAACTAAGTGTACCTGGGGGGAGGAGTCTCTCAAGTGTGATATTGTTTATTTGCATGCCTTGATTAAACACTTTCTGTAAACCTTCGTTTCTCTCCATTTCCATGCCAGGTTTGGCACACGCTACATAGGACCTCTCTCACTCGGGGGAGGGGGAAGATCCTTACGCTTAGAGATTGAGCAGAGTCCCTCCTGTTCTGTCCAACTGATTCATAATTCAGGGGGGTGGTGGCAGCATACCTGATCGAGCTGGGGAGATTGCCAGCCTTTCCAAGCATGGGAGTCAGCTTTGGGAGGCTGGCAAGAACCCCAGTAAAACGCTGGGGGAATTTCCAGTCTTGCAAGGGTGGGAGTCAACTTGAGAGACTGTAAATAAACCTGCAGTGTCACATGGTGGCAGCGGTTTTCAAATGGAGAGTGGGGGTTTTTAAGGTGCAGAGTTGAGGCTTGGGCTTCAGGTTCCCCTGTGTCTGTGGCGAGGAATTAAGCTCAGGAGAAGGGGGGGTGGATGTGTGAGTGAGGGAGCCCTTCTTAAACAGCCTGTGGTTTAAAAGGGACATTTTTTTCTCTCCTTCTCGTCCTCTCTGCAGCTTGAAAAGGGAGGGGGAGTTGGAGGCTGGGGGCCGGAGTCGCTTCCTCATTGAGAGCCACTCTTGTGAATGGGTGATCTCCAGATTTTTTTTCCTTTTCTTTTTCTCCCCTTCATCCCTTGAGGGGGGGCTTGCAATCCTCAGAACACCGGTTCTCTGAAAAGGGGAGGGATGGGCATTAAGGCATTGTTCTGTGAACAGGCAGGAGGAATTTTTCTGTGAAGGGCTACCGTTCTAGTTTCACAGAGCCTCTGTTTTGGGAAAGAGTGATTTTCTGTTTTTTTTAAAAGCTTGCAGTGAAGAGCTGCCGGCTCTGTCATTCAAAGCTTCTGTTGGGGAAAGAAATTTTTTTTTTTTGGATTTTCAAAGCTGCTAAACTCAGTGGGTCTAAGTCAGAGCAGGCATTGTTTTTAAGTCCCTTGCCAGCTGTGGAGCTAAAAAAATCTGCATACGAATTGCAGGCTTGGCTGAGTACTTAACTCAGGCAGGGTTGACTTCTGTTTCCCTCTTCCCTCAGGAGGAGGGGGAGTGAAGCAGTGGAGGAGGAGAGAAGGCTTTGGGAATTTTTTTCCCACTTGTCTTGGCTTTTAAGATTTCTTCCTCTTTTCTGTGGCTTTTGGGGCTTCTAGCACTATATATATTCTTTGATCAGCCAATCAGACCTTTTCTATGTTGCAGTTTTCGGTGCACAGAGGTAGTCAGGGAGTTTTATGAACTTAATATCTGGAAAAATCCTGGAATACACTATGGATCCTGCAGCGACCCCTAGTGGTACCAATGCCACACAGCAGAATGCTACTGCTAGTGGTAGTAATCTGGCATGGCAAAGGGCTTCAGCACACGCAACCGCTATGCTAGAACATGCTAACTCTCCTGCTGCTTTCTGGGATGCCATTAAACTCTTGCATGATAAGCTTACCCTGGAACAAGTTGAAGGCCCCCTGGATAAGACAATGGACATGATGCACTTGAATTCTACACAGTCTGCTACTGCAACCCAGACAGCTGTCCAGCGGAACCCAGAGCCGTGACTTGCTCTTACCCGCATCAGACAGCTGCCAACTTACAGGGACTCAGATGATTTTGAAGCTTTTCTCATCTCATTTAAACGTGCAGCAGATGATTTTGGGATCCCTGAGGAGAATTATATGAGTGAACTTCGTCTTAATCTCTCAGGGACGTTACTGAAAGTGGCAAGCGACTTGCCAGCCGCGGACCGGAATGATTTCACCAAGTTTGTGGCCCTAGCCAGGGAGAGGCTTGGGCTCACACCAGATCAATCTAGATTCCGGTTTCGTGCCACTAGGAAAAAGCCGGGCGAGACGTACAAGGAGATGGCTTGTTCACTTGAGTGGGCACTGAACTCTTGGATGCAAGCAGCTAAAGCTTCCAGCAAGCAAAAAGTCTTATTTCAGATTTTATTGGAGCAATTCTTGGAGCACATACCTCCACAGACAGCATCGTTCGTGTTGCAACGAGAACCAAAAACACTAGAGGAGGCCGCCAAGGCAGCAGATTGCTTTGTTGCCTCCAGAGGTGAAGAGGCATTCCAGCCTACTGTGGTAATGCCTCCTACAGACAAGCAGAAATACCAACAAGCATGCAAAGATCTCCATAAGCACAACACTCCTGCCCCAAGGTCATCACTAAATGACACTACCTCGAAGCCTCAGCTGCACAGCTCTACCACAATGTCACAGTCTCGCTCTGGGCAGCAGTTTGTGGCAGGTGCTCAGGGTCAGCCAAGGAAAAAGGCTAGCCCTAAATGCTTTATCTGTGGAGAGCTGGGACATATTAAAGCCAACTGTAAGCAGAAGCCTAAGTTGGCCCAGTTAGTTGTTGCTTCGGCTTCCAGGGACACTCCCGCTTATCATTCAGTTGCTCCTGATCCGGACATGATCCCTACTCACAGAAGGCACACACTGTGGGTAGGAGGCAGGAAAGTTGTTGCTTACAGAGACACTGGAGCACAAGTTTCTGCTATTCATCGTTCATATCTGGATCCTGGTCTTGTTGATGACCACATCAAGATCACCATCAGAGCCTTTAGAGCTCCTCCAGCTCAACTGTCAACAGCATGCGTTCCTGTTCAGTACAAAGGATGGAAAGGAGTTTGAACTTTTGCTGTTTATGATGACTACGAATGTCCTGCTCTGTTGGGTGATGATCTTGTCTTCCATGCTAGTCAGGCCTGGAAAGAGTCCAGACAGTGTGAAAGATGGCTAGCAGCCTGAGCAGAGGTCAGTCTTCACTGCAACTTGAGGACCAACCTGAACTTAGACTGCAATCATTGTCTCCTGCTACACCAGAAGGAGTCCTGTCTGAAGAGGTGGCAGAACCTAGGGCAGACTCTCACCACAGCATCATAGACCCAAAGGTCGGGACCATCCTTGCTGATACCTCGGATGTCAGAGCAGGTGCTGGCGGAAGTCCAGGAAGAGCTTCTCCATGCCAAGAGGCTAGTCAGTATGGTCTCAAGCTGGTCCCTGTGGTCACCCCTGACTCAGCAATGCCCAGGGGGACGGAAGAGTCTCTGGTGGGCACCGAGCAGAGTCAGGTGCTGGACAATTTGCCTGAGGTGCAAGAGGCTGGTGCAGAGGAGGAGGATCAACAATGCTGACTCCAAAGCCAGCAAAGGATTCAACAGCAGTGGAAACTCCAGAGAACACTCCAGCCAAGGGAGCAGAACCTGGAGAAGCTGCAATGCAATGAGAATCTGAGGCGAGTCTGCCACTCCAGGTGGAACAGCTGGTTCCTGTTCAGCGACAGCAGTTCCAGGAAAACCAGGAAGCAGAACAGAGCCTTCAAGCTGCCTGGACCAGAGCAAAGGAAGAGGCAAAGTCTTCTCCAGTGATGAAGGGGCCCAGATTTGTAATCGTTGAGGGCCTATTATATCGTGAGTCTGGCCCGAGAGGTAACAAGGGGAGTGTACGCACTCAGAGACAGCTACTGGTGCCTTCTAAGTATAGAGCCAAACTCTTGAGTCTGGCTCATGATCATCCTAGTGGACATGCTGGGGTAAACTGAACCAAGGACCGATTGGGAAAGTCCTTCTACTGGGAGGGGATGGGCAAGGATGTTACTGACTATGTACGATCCTGTGAGGTTTGCCAGAGAGTAGGGAAATCCCAGGATCAAGCCAAGGCCCCTCTCCAACCACTTCCTATCATTGATGTTCCATTCCAGAGAGTGGCTGTGGACATCATGGGACCTTTCCCTAGGAAGACTGCTAGGGGAAAGCGATATGTGCTCACCTTTGTGGACTTCTGCACTCGTTGGCCAGAAGCCATTCCACTGGGTGGGATCTCAGCTAAGGCAGTAGCCCAAGCTTTTACAGACATCTTTGCTAGATTAGGTTGGCCTGCAGAGATTTTAACGGATGCAGCTTCCAATTTCAACTCCAAAGTCATGCAGCGCCTATTAGAGGCACATGGAGTACGCCATCTGACATCAGTACCTTACCATCACCAAACTAATGGGTTGGTGGAACGTTTTAATGCAACTTTGGGGGCCATGATCCGTAAGTTTGTGAATGAACATTCCAATGACTGGGACTAGAGCAGTTCTTGTTTGCTTACAGATCTGTTCCACACCCAAGCCTGGGTTATTCACCCTTTGAGCTGGTCTATGGCCATGATGTGAAAGGGTCATTACAGCTGGTTCAAAGTCAGTGGGAGGGAGCTATCCCTTCTTCAAAGACTAATGTGCTTGATTTTGTGACTGACTTGCAGAATACTCTCAGGGAAGCATGGGCAGATGCTCATGAGAATCTGCAACAGGCACAAGAGAAGCAGAAGACCTAGTATGATCAGTATGCCAGAGAACGTTGCTTTGAGAAAGGAGACCAAGTGATGGTTCTGAAGGCTCTCCAGTCTAACAAGATGGAAACTTCTTGGGAAGGTCCTGCCACAGTGCAAGAATGCATTGGGACAGTGAACTATCTCATACAGTTTCCAGACGCTAGGGTTAAGCCAAAAGTGTATCATGTGAATTCACTGAAACCCTTCTACGAGAGGCCCAGTCACCTTCTCACGCTTTCAGTCCAGGAAGATGAGGAGGAGAAAGAGTGGCCTGAAGGTGCTTTCTATGATTGGGAGGGTGGTAGCTTGGAAGATGTGAAACCCTCCCCAAGGCTCAATGCGAAACAACGCAAGCAGTTCTTTCACCTGATGGGTAAGTTCACCACCCTGTTTTCACCTATCCCAGGTTGCACCACAGATCCTCAACATGTGGTAGCCGCAGATGACAGCAGGCCATCAGCAGAACAGCCACGACGGGTGTCACCAAAAGGGAAAGAGGCGATAGAGAGGGAGGTGAAAGAGATGTTGGACATGGAGATCATTCGCCCATCACTCAGTCCATGGCCATCCCCAGTTATCCTAGTGCCCAAAAAGGGGGGGACGGACATTTGTTTTTGTGTGGATTATAGAAAACTGAATGCAGTGACTCGCCCTGAACATTATCCAATGCCCAGCATAGATGAACTGTTGGAGAAATTGGGGCATGCTAAGTACCTATCCAGCCTCGATTTGACTAAGGGCTATTGGCAAATCACCCTAGCAGAAAAGTCTAAGTATCGAACAGCATTCATCACTCACATGGGCCTGTTCGAGTTCAATGTCCTTCCCTTTGGGCTACAGAATGCACCTGCAACTTTCCAGAGGCTGGTGGACTGTTTGCTAAGAGGGTGCGGGGACTTTGCTGTTGCTTATTTAGATGACACTGCAATCTTCTCAGACTCTTGGGAAGACCACTTGAAACACTTGGAGATTGTCTTCCAATGCATTAGTGAGGCTGGAAGCAAAAAAGTGCCAGTTTGCACTGGACAGAGTGACCTACCTTGGCCATGAAGTGGGACAGGGGACTATCACTCCACTGCAAGTCAAAGTGGAAGCTATTAATAGCTGGCCAATTCCTCGTTCCAGGAAGCAGGTGCAGTCCTTCCTTGGCCTGGCTGGGTACTACTGGAGATTCGTGCCCAACTATAGCCAAATGGCAGCACCTCTAGCAGACCTGACAGGTTCCAAGAAGCCTAAAGTAGTGAAATGGACAGCAGAGTGTCAAGAAGCCTTTGCAGCCTTGAAACAGGCCTTGATGGCAGATCCTGTGCTCCGGGCACCAGACTTTGACAAACCGTTCATAGTGGATACAGATGCGTCTGACAGAAGCATTGGAGCAGTATTACTACAAGAGGGTCTGGATGGCACCTTACATCCCATTCTGTTCCTCAGCAAGAAGCTTTCTGCAAGGGAGTCCAATTGGTCCATACCAGAGAAGGAATGCTATGCCATTGTGTATGCGCTAGAGAAGCTGAGACCATACGTCTGGGGACATCACTTCACCCTCCAGACTGATCATGCTGCCCTCCGATGGCTACGTACAGTCTGGGGAACTAACAAGAAATTACTACGGTGGAGCCTGTCCCTACAAGACTTTGACTTCGACATTCAGCATGTGGCTGGAGGTTCTAATGTGGTTACAGACTCCTTGTCATGCAGAGGACTGGAGGGAGGTTAAGAGGGCTGAGTTTTACATGTCCACATTGATAATATGGCTAACCTGTACTGTTGTGTGTGTTTGCATTTATTCTTTGACTTTTCCTTTCTTAGGTCCCAGGATGAAATCCCAGCTGGTGTGGTTTCAGCCTTCAGCTGTTCCCAGACCGTCTGAGATTTGGGGGGCGTGTGATAATGGGGCTTCCCATTATCTAGGCTTATCAAAGGGAGATACTTCCCTCTTCAGGTAAACCAAGGGTTAATGAGGTGTTGGGATTACATCAAGGGTCACAGGGTGAGAGTTGACCAACCAAAAGGAAAGGGTCAGCATCACAGGTCACAAGGTGAGAATTGACCAACCAATAGGAAAAGAGGTGGGCATCTTCGGGATGTTTCCAGATGCTTTTGAGAAAAGATATAAAACTTCTGTGATGCCATGTGGCTAAAAAAGAAAAAAAAGAAAGAGAGAGAGAGAGAGAAACAAAGAGAGGAGAGCTGGGCCAGTCAAGCTGGCAGACATGCCGTGTCTCCTGGACCTCCCCTTCTTCTCCTTTAGACCATCTAAGCCTATAACCTAATTGTGAGTAACTAGAAATAAGTAGTTAGTTGCGTTAGGGATGTTATTATTTTGGGAATTGGCTGATCTTAAGAATGTATCTATGCTGTTATATCTGTTTTGTAAATTCTTGTTGATATAGGTATGAATTAGAAATAATAAAGTAGAAATAAAGTAGAAACTGGGGGCTTAGGTCAGAGGAACGGAAAAAGATTTAAGAAGGGTATCAGGTAGCTAGGATGTTGATCACGTAGCCAGGGTGTCATTTATTGACTGGCTGCGGTAATTGCAGATTGTAGATAAGCACTTTCCGGGGTCTGAGCGCGGGGGTAATTAGCTAGTAACAGCATGTGGTATTTGTGACCCCGGAGGGGCAGACCGAGACATGCCTGCGATCTTTGCTGTGATCTTTGTGTATGCTGTGAACTTTGTCTATAAAAGAGCTGTGCAACTTGAATTCAGGGCTTTTGGTCTTTTGGAGACAGCCAGACAAAAGCCCGCATGTAATAAATTACTCTTTTTCTTGCTCTGTGGTCTCTGTGTTCTCTGGTCTCCTGCAACATAAATGGTGCCGTGACTCAGATCACTGCAGGTGCTGAGACACCAAGGTGGCGTTTTACCTGCTCTTGAGTCGCCTTGCCGGGCGGGGGACTTGGCGCATGAGCCCCACGTTGGGCCCACCGGCTACCTCCTTTTGCCAGAACGGGGGAGCCTGCGCTAGGGGCCCCCAAATGGCAAGCGCTGAACCGAGGGAACCTTCCTCCTGGAAGCAGAGTATAGAAACTGGGCCCTGCCTCCACTGAAAATTTCCTCTGTGTTCGATTTGGCAATCATCATCTTCGGAGAAGTGGTTCGTGGTCCGCTGCGCCGTCAAAAGACCTAGGCAAGTAGAATCTGGTTAGAGGCCAGACACTCCACTCGCTTCAGGGTGGAAGGGGAGCCTGATCACCTCCCAAGCGGACATGAGTACTTAGCCGTGAAAGTGCTAAGGAAACTGTTCCGCTTTGTGGTACGGGACGGCAGGAGGCAGGGACTGTGTGTGCGAGTGTGTGACTGTCGTGCGGTGATCGGTTGCTGCGGTTCTGGCTATTGACCGTGATCGTCCGGCGATACCAGCCAGTGACACGTGCGTGTGCTGTTTTATTCCTCGTGTGTCGGTCGGTGAGACCCCTTTACTCACCGACCATTCTCTTCCCCTATTGTGTCTGTCTCATCTTAGGCAGGAGGACATGGGAGGTGGCGGAAGCAAGGGTTGCACCCCTCTGCAGTGTATGCTGAAAAACTTTAAGAAAGGGTTTAGTGGAGATTATGGAGACCCCCCCATGAGCCCTCAACGGTTGCAGTTTCTGTGTGAAGTAGAATGGCCATCATTCAATGTAGGATGGCCCCGAGAGGGGTCTTTAGAAAGTGGTAAGATCAGCAAAGTGTATTCTGTGATAGTGGGAAATCCGGGGCGCCCAGACCAGTTCCCTTATATAGATTCATGGGACACTGTAGTGCGTTCTTCCCCACCATGGTTACGGAGATGCCAGGAGTCACAGGCAAAAGTTTTGGTATTGAGGAAAGAGAAATTGGCTAAAAAGTTAAAACCAGTGTTAGAAGTTCCTGAAGAGGAACCCACAGAGCCATTGGCCCCCCTCGTCCCATTCTTAGGCTTTACACCGCTGCCACCATATACACCGCCTCAGGCGGGGCCAGATCGGCAGTTAGGGGCTGGAGCAGCGGTGCCAGTGGTGGCCAGGACTGAGCCTCATGCCGCAGGAGCAACGGCGTCTCCCAGCAGCACC